>OY755083.1:14602810-15105326 GCA_963576655.1 Gastrophysa polygoni | reverse complement strand
CGACCCTGTATATTTCTTGTCAACGCTAATGGCCCGATTTCATTTTTTTTTCACATTATTGAGATCCTTTCAACGTGATCTATATCATAGTTTATTCAATTTTAAGCGAATAGAGAATACGAAATTGTCCGTGAGGATTCAAAACTTATGTAATATGACAGTTCTGGAAAATGTAATTGTCCTATTCGATTCTACAATCAAAATGAACTCATGGTTTGGAGTTTTTGTTCTTGTATGTATAAGTATAATAATTGTATCATCACCGATAATTTGAAATGATTTTCTTTCTTGGGTGACATAAGGCCTTGCTAAATGATTGAGTAACATTAGTGTTCCACATCTTCGTCACCTTATTTCCACATATTGAATGATATATTGAAGTTTATACCCTGTGAGTTGATTTGTCTACTGCATACAATATTGACCTCCAACATAGTTGTATATCAGTTCACTTTGTTCTCCTCTCCTATGATCTGGAGATTCTGGAAATATTTCCATTAGCTTGAGATGATTTTCCGAAAAATTAGATCATCGAATGGAAGGACGTCACGCGTTGAATGTTAATTCGCTATTCTTCTGCGGTCTCCGTCCAGCCGGTGGAGCAAAAAACACCCTGCCCAGGAGGAATTTCAAACGGTGAATAACAGAAAAGGCACCGGTGATGTGATGCGTCCGTCCGGTTTTGTTTTGACCCGGGCATATTTTCCCATGCTAATGATTTCTGCAGCAGGTAACGAGTCCGTTTACCACCTGTAAGTTTCGGCGCGTAGGTAATTCCTTCGAACGGAGCGGTGGAGTAGCCAACGCTGCTTTCAGATGTTGGTATAGCGGCTTCGGCAGAGTCATGTGGCCTCAGATGATGAATAATAATAATGGAATAAATTGGTTATATTAATGGTTTATTATTAGTTTTCTTTGAGTGATGATAATGGTCATTATTGTGCGCCCATTACGATACTTGGAGTTATTTGCATGCATGATGTTGACACTTGAGATGTCGTCGCCGTTCCTCATTGAACTACAATATTGTACACTAATTGAGATAATGGAGCATTCAAAATATTCTAGTTAACGATAACAATATTGTTCGCTGCTGAAATCTTATAAAAATAATTCACCGCTAAGTTTAGTGCATAGAAGATGTTATTTATAATTAATTGCAGGTCAAGTTTTGGTATGGACTACACTAGCATATGAGCTGTTTTAGTTAGATCTGTGGACGATCTACCAGTCAAAGAACAATTTTGTCCTCTCGATGGGAATATTTCGAGAAAACTTCCTGGATGAAATTTTGTATGATCACTCTCGAATTATCCGTCACTGTAACACTTATACTACAATCCACCACACTCATTATCTTCAAGGAGACCGGAATGAGTAATGCAGAAAGTTAGGTTTAGTGTACGATACCATATTTCTTGCAGATACGTGAAAATGAGGATCGCAATACCTACAATGCCGACGAGAACTTGACTAACTAATGACGTTTTCCATTCCTTCAAAAAATCAGATCAATTAATTTCGGGATATCCACTCTGAACACCAACATCTTGAATGAAATATACATTCCGATGATAGTTACTTCGAACACTAATTCACATTGTTTTTTTTTTCCACGGAAAGTGTAGAATATTTGATCCAGAATTGAGACTAGTATATGGAGAACTACTTTCTTGTCATCATCAAGAGTGAAAGGTCAATTTATTGACATTGCAATGCTATTCAATCATAATAATTGATATTAGAATTGTATATGTATGCCCTGATATTATGCCCGAAAGAAATACTTCTCTAAATGAAATTACTTTCCTCAACATTCATGCAACTATACGAAGCGTTTGGAAATCAGTTATATTCCTGAGTTCACAATGCCTCAACGGATAATTTTTTTGAAGATTTGCGGAGAAAATAAAGGAGGTTCGAGTGCAAGTTTGAACGAACATCCAAAATATGCCGATTCACGACAATTGGTGGATTGTGTTTTTTCTTATAGTTGTGTTTTATGAATTGTTACTCTGTGCATCGTTACGCATTCTTCCATTGAAGATAGACGTTATCTGTAAGTGACTGTTAGGAAAACATTAAGTGAAGAAGTATAAAAAGTGGTAGTAGAAGGTACTAATTTCAAGTTATACTTATATGTGTTACAAGCTGCATTGGAAACTCAACTCAAGCAAAGGAACGATTATACATGAAAAAGTGAAATTTAGAAACTGTGACGCCGTTATGGGAGTATCATTCAGTTGTCACAAGAAGAAATATTCTCAATACTTTCTTCTAATCTCATGTTTTTGGTTTGAGAAATTTGCGACCAATCCAAAAAAACATAAATGGAGAAATATGAGAGAAGCATCAAGAAACGTGACCTCTCGTCAGTTTTTTTCGAATTGAGACGGATGTGTCGAAATAGTATATTACATAACTAGTGTGGAAAGTGATATATTTCGCGCGAGTAGATATTTAGCACAAGCCGCGTAGTGGCGAGTGCGGAAGTGTATAACGAATACTTGGAATACACTTTCCAACGAGCACACTATCTTTCCTACGACTATGAATATTTGAAATATGTTCGTTATTGTTCCGAGTTTCACCCGAGTTGAAATTTCAGGAATTGAGCATACTGGAATTTGAGATTTATTATTATTCATTTGCTCATCATCGACAGCTATACCATAATAAACATAATAGGCTATCTAACTACTTACGGTTCGAGTTTTGACTATCAAAACAAAAGTTCTGGATCCTGCTCTAACCATTCCATTCTATTTGACCAAGAATATAAAGAATGATTTTTTTAATGCATTTCAAATCAATTCACAACGATTCATCATAACTACCTTTTGTTGAGGGAACTTTTTTCATGATCGTGAGCATAATTTTTGCTTGACATGAATATGAGTAGAAACCTGATGATAAATATTCATAAGCATATTAAAGAGCAATAAATAGTCACATAATTCAATCATAATATGAAACGTACGAAATTTATTGAAAATCATTATGAAATCGACATGAAGGAATGAATATTTCAAATCTATTAATAGTGAATATTGGATGTAAGTATTAGATATGTCGATTGATCACACTATACTGAAAACTTTAAATACATATATATATATATATATATATATATATATATATATATATATATATATATATATATATATATATATATATAAACATATATATAGATTCCATTTCATTGTTGCTATGTTCACATTGAAGAATCATGATTTGAACAATAATTCCAAATTCATCGTATTCCATCATTGTGTTGAAGCTAGGATCAGATTCTTTCCTTCTAGACGTCGAATAAAAGGAGTAAAAATTTATGTTGATCTTTGAACTTGTCATTGACTGGTGACAAGGAATTTCTCTATTTGGTATCTAAGAGTTAAAATCAAACAAAATAACATGTTGGAGCAGGTCATTGATCTGTCCTTACCACAAATATATTGAAGTACCTAATTCTAACATCAACTATTTTCATTTTTAGAAACATGGAGAGGAAATCTCAGATACTCTAGAAAAATGAATTCCTTGTAACTCACAGACAGTTTTTGACGAGAAGTCGTTTCCAGTTTCCTCAGTGCAGCTCATAGAAGGTACTGGTGATTTTATCATTATATTCATCATCAGAAATTCATTCATCTTGCATATTAAGTGAAATTGTTTTATTATGTGAGTATACGTATATATGATGCCGAAAATATTTGCGAGAATATTTCCAATTTCATCATCATTCAGGAACGTCTATTGATCAGCGGCTACAGTCATGCAATATTAGAGTGAACCTATCGATGCCGTCAAATTAACTGCTAATGCATAACACGCTTCTGCATACATTTGCATGAGACCTCGCAAATTTCCTTAATTGAGATCGGGCATCTCCATGTCAGTTTATTTCTCTTCGGACGCAGAAGAAGACTTCCCACATGAGGTCGGAGGTTGATGCGAATACTATGCAGACTGAACGAAACGTACTCGTATTGTCAGATGAGTGAGTATTTAGATAAGAGCCTCCTAATAGAGCATATCATATACTCATGGAAGACACATGGAATATATTCATGCTATATATTATATATAGCGGTTTCTCCCCTTATGGCCATTACCCTCATCCCCCAATCATTTCGAGTGACAATCAGATAATATTCTGATTCATATTATAATACCTATCAAGAGAATTAATCATCAAATAATGCAAAACGAATGTCTCGTGTTATGGTGGATCTCATTTATATTATCATTCATTTTCTGTTTATAGCAATATTCCATCAGTGCCTGCAATTATCTACTTACTTGGTTCGTGGCAACATTGAACTTTAATAAACTTATCGATGAAATTCAGCTGCATTTTAATACGGAAAACCACATCTTTCGGTGAGGTCTATAACTATTTCTGCAAAGTTTACCAAAAATACACAATGAACCCAACTGTCTAGTAGAGGTACTTTTCCCAATGATATATGCGATGCTTCTTTTGAATGAAAATACTTATTTGTGGGAGAATTTGAATATCGGTGAATAAGGGACGTATGTTCTGAATAGATTTGATGGATGTAAAAACGTGCTCGGAGATCCTATACATTTGCAAGAAGTAGGAATTTCTACCTGCTCAAAATTGAATCGGATCCATCGTTACAAAGAATGAAATATGCAGGTGTGAGAGATGCACATGTCTTCCGAAAAATTATTGAGGGAGTGCAGTTCTTTACTATACTATCAACTAGGAGGAAGTAGGACTATAGGAACATGCTATTGAGCACTGATCCTTCATTATTCAGTAGATACTTCTAATAAATATGTGAGGATATTTCAAGAATAGACTGCACTGAAACAACTTTGACTATTGAATATTATTCATACATATATTTATCAAATATTCGATATGAATTGATTTGATCATATTTTGTTGTTCTGATATGAAATGTCACTTCATAATATATCAGTCTTTCATATCCTACTGGTAGATGTTGTTTAATCTGGTTACATATAGTCTGAATTTCCTATGCATCCATTTTTGCATGGTGTTTTCATTATAATCAATCCTCCACGTGTGATATTGACATGTTTGTTATATATTCGCTAGAAGTTTGGTGACCTTTTCGATCTGCACAAATCGAAGAATGAACGACTGGTTGAAACTGGTGAAACAGTTGATTATTGAAAGAACCAGAAGCTGCGTGACCCATGCTAAATGCGGCATCAGGTTAGAGTAAGAGGTAACAGGTGATCAGGTGGCTATAGGAACCCCGAAACAAAAGTTGAACTAAAATCGCACATCGACGAGGTCCATCCTACATGCCCTGCCCACAAGTCACTGTCAAGCACACGAAAAATATTGGCCTTCCTATATAGGCGATAGCCTTCGCAGGTTTTGTCAAAAATTAGGAGGAACAACAATATACGTCCTGTATGCCAATGCGGAGGCTATCAATGATTCAATTTCAAGAACCCAGTGAAGACAAAGTCTCGTTTAGGAATCTGAGGGCCATGATAAACAGATCTGTAGAGGTCGCAGTGGAAAAGACATATCCACAAACATTGCGTGGGAGGATAGAAAGCAAGTTGATACTCACCATCTGCTCGGGTCTGAGGGGGACTCAGAGGCGGCGACCCTCCCGGAGGTCCTACTCCGTCCTCCTCAGAGCTACTCGAAGACGGCGTACTTCCCCTCGTGAAGCTCTTATTGTTGTTACTTCTGTTGTAGTAGAGCCCGTTATTCTGCAGCAGCATCATCTGCTGCTGAGCAGTGAAGTTGCTGAACTGCTTGAGCTGTGACGCGACCGTCGCCGAACTTTTCGTCTTGAACTTCGACATGGTGAAGTCCAAGGGTTGGTCGGTCTCGTGCGAAGAGAGGATCATGTGACTGGGTGGCTGGTGCAGCAACATGGGCATGCTCGTTTCGTTCTTGGCGCTCCAAAAGTCCAAGGTGTTGTTGTTGGTGATGATGGCGCCCTTGAAGGGTTTCAAAGTGTCCAAATTGTTTTGGAGGGTGGGCGAGGGCTGGCTGTCTACCCACCTCCGAACTGAGTCACTTTTCAAATCCGCCAGATTCGCTGAGTGTGTCGGGCACTGAACTAACAGTCACAGGTGGTCACCGCACTCTATTGTTGATATGTAAAAGTCACTGTCACCGGCGCGGGTGAGTTGATGTTTTGGGGGGTTGAACATGCACCGCTTTGCCGTGTCACGTTGACGGTGTTTACAGCGCCACTGAGTATAGCCGTATAACAACGCGTATTCGTATTTGCATCGAGTAGGATGCTGGAGCGAGAGGGAGGGGATATTGGACCCGGGCTGGCGAGTGGTGGGGCTGCATGGCGGCCAATCGCCGCCCAGCATATTCCGATATACAATAGTATATAAATTGTATGGATTATTTATTTATTCCACATCTTATATATGTATTTATGTGAATATATGTATAGGAGCAAAAGGATTACGCGTTTCTTTCCTTTTCTTTTCTTCTGCTTCTGCTGATGCTGATTTTAATGGCGCACTAAATCAATAGGAGATTGCAATTTAGATTATTCCTATACTTTTCACGATGTTTCTGGTTATTCATATGCATTGCCATTATTGCCTAGGTGGTGGTTATTGTTCGATGTTTTGGTCATTGACATTCACGTCACGATGGTTGCGAAGAATAGCTCTCGCTGATTTGAATCGAGCAAAATGAGTTAATTCTAGGAATGGACATGTAGCGGAAAAAAATTCTCATCTGAAGAAGTTGTCTACATAATATGTATTCTTCAAATTGTATGCATATGTTGCCTAATTTTTCCAATGGTTTTGTACAGGGTAATGTACCTTTCATGGTATACTATATATATATATATATATATATATATATATATATAACAATAATTATACATTAATACTGAAAATATATTTGAGGAATTATTCTTATCGAGTGAGGGAGTTTTCATTGTTTCTCGAATGATATGAGAGGTTGTGTTTTCATATATTCATGGCAAAATGTTGGATTTCGATGATACGATTCGATTTGAAGACGATCGTTCATAGCTCGTGATTGTGTAGGTAGTTCTCTCGTATAATAATACTTCATCAATTACAATAATGATAATGATAACTCCATATACGTCAGTGATATGAAGTTAATGAAGAATACATATTCATTTGTGACCATATGTAATTTCCTGTGGTGGATAGGTACGTGCTCACTGAATGAAATACTGCATAATACACTCAAAAAACTGTCTGGTTAGTATAGATAGGCACAACCAATTATGATCTTGTTATCCAAACAATATTTCATCGTTACAATAACCAGAATATTGTTATGGTTACCATAAAAAAATCTTACAATAACGAGAATATGCCTATGTATCAACTAGAATTTTCTTCAAGGGGAACTATATTTTTCCTCTGTGTAAACGCGGCACACACGAGTTTTGTATTTCTCAAATAAATAATAAGTTGGTCAAGACATGATCTGTTTGAAGAATAATATACCGGTTCCGTCACTCTCCGTATTCTCTTTGCAGCTTATATGCAGCATTTATTGAAACATATTACCCATCAGTATAAGTAATCTATGCGTGCTTCAACTCTTGTATGTTATATCCACATTACAAGGTACGGTCTAGTCGGGAAAGGGGCAGGTAGCGAGTGGCATTAGTATGAATGCAGCAACTGTCATATACCGCATATCAATAAAGTTGAATATGATATTGTCGTTCAACTGATACCCTTTTTTTGGGAATTCAACCGACACCCTAACCGTTTTTCAAGAGTGTTTTGAATATGTGTGATGTGTGATCAAATTGACATACCTTACGTGAATAGTTTCTATATTTTTGCCATTTTTCTCTCAACTCAAACTTGAACTGGTATATTTTCAATATCCTCTCGGCATACCTGTGTATGGACATTGCTATTTTTCAAACTTGGATATCCTATCTGTTCAATTCAAGTTGATATTTTATGCAGAATCAATAATGTTCGAACAGTCTTTCTTTACCTGCGTATGCGATGAAGAATCCGGATAACTAAAAACCTCTAATAGGTACCCATTTCTAAGATTTAGCATACCCCCACGAAATGCCCTGTATTGTTTTGTCATTTTGCCATCATGACGAGTAGAAACGAAATTTGTATATATGCCTGTTCGATAACTTTTCAATCGATCACAATAGTAAACAATAATAGTTTGTAAAAGATTGAATATTGTTTGAGTGCTGAAATCACTCATTTTCAATGTTTTTTTTTTTTAATTTCTTGTTATTTCGGATCACAATGATTCGACAGATTGAGACAGATTCACTCCTATTATTCATTATTATTAGACAATGTATGAATGAGAGCAGGAGAATATTTGGAAACGGAAACAAAGGTGTGTGTGCACGATGGCAAAAATATCTAAAAAAGTATATAATCAAGAAAGAACAAAGAAATTTGAATCGATAGCTACTGTATTAGAGTACTGTGGGAGGAATGAAACGTTCCGGAGAATATGATAGAACTTTCTCACTTTATTGACATGCTTGTAAGTTGATTGGATATTTACAAACGAACTAGTTCCAATAAACATTCATGGTCCGCATAAATGCTTCATTCGTGAAATCATTTATTCCAGAAAAATCAGTAATAGTCAGCCGATAACAGGATTGGACAGCAGATTACAGGACGATTCACCAACATTATGATCCACATAACAAATTGAAATTGCATACATCTTTCATCCAGAAACATGAAAATATTGCTACTTCAGGGTTTCACCTCTTGAAAACAGTTGAGTAGAGAGATCATCACTGAATGTATCATGAAATATTTGCAATCTACGGCCAAAGACTCTTCTCGACCAATCGAAACCAGACTTCATATCATTCAAGATAGCTGACAAACAACTACACATTATTGCTGAACACTATCAGGAAACGAGCCCGAACCAGAAGAACCTCTCGCAAATATCCCGTTGTGATTGATTGTGATTGAATTTTTATAAAGGTATGTATTTTCTATGTAAAAGAGTGAAACTAGTCTTCTAATTTCACTATCCTCAATTTCATTATTTCGTGTGACATTGTGTATACATCAGAAACAGTTCAGACTTTACCAAAACATTGAAAAACTCACGAAACTTTCGACCTATATTTCGGACACACTTACATACATGAGTACTTTGTGAGACTAATGCCTTGAAACTAGCTAGGAAAATACTCAAACTTGGGTCAATTTCTTGTCGGGTAACGGAGGAGTATTTCACTTCCTAATTAGGTATTCTCTTGAAAATCAATAATCGACTCTATGAACTGTTTTACGCTGGTTAGCGATAGAATTAGATTTCTTGCTCTCAAATAACTTTTCACCATACCTATAGTCGATTTTACTGATATTATTCTATTGTGACCGCGAATAATTGAAGCATGAATAACGCCTGCGTAATTGAAAATGATTCTTTTAATTTATTTTTCGGTTCGAAAATAAACGGTGCCTTATCGAAAAGATCTCTCTTCCATGAGCAGTTGAATGTATTGTGCAACTAATTTAAAAAAAAAACACAAATGTTCGATATAAGTCTTTTAGAGTTCAATTCGGCGGATGAATATTCTGTTGATTTGATCTGAATAGAGAATCTGCAATCTTTGATATGTCTGACAATGAACTTTTTTTTAACGCACGTGTATAATTCAATATAGAGAAAAGACCTCCAAACTAAACTAACTCATGGATACGTAATTAAACAATCGGCAACACATTCTTGACTAGAGACAAATAAAAAAAATAATGGAAAATGACAATTGATAGTGAAGTATAGTGACTTTTCTGAATAAGATTGATCTGTTTTTCCATGTTATATAGAATAGATTGAAAGATAGAATTCAGTTTTGATAATATTATTATGGATGAGGTCAGGAGTATTGTGAATTTATATATTTTTCATTTCGGTCATATGTCTCCTTTTGTGTCTGCCCTTCGATGTTCAATTTTCTAATTTTATTTCATACCATCATTCAGATATCAGTTGCTTGACATTTCAGCCCGCGGTGTGCGATGTGAAATGAACTGAAAGGGTAACATTAACATAGGAGAGAATCGTATATACTTCCGGATTCCGGACTGTTTCTGTGGAACCGAGCCGGAAAAGCGTCCGCGGCATAAAAAAGCGCAAAAGCACCAATGGCAATCCATTTTAAAATAAAATATATGACGCCACCCCTATCTCGCCGAAGGGTGCAAGATCGGCATTGGTGCATACCTAATGTGATACGCGACTGCGCGTCCTCGAATCTCGGAACAAAATCTGAATATGCGTGGATCGGGGGTTGGAAACATCAGGGCGGACGATTCCAGGTGGATGGAAGAGCATATCCATTCCTTGTTCCTCATGGAACAATCATTGAACATTTCTAAAGGGGTTGAGCAGTTTAAGGTTGATTCTTGATATCATGTACAGTGTTCTCACGTATATTTTTATAACCCACCCACAGGGGTTATTTCGAAAGTTTTTCTGAATCATCAGAATTTTCAAAATACATCATTAAAAATTATTTTTTGGCAAACGCATCATTTTTCGAGAAATTTTGACATGTTATGATTGTATCTTCATATAGAACACCATTTATCTCCTATCTAAAAAGACCTTCTTTCCACGCTTCCAAATATATATATATAATTTATTCCATCCATCCTTTTCGGAATAGATGCGTTGACTATTCCATCAGATGTGAATTAAAGTGCACTTAAACATAGCCATATTCGAAAGGCAATGGAAAGTGACCTGTTTACGTATTATGTATGTGAGTTTTAATGGATTTACATTTATTGGAAACTTTTCAATGAACTTCTGTTGGTAGGGTGCAAGAGGGATATTGCTCAAAATAATGTTAGTCCACCAAAATTCACACTCAATAGTTGCACAACAAAAAAGGTGGCAGATCTTGTCATTTACGGATTGCTTCTTTATTGCAAGCCGGGAATGACAATTTGTGTGGGATTTCCTCTCCTCGTTTCTAAAAACTCAAATATCTAAGATAAGTAGTAATGAGTGTGTTGTGTCACTGTCAAATAGGTATCTGAATGTTTAATTTCAAGGGCAGTGACATTTTGGGGTAGATTACAAATCTGTCCATATTACAAATATATTGAAATAATCATGATATCTTTCATTTTTCAGAAACGAGTAGAGAAAATCCCACAGAAAGCTGAAAAATTAATGTACCACCTCCTCGAATAACTTAGCTATATATGCTTGAAAGGCAAATGAGGACCTGGCGCCATTTTGTTGTTCAACTAATGAATGTAAACTAAGATTTATTCATACTTTTTTCAATTGCATATGATTTAAATACTTTTTTTTGCTCTACATCCCAAATGGCTCATTTGTGGAGATATGTTTATGTAAACAAAAATGTCCCCAACCCTCTCCCTTGAAGTTTCTCGGTATATTCTCAGGACACCCTGTAAAAAAGGGACTATCATTTTTTTTGCAATATATTATATACTTACCTGGATATAAGAGCGAAAGACACATTATTCAATTACTTTCACGAAATTGAGAGAATTTATTAAACATAGTAAACCCTTCTATGCTGCAATAAATCTTTTTGTTGATCAATCTTCCATAAACATGTAAGAATATAAAAATGAGCATTTCTCACGAAACTTAAAATTATTTAGATCCCTTGCGAAGATATGGGTTGAAAAGCGCACCTTTCGCATACAGAAACCCCTAATTCGCATAAAAAATGGGGAGAGAGATGCAAAATTGAATGCACAAAAAACGATGCATTGTGGAATTCTGTTATGTCGAGGGGTGTAGCGGTTCTCAGGAAATGGGATTTTTTGAAGGTTTTGAGTTTCTTTACCTTGCGACCTATTTAGTTTTTTACCTAAAAATACGGTTTGGCAGATCTACCGTTAAGGTGTCGTATTTAAAGGCTGTTTTCGTGCTTTTTGGGTTATTGTGTGAATTTCTCACAGTGTGCGGATTAAATTAGGTCACATCGAAGTAGTGAAATGAATACCTGAATTCGAACTGATTGAATAACGGTGAACTTCAGATAATGGGAATATTCTATGAATACAAGAACTTGAGAACTATTTAATGTTCAGGGTATCGTAGGTACTGATTTATACAGGGTTCATTAGTACCTATAATGAAGATAGGAATCATATATTCTGATAAGAGTTCACGGAATGATTTTCATTAGACTGAAATATTCTTTATCATTTTGAAATTCATCGACCGTTCTTATCTTTTTCAAATTCTATGGCGAATGATATTGCTATTTTAGTTTTAACATTATGCACATCTCCATAGCAGTTCAGAGGGTATTGAATCTCTTATGATGCAGACCGCGGTTTAATGTGCCTTCAAAATTTGTCACCGAGAATACTTCAGTACTTCAAGAATTATCTATTAGAATTATTTATAACCGCGACTTCTGTGTCTGTTCTGTTTTTGTTTGCTGAAATATGACGTGACACTTCTAGACAATTTTTATTCCCATTTATGCTTCTACCTACATGAATATTTTACACCCATCAGACATTACCTGGGGGAATTTGATTTTAATTATTTGCATTCCAATACTTCTTTTGTTTTCCATCATACGTACTTATATTACGTTATTTCATCACCGATAATATTGGTGCTTTGGATTTATATTCATAAACTCAGGTTCAAAGAGGATTATTCAACATAGTTATATTATACAGTTTGGTTCAGTTGATATTGGGCAGATCAAAAACTGTGGAAGCACTGGGTATTTTCAAAATTGAATGAAAATATATGCGAATGTACATATTTTTCATGTTCCATTCATAACGAAGTATACGAAATCACAAGTGATCAGAGAATATAATCATAATGGAGAATTTCATGCAGAAAAAATATTTATCCAGCTCTTCTGTGAGATTTTCTCTCCTTGTTTCTGAAAAATGGAATAGAAGTGATTATTTCAATATATTTGTAGTAAGGTGATAAAATCAAACACAAAAGCTGAAAAATTTATTGTACCACCCCCTCGAATAACTTACAGAAAGTACCTATTCAAAAAAATACGACTTCACATTTCGTGAGGTATGTGACTTCATGGCTGCACATTACCTCAAATGGAATCATGTAATGGAAGTTTTCTCAAAAGTGTCATTAATTTTTCACACAAAACTTAGTTTGATTTTCAAGAAGTTTGGTATAATTACAGGAAGTTCTAATTCAATATTCAGTGTAGGAGAAAGTGTCGAACAGAGAGAAGATCTTGGTAATCGTTTCTTGTGTTTTTCTCGATTTTATGTACAAATTCTGGTGGATTCGAAAATGTTATCGCCAATTTGGCCACGTTTTCAGTTTTTCCGAAATTCTTGTCAACTTCATAATATCAAATAACACCCTGTTCAAGTTCCTATATAGGCCCTCTTCATGGCGTCATCCTGTATGAAAAAGGGCTGAAAAAATTATTTCGGTAGCATGAACCTCAAATTAAAAAAGGTCATTTTATTCATTGTCAATGAAATAAACAGCTTTAGAGAAAAAAATAATAAAATCGTGGTCCTTCTTATTGAAAATAAAATATGAATTTGTTTATCATTCTCCTCGGAAACGGCTTATTTCATCCAAAATGAACAAGAGTACATTTTCGATCATTCCGAGGTTCAAGGTATCCAAATTGGATTCTTCTTGAGCCTTCATCATACAGGAGGTGTTGAAAGATTGGGCATCATAGATATATTTCATATATTCCATCCCTGATGAACCAAAAAAGCGAAATATATTTCGAAGTCACTAACTTGAGGGGTAATGTCAGATTTTTATTGGATTATATTGATGACTTCAAAAGTTTTTCAAGCAAGAACGATTTTCCAGCGGCGTCCTTTAGGACTCATATCCACTACGTTCAAGGAAGGCCTATAGGAAAAAATATAGGAACCTGCAATCTTATTTTACCATGTTATATCTGAATTCGAGAGATTTTCCATCTTTCCACGTACACCATGAATATATATATATATATATATATATGACATTGAAATTAAATTCAATGTAAACCTGAACATAAGCGAATACATACCTATTAGACATACAAAAATTATGAGAAGTTCATGGAAGTTTTTTTTATCAAAACGTCAGACGGCAACACAATGATAGTCATATAAGATCGATCCGAATGATGATCTCTTCCTTTTTTTTTTCAGTAATCGACTGCACTTTTATCGTAGCAATGTTTGTGCAGAGATTATATTATTTTAGTCTCGACAACAACCCTGTACACAGACGATATTCTGATCTACATCGTACTATTTCATCGTTTTTCTCCATTTCTTTGTTCTTTTGTGAAATTCTTGGCCAAACGCCCCCTAGTATTTCCAGGAAAACTCCTATAGAGTGTGAATAAAAGAACTAATTAAGAACGACTCCGCACGAAGGAAATAGGAAACTTCAGAATTATAGCATATACATGTACACTGTCCTGTATTGATTTTAATGCGTTGACGCTGGATTTTGGGCCTTACGCCTCGCGAATATTGGACCTTCCATTCAGTATGCGGATTCTCGCCAGTGGTGTTGGTGGTGGCCAGAACTGGAAAATTGCATAAGGGACAAAAATCATGAAAACCAAGTCATAATATAGTCTGTGAGTAAGTGATCATACAGATTGAATTTGATGGACATAGACAGTCGGTTGTATAGGGTAAGGTCAGGTTCCGGGTTGGGTTCTAAGAGGTGTATTGTGATCAAAATCAAACATAATTCATTATCGGAAGATGATGATAGATGACAAGATCTCATTGATAATGTCATAATTGATGAAAGAGTAAATGAGCATACGTATGGACCATGTGATAACATGTGATAACATGGGATAACATTGTCACAACTGAAATGATTTTCATCAAGGAAAACTATATTTGGATTATATAGTATATAGGTATGTTATATGATAATCGTGTAGAGCACGAATAATTTACGTGAACGCCTCAGATTATGTATAACCGAAAACGGTGGACATTTCGAACAGCTACTTTAATTTGTTTTTTTCCTTCTTCTTCCATTCAAAATTATGTATTAATTAAAAGTACCAAAAACATTATCAAACTTTTATTTTTATTCAAACCTTGTTGGGACAGACTTATGCTATGTACTTATTGCTCAGTAACGTGGCACAGGGAGGTGATATTATCGACAAAATTAAAAACAAAATTGTTCATGGCCTGCTGAAATATCGTTATACCGATGAATCTCGCGATGAATAAAATCAATCTGCTGATATCATGTAACTACAAAAACTCAAATATCTCACGAACGGCTTGATTTTTTGTATTTGAATAAGAGTACCTTTTTCATGTAATTTTCTTCGCTCCATCGAATGCTCCTGTTTTTTCACCGAAAATAATACAGGGAAAAAAGTTTTCTACAAAAAATCATGACTCACCCTCTGAAAACACCTTTTATAACAATATCAGAAATGTGGAAGTGTGACGAAAGAATGTATTTTGACAACATACATTCATGCACAAAATTTCAATCGGGTGGCTTTCATCGTTCAGAAGTTATGCGGAGAAATTATTTTAATTTTATCAACTTTGGAAGGATATTAATATGCATTTTGGGCCATGAGTTTAATCATCAAACTACACTTATTTTTCAATGTTCTATCACCCCCAGAAAGCTCGGTACACATTTTTGACTCACCCTGTATAGGTTGTTTCATTGAAAGAATTGTTACATACATATTATCTGAGCATGATACCCACAAAAAAAGGAACCTATAATCGTAGGTCATAATAATTGATGTGGATCTTGTGAAAGGTTATCTCAAGGTGATATCAAGGATCATATAGGATTGGTCTCAACAGCCAATTGAGGAAGGAATGTCACTTTGTGATCACAAATATACAGAATTTCAAAGCAAATTAGATGAGTTGAAGAAAATCCTATATACCTTGACATAGATATAATTTGAAAAGTTTGGCTCATCAATGATTTTCATTAGGATTGAATAAAGCGCTAATATTGATGATATGATGTGAATCTCAAGATGTCATCTTGTAAAATAAGAAGAATGTGTGAAAATACATCCCCTATAAAAAAACGAATATATTATCTGAATATTATACAATTATTTCGACTCCCGCTCACGTATTTTTCATGTTACGCTGCTGAAAACGAGTGGGTTATCACTGGACTATCCAAGAGTTGAAAGCAATTATCTTCGCGGGTAAATTATTTAGGAAATTTTACGAGCTATGTAGCAAAGTTGGTTTTATATTGTTTCTGGAAGCGCCAAGAAATTTTATCCCATCTTGATAATACCCACACAGACAAAGGAATATAGAATCTCAAATTGAAAAATAATATGGGAGAATGGGAGGAAGCTTCTATTCCCAAGGATCATTAGTGATCTATCAGAATTGAGATATATGTACATTTACAAGAGCTGGAGGTATTTACGATACCTACAAATCATATTCCTTTTTTTACAGATTAGGAAAATCTGATCATTTTTGTATATTCAATGAATGGTCTCAGAGTTTTTGAGTAGAGTAGGTTTGAGTAATGTTTAAAGTAGGTTTCATGAAACATGATCATTTTTTGTATATTCAATGAATAATAATCATCGTCTTCATACTGATGCATAATACTTGAAAGTGAGACGAATAGTATGAAGTTTTTCGTTGAATTTTATAGAATGAATGGGATTTTCTGGTATTGAGGTTTCTTATAGAATGATGAAATATTTTGATGATGGTATAATAATAACGCTCCTACCGTTCTCTTCTTCTCTTCTGAAAGATCATATTCGTTGGTAATGCTCGCCTTACCTATGTGCGAAGTGTCTTCATTCGACATTAGAATAAGATTTCTTGTGTCCCATCCACCCCTGCATAGCAGACCAAATAACAGTGTCGAAACGGATACAGAAGGGTAGCAAATTCTCGCCCGGGGGTTACATGAAAATATATCGGGTAGGTACCACCTCACCTAAAGCGGTTCTCACACACTTCATAGACATAATATTCATAGTTAGTTTTCTTTCACCACATTTCTGTTGAGAATTAAGTATACGATTGACAAAAATATTTTACCCCATGTCATCACCAATTCATGAGGCTCGATGTAGTATATGCGTTTATATGCGATTATTTTGGCTCAATTGACGACATACATGACAGAACAACATGAAACTTGGGTATTGATATTATGCTTAGTTAGCCAATACCGGTGAACTAGCCATCAGTGACAACATGACTATTCACAACTTCAGGGTGTCCCCAAAACATACCCACAAACTAATAGGAAACATCGAAACAAATATTTTCCTACGACCGATCTATCAAAACACCACTCCATACTGTTTCGTTATTCATCTCACTATGCGCAACAGGAAAGTGAAAAGTGAAACGCACACGTATTGAAATAGGTATTCAAAGGAAACGCATGTTCGCAGTGGCTAATGAATGTAATGATATTTCACCTATGGCCTGGGCACAGTTTATTGAATTGGCGATTTGAAAAGCGAAAGTAAGGGGTGGTTTCTCGGGGGTTGTTTGCCAGGGGTGGAGTTTGCTATACTGCATGAACGAGCCCATGGTCTCCTACGACAAAAATTGTTTTTTCAATTTCCATGTCTGCGAATAACTGAAATATCTACTGGCCTGAAAGCTCTTGGACACCCGGAATATATGACTGATGTGCAGCTATTCCGATCTCTTCTGAGGTACAAGCTATATGTATATACTTATTTCTTTTTGAAGTCACTAACTTTTTTTAACTTTTGAAAGTTGTATTTTTGATGAATCATGAGCTGTTCCTCTGTTCTTAAGGTTTTTATGTAATGAGTATAAATCGGTATAAATATATTCATCTGCGAATGAACGGAGGTGATATCAACAATCTCAATGGTGCAATTTGAGTTGAATGACATGCAGAAACTATAACAGACAAATATAATATGAAGAAAAAATTGAGTCTGGTAAATTTTCAAGTCAGAAGTCAGCTCACCACACGGTGTTAGATCTGTCGTGTAAGATCCGCTTAAGACCCTTGCATTGAATGGTTCGGGCACATCGGTCGTAGATGCCAACACAACAACGGATATTTTCGGGTGGCCCAACACGCGTCCCATTCAACGAGTATTCTATAACTTGTGTCAAAGGGTTGTCGTCATTATCGGCCTACCGCTGACACGTGGCTCCCATTACGTAACGTTCGGGCCGTTTAAGATGGCGGGTCGGGTTGTGGTATGAAAGTAAGTAAGTATCTACTGCTCACTATATCAGGTAAGAACGTATCCTTCAGAATGAAGAAAGTTGTCTACCAATGAGTCTTCAGAGTATGTCTATACTTCACATTGATTTTAATTTTGAACATACTAAGCTAGTAGAGAATCAATCATATTTGCCACCATGAGAAGAAGGTGGATATTGTATTTTTTCATCTCTCTCTTTCATCGATTCTCTCTATCAAAATTTCAACGAATCATTTATTCATCGGTATTTAGTTAAGTTAGATTTATTCATTGATGAAGAATTAATCATCGAACAGCCCTCGTAGTTTGGTAGTAATGAAATATTTCAGTATCGAATGTTGTTCTCTCGGGATTCATCGCGAATGGTAAAAAATGAAGCGGAGAACCATCTTGCCCACCCATACCAAAACGTGCAGAATAGATTCAAATCGCATTTAGTTGGGACGAAGAAAAATCGCTCCGCACATGATCGTGTTCTGAAGGTCCCTGGTTTCGGCACCACCTGGTGATTTCGTATTATGAAAACGACCCCATATCTGAAATTTCGAATAGATCAATTTCGGAAGGAACACTCTGTATATGTACGATGATCGCTTGCAGATTATGATATACAGTGTCCAGAATTGCGTGGCGTGTTCGATGGTGTCCGCTCGAAAAACTACTATATGCGGAGATATTGCCTATACATTTCAACTACCATATGCGCAATTATATATTGTATATATAAGATATATATGTGTATATATATATATATATATGTATATATATGTATGTATATATGTAACCTGCCTGAATAAAAATGTTGTCACCTTGTATAACTTGAGAAATATCATTTTCGCCTCGCATCTTATTTCTTATCGTTCAGGATTTCTGTAAGGAAATGGTTCATAGTACTAGATAATAATACTTCTGTTCCATAGATTCATGTTCAGTTCATGTCAGGGAGTGGAAATATTGTTACGTCTCCTCAAAACCATAGACGGAATGATTTCGTTATCGACATCATTCTATTCATTCAGCCTTCATTTCTATTATTGATCATGAATGATAATAAAAGACATTAGACATTCAGTCATCGCGACATTAACACATCAAGACATTAGACACAAGTTTTATAAGGCGCGCGCTATGTTGTTGCGGTACTCGACGTTACTTCAAGAGAACCAATGCGACAATGTTTTATAAAACGTATATCATACGCACTATGTTCTATAGTTTTCATCAATTTTCACTCTTAGTGGCAATTCAATGATTCTGGTTTGGAAATTTTCATAATGCATATCTTACATAATCCATGGTCCTACCTGGAGATAAGAGTTTTTATATCTTGAATAATATATCATACTAACAAAAGGTGCAATTTTTATGAATGTGCCAACAATCTGAGGTGCATATTGTATCATGAAGAAAATAATGAATGCTGCCGAATGAATTAGCATAATGTTCATTCAGAAGAGGGAGATTCAAGAGTATCTCCCCATCAGTTATATATTCACAAAAAGATAAATTGATGGATTTTTATGCATATTACTTTCTGCAGGGTCTATAGGTATACCTATTAACATACATAATCCATAACGAATGTCACTGTTCATTCAGTCTTGTGGAAATGACATGTATCTCTGAGGAATAGAAGAAATATCTATTAAATCGGTACTCGAATACATCGCGATTCAAATATACTGAGCTATTCTAGGTTTTGTCCTTATTGAAAGTTTGAAATGTGTTTCGGTTCAACCGACATATTTATCTTGGTAGAATTTTTATTTCAAACATGAAATGAAGCACGTTGAGTTAAAAAATCTACAAATCTGTGTATACAAATGTGTCTGTATTATAGAAAACAACCATATCGCCATAACCTATCGAACATTTCGTTGTAATTGTTTAAAATTCAATTGGCTAACAAACATTTCTTGCTGAAATGGATTCATAAGACAGCAAAAACAAGAGGGTTATCAACAATTTGTTACGTTTGAAACTTTTGGAAACTTCGTGGTGCCCCGAAAACATGAAAATGCAATTAAAGACATATTAATTTTGATTTATTGGACAGTAGATTTACATGATCTCGATATGGAAGGTAATGTAATGATCACTAATATTTCAAACTACAACACTTAACGACGTAAATCGTCCACCACATGATAACATCGCCTCCGCTTGCATTCACGAATTAGGAGGAGAAACAAATGTTTAAATTTCGGCCGTTCCAAGCAGCTGATACTAGTCCCCATCTGATAAAATTTCAGATTGAAAATTATATATATATACATATATATATAAATATATATATATAAACATATATATATATATATATATATATATATATATATATATATATATATGTTTATATATATATATGTTTATATATATATATATATATATATATATCTGTTTAAGACATGCTTGCGAAACTTCATGAAGTTGTTTCAGAATGTGTGAGACAAAAATAAATCATTGATTATTAGTGGGTAACGGTGGAGAGTACGATGGTTGAACAGAATTTATTGATACAGCTGTCTGCTTCCAGTCATATACTATTTGAGATATTGATCTCTGAAGGAATAAAATTCAGAACATTTCAATGTCTATTTGACTAAAAAACGGCCAGAATAAGATGAAACCTTTACACAAATAACTACTGAAGACATGCCATAGGCGTAGACATTTTCTCTTCACATTTCAGATGAGTATACAGTGTTGCAACAGGATGATTGAATGAACAGGTTTCGACCAGATAGCGTTTTCTAATGTATTATATCGCTTGTGTCTCTCCACAGCATATACTGTTCTTGTTTCCTCATCATCGGAAGACAAGTGCTCATCAAAAAGTCTATCCCCAGTTGGAATATCAAAGCTGCTGACGATGTCAATACGCTGCTATTAGAGTCGTTGCCTGAAGCAAAGCTGCAGACTAGGTTGATCATGCCTCTAATCATTGATACGCGGTAGAAACAGTACGTGCACTGAAATAATTATATCATCATCACCATTACTACTCCTGGAATATGGACACGAAGAATGCTGATAGAGGAAATGTTGGTTAGGGAGCCTATAAAATAACATGAAAGTAAACAAGAACTAGATGAAATACTACATTTGCTACATCGCATTTGCATTTTATTACTGTTTTTTAGAATGATTTTCAGAATGGTTCGAATTCGTAAGCAACTTATGGACAATGAACCTCAATCTGATTTGTGAATTATAGTGGGAATGAATTTTTACATTCAGCTCATATAACCTCTGTGAATTGGACAAGGATAATGAATTTGCTTTTTTTCCTGGAATCAAATTTGATCACACGAAAGTTATTGAAACATTAAACTTTCAAACTGAATATATTTTCATCTCATTGTTGGATACCATGTCAAGGTTTTCCAAACAGTGTTTATGAAAGCTCTGTAATCTCAAAATGTAATTACCTGTACTTTTCAGGTCCACTGACAACGAATATTCATGATTTTTTAACTTTTTTTCTATATTTTTTGTTCAGGACGCCTCTGATCTTTAGTGCAAAAGAAACGTCACCTTGATTTAAATGAGGGTTGATTCTACCTGCCGTCGACCCTGACCACCCCCGTATTAGCAAAATTCGCTGCGAGTTCAACAGCCAGCCACCGGGGGCTGGACTTTCGATTTTCATCCCTTTGTATTGGTGTTATAGCGTTCTACGGGGTGATTATCTGCCTCGACCGCATATTTGGCCCTTTGTTGTACCTCAACAGACGCATGCATCCGTAATTTCGAATCGTTTGGGTCCAAATACCTTTTGTTTTTGTAATATATAGGCAAATGAAATACGACGAACCACTCTTGAATTTTGGGGGACGAATATTATTTCAATTCAATAATTCATGTTTTAATATAACAGGAAGCACTGGATCATAATTTATCAAGTTGCAATGATGATTATCGTTCTTAGAGAGATGAACCTTGATAGATAATGAAGATACCGAAATGTATTATTTCGAAGAGATGAGATATAAAAATATGTATCAGATTAGAAAAGAATTTTTCATCTTTTGACAACACGAAAGGAAAACCTATAATGTTTGTGGAACATCGTGTGAGCCAGCAGTGGAATGTTGAAAGAGGAGGTCGTAAGCATCAAGAAAGACTTCACTACGTACCACTCACAACTTTGTATCCCACAACTTTGCCTTATATTAATGAATAGAGCGAAGTTCGACAATATCATGCGGTGACCAACGTGAGCTTGTCTAGTTTGTCTACCAGGAATCTCTCGTGGTGGAATAATAGGCAAGAATCTCGATGATCACCAACCAAGAAGATTTATGAAGAAAGGGAGAGATCGCCAACTTTCTATGATATTCTACAAAGGTCAATGAATTTGTGAGTGTAGGAGAACAGCTCTCTAGAATTTAAGATCTTTATAGAGCACTTCTGGGAGCTGAACTCCAAACATATGGACAAAACTCGAATATACGCTTTGTAAATAATAGGGAGCGGCTGTGGTGTGAAGTATCTCATTGCACGGACGAGAAAGAGCGCTGTTAGTGATGATACCAAGCATGGATATTGGCGCTTTCATTGGAACAGTAGTGGTGACTGGAACCCTCCTGTACCATCGAGAGAGTATCTCAATCTATGTGTCTGGGCACCGAACGGCACTCGAGGGTTCTGAGGAGTGTGGTATCGGTAGCTAATAGCAGAGTCGGTCTACTGTTAGTATTCTGCTATTATCACTGCTATTATCACATCTATAGCGGTATATGCGAGGAGCTGCTGCCCAATCAAAGCAGCATTTCCAGAGGTCTATTCCCACCTAGACAGCGGTTTTTGGCGGTCGCAGCGCCAAGTGCAGTTGCAGATAATTATTTTTTCTTTCTATATGCTGTGAACATCGGATTTTACATCATCATCATTATCATCATCAGTCGATTTGTTAGTTCTCGCGGGAATACATAGAATATAGACTTGAAGAAAGTCTACTGAAAATATACTGAATATACTGAATATATGATCTTGTTCGCATGATATAAAATTGAGTGTACTTAAAGAGACAAATCACTTGCGTAGGACGACTTGTGGTTCTCACTTGAGCATAAATGAGCAGCATACGCGTCGAGAAGCAGCCGTGACACTTGCCAAATGCTCTTCGATGAAGTAAAATTTTGCAGGAACTTGCTGCGCTGCGACGCTTTGCTTGGGTGGGTATTTGTATCATTCATTCACATGCGACGCGCTGCACTGCTTGGTGCTGCTTACATAGGAATCGGTCATTATTGTTACAGATTTTTCGTGGAAATGTGTAAAAATTTGCAGTAATACATTTTGATATCACGGTTCAGTATATTATGAAGGAAAACATGTTGAATACTGCGACCCAATAGATTTTTATATTTGAAATTCATCATCATCATTATCATCCATTATTATGATTTGTTATTATGAGTTTCGTTCAAAATAGTTCGTTTCCATCATATTGTTGATTTTGGGAAAAAAATCTTGCATACAGTGTGGAACAGCCAAATGGAATGAATTCGATAACGAATAAATGTGATTGTGTTGAGAAAAACGCTCAGACACGTCGATTAGTATTTGAAGATGTGCATTTAAAAAAAAATAATAACATAGGGTGTGTCATGTGACAGTAGCCGATACCAACTTTCTTATTTTCAATACAACCCACATTAAAAAAAGAAAATTATTTCATTTCACAAATTCGCTACATTACACTCAATACTTATTTCCCATGTAGCTCTCAATATTGAGAAAATGAGCAAAAACTGATATGAAATGAAAAAAAAATACAAAAACAGTTTTGTTCATTTTCGTATAAGACTCATAGCCTTGGCAACTTGTTGTCTGTCTGCACTACACTAGTGATCAGTGACACTCTGTTGTCGTTTGAATTTCGTTAACTGTACTCAATAATGTCAGAAAAATGGTTGATTTAACAGAAATGCTCAAAATAACCATTCTACAAATGATTGGTTATGGAGATAACACACGGACACAAAGTTTCTCGCTTATTTCACGAAAAATTTCCAAATTTGCCGCCTATATCCCAAGGAACAATTAGCAAAATAGAAAAACAGTTTCCCGAGGTTGATCATGTGAGACAAATAAAAAAAGTACCAGCCAATGCAGTGAGTGATGATACGAAATTGGATGTTATGCTTAAGTTTCAAGAAAACCCACATAATTCTGGTCGAGGTCGAGGTCTGATGAGAGGACCTTTACACTCAACGGTCATGTTAATCGTCAAAATTGCCGCTATTGGTCTAATGAGAATCCTTACCGGATGTGAGAGGAAACATACGCACTATCCTGAAGAATGAATGAACAGGAATTGTTGGAAATCATATCGTAGGTCATTGATGGCAACTTGAATGGAGATAAATATTCAGAACTGCTCCAAAATAATGTCGTGCCAACTTTGACAAACTTATATCCTCATCCAGGAAATCCACAATTTCCTGCCAATATACTATGGTTTCAGCAAGATGGAGCACCGCCCCATTACCAAATCAATGTCCGGCAGTACCTGAATCAAAATTTTCCAAATCGGTGGATAGGATCTCCTGTTCTGACGCCATTAGACTTCTTTTTGTGGGGATATGTCAAAAGTATCGTATACCGAACTAAATCACTAAACTTAGATGTCTTGCGATTAGATCAGTCACGCCTGAGATGTTGAGTAACGTTAGAAGACATTCCTATACCAGATTAGCGTGTTACGGGGAACATTTTGAACATCTCTTACATTGAAATAAATGTTTTTTTTTTACATTATTTGTGAAATGAAATAATTTTCTGTTTTTATATAATGTTGATTTTTGTAATACATCTGAAAACACTTGATATATCCGAAACAGTTTTTTTTTTTTTTTTATCTGTGGACAACACGAAAGGGAAACCTATGATGTTCGAGAAACATCGTTTTAGCCAGCGTTGGAATTTCGGGAAAGAAGGAAGGTGTTGGAATTTTTCTTGAATGTTTGGAGGTTGTAAGCATCAGGAAAGACTTCACTAGGCAAAGAATTCCACAACTTTGCCGTTCTATTGATGAATGATGCTTGGTATAGCGATGTTCGACAGGTCTCGAGCCTGACAGTGTAGGGGTGACCAGCTTGAGCTCGTCTGGTTTGTCTACTAGGAATCGCGCGTGGTGGCATAATAGATGATATTTCCGTTGAGCACCGACCGTGAAAGTACCTATAAAAAAGGCAGAGATCGCCGACCTTTCTACGATGATCTAGAGAGGTCAATGATTTGGTGAGTGTTGTGTCATCGACTAGGCGAATAGCTCTCTTCTGAATTGAATCTAAGAGCTTAAGCGTATGTTTGGGGGCTGAGCTCCAAACATGTGAGCAGTACTCCAGGACAGGTCGAATTTGTGCTTTGTAGATCATAAGCAGTTGCTGGGATGTGAAGTATCTCTTCGCACGGAAAAGAAAACCGAGTTTTTGTGAAGCAGTCTTCGCAATGGACCTCACATGATCGTCCCATGAGAGAGCACTGTTGGTGGTGACACCCAGCAAGGATATTGACGACCTCATAGGAACAGTGGTACCCGACATCATCAAATTGGGCATTGTGTGATCAGCCTTCTTGGTGAACATACAAGCTTGAGTTTTAGTTGCATTGAACTGTACTAGATTCTCAGATCCCCATTTCAGAATTCTTGTCAGATCCTCATTTAAAGCATCAACCTGTCTTCGCCTTGCACCTCTGGCCTCATTGGATGATATAGGGGCTCTAGAGGAAAAGGCGGAATGAAGTGTACTATCATCCGCAAAGCTATGAACTGGGCTGGAGGTCACATTCAACAAATCATTGATGTGGAGCAAAAACAAAGTTGGTGCCAAGACAGAGCCTTGTGGAACACCAGCATTGATCGTCATTGTATCAGACGAGACCCCGTCTACCACCACGTAGAGTGATCTATCTGCAAGAAAACTCGATAGTAAAAGACACAGTTGGGGCGGCAAACCATATGACGGAAGTTTCGCTAGGAGGCCTTGGTGCCAAACTCGGTCAAATGCTTTGGAGATATCCAAGGCTACAGCCAGAGACTCCCCATGTTTCTCTATTGACACCTGCCACTTATGTGTCACATAGGCAAGCAGATCTCCAGTTGACCTCTGGTGACGAAAGCCATATTGCCGGTCGTACACGATTCTTGAGCTCTCTAGATATCGGATGAGCTCGATGTTGATTGCTTTTTCCATTACTTTAGAGATCACAGATAGTAGTGCAATCGGTCTATAGTTGTTAGGGAGTGTTTTCTTGCCCTTCTTTGGAATCGGTTGGATCCTAGCTTTTTTCCAGTTAGAAGGAAATACGCCGAGTTTGTACGAAAGGGTGAACAACCTGCAAAGAACTGGTGTTAGTTCCGGGGCACATTTCTTGAGAACAATAGGCGGTATTCCGTCATGCCCCATAGCCTTCTTGACGTTGAGGCTAAGCAGAATGTGTCTGATGGTGCGTTGCCGGAAGACAATTTCTGGCATACGGTTATCGATGGTAGCGACTTTCGGAAGTTCCTGGCCTCGTGGATCCAAGGTAGAATTGTCGGCAAACATTTTGGCAAAGGTGTTGGCTTTTTCATGAGGTGTTATAGCCAATGTATTATCATCCTTTGTGAGGGGAGGAAATGAGCTAGAAGTGAAATTTCTCCCGATTGCCTTGGCAAACGTCCAAAATGAACGGGAACCATTTGGACACTCTATGAGCTTCGATCTTATTTTCGTGTTGTATGCCTCTTTAGATTCATCTATCGTTCGATTGCATGTATTCCTAGCTTCAACATATTCAGCTCTAGTTTGAGGGCTTGGGTTTCTGCGCCAACGACGGTATGCTGCTTGCTTCAGTGCGACAACCCTAGAACAGGTTCTATTGAACCATGGTTCACCAGTGGTTCGTGATTTGGTGCTATGTGGTATGTAAGTTTCCATTCCCAGCATGATGATTTCCGAGATCTCTTCAGCACATTGCGTAGGATCTCCCGATTCAAAACACATTCTCCTCCAAGGAAACACAGAAAAAAACATGCGAAGGCCATCCCAGTCAGCTGAATTGTAATGCCAAACAGTGCGTGGGGGTGTTGGACTGGTTCGCGGAGTGATGTAAGGACATATCGTGGAGATGAGTGTGTGGTCTGAGTTTCCTAGTGGTGCACGGACTTTCACTTCATACGGTTCCGGATTGTTAGTGAGGAACAGGTCGAGCGTATTGGCATAATGGTTGCTGATGTCAGGGATCCGAGTGGGTTCGTTTATCAGTTGCTCAAGACCATAGGTGATAGCGAAAGCCTCAGCCAGACGTCCTGAGTCGTCTGTTTTGTTCGAGAATTTGAGCCAGGTGGAGTTGTGGACATTGAAATCCCCCATGATGATGATTTCAGCTGCTGGGTGATTCTGTTGGATGAAATCAAGTTTCAGAGAAAGGAATTCGAAGAGGTCACCAGGAGTTGGTTCGTTTGGTGATAGATAAAGGCAGCAGATGAACTTTGTCTGTTTGTGGTTATCGATCTTGAGCCACATTACATCGAATTCTTTCGGTTCCAGTTCCTCCTCACGATGGCATGAGAGATCATTTCTGGAAAAGAGACATAAACCTCCTCTGAATCTGAAACGGGTATGCAGCTCATATCCAGGGCAGAGCATATAGGTCGTATTAGTTGATGAGTTGACCTGCGTCTCAGTTAAAGCCAGTATATCTGGTTTCTCAGCCTGTAGATGGTAATGAACATCGTTTATATTTTTGTTCAGACCTCGGATGTTACAAAGGTCTATTTTTAAATTCAGATGTTTCGATGGTGAACCCCCTCGAGCACCTCTCGCCCGGAAATCCGAATGGAGAGGTATTTTACTTCCGGAGTTGAAGATAGGTATGGGACATTGTATATGATTTTTCTGAAGAATGCAAAAAACTAATGATATAGTGGGGGTTGTATTCGATATAAGAAAGTTGGTATTGGCCACTATCACATGACACACCCTATATTATTATTTTTTTTTGTTATCGTTATCGAATATATTCCATTTGGCTGTACCACACTGTATATCATAACAGTTACATATATAATTTTTGATTTGACCTTCGATTTCTTCATTACAATCATTCTACATCAAACCTGATTGATTATTAGCTCTGCCAATGCCTTGGAATTTGAAAAAAATCAATGGAATTTGCCAAAATGTAATAGGGTAATGAATATTTGCAAAATTCAATAAATCTAGTAAGGTACAGATGTAAAATAAGAGCGGGAGCACTACTTGTAACTGCGGACATGCAAAGATACGTTGGAACATAACATAGTGTTCTCGAAATATGGCAACCTGTTGAACAGTGTCTTGAACAATTGCATGAATTAATGAATAAATCAATGAATGAGCGATTTTCAGATTCCGGGAGTTACCACAACTTTTTGTGGGAAATATCAACAAAATTGTATGATTGAATTGAAGACATCAAGACTGATGGTATATGAGTATAAAACCATCGAAATAGACTGTAGCTCGTACCAGGTTTCTCGATGGGATATACATTTTTTGATTTTAACCAATTCTGGTCTTATACCCAAATCATCAGATACTAAAAATTCAGGAAAAGAGCGAATATTCCAGTGAGCATAAGTATAAACCTACATATTTTCAATTCATTCATCATTCATCGACAATATAATAAAAGAAACAGAAAACGGAAGGTATCAATTGTCATTCAGGATATTACCTATATTTCGAGAAGATTTCTAGAGTGAGTAACCTTGCATTTCCAAATGCAAATCCTTTTGGTTTGTGTTCTCTGTATGCTGTAGGCTGTTTTCACATTCGGTTTGAACACCATATGTTGTCACCTATTTATATTGCGTAACTTTGAATAAAGAAGGTTGACCTTAAAACACCGCAGTTTATGGTTTTATTGTTTCAGAATATTACGCAGGCTTTTCCAATTTAGATCCGCGCCGTGATACAGCCATATTAATGGATAAAATATTGCGGATCAGATTATTGTCAGGCATGTTATTTGCCGTCGATTTTCTTTTGTTTTGGCTTTTGTGCTCTCGCTCCGTGGCAACGCATGCATATTCTTGTGGCTATTATTGCATATTGCACTGCTAAGTGGGTATACCTACTTGGGTCAACTGGAACTGGTACTGGTATCCGCGCGCGCGGTGAAGAACGCATGCAAAAGATCTCAGAATCCAGATACTGTTGGATATTCAATTGTTTAACAAAAAATCGATGAAACGGTGCGAAACACCGAACTGACTAATTGGGAATGACAAGAAATTATCAATTTAATGACGGATGGAATTTTTGTTACAACATATAGGTAACATCTCGAAGGAAATGTCAGAATATGGAAGAAAAAAATTAAATGTCACAGGATCATTCAAATCATCCAAATACCTCATTTCGCAATTTTTCTTCTCTCATGCTCTGATGAAACGCTGCGAACTTCTGCATTGGAAGTGGATTATATGAAATATTCACTGCATATTGTAGAAATGTAATGATGTGTGGGATTTGAAACCATCTGATAGGATACTGTCTGTGAGTTTCTTTGTGGGATTTCTCCCTCTTCTCTCCTCGTTCGACAGATTTTGTGATCTGCCCCAAAATGTCACTGCGCTTGAAATTAAACCTTTAGATACCTAAGAGAGAAATTCTCTATTTGTCAGTGACACCTTGTTTCTGAAAAATTTGGAAATACAAATATATTCAATGAGAATGAAACCTCTACTTATCTTGGTGGACGTTTCTAGAACGAATCTGCTTCCGTTTCCAACACAATTAAAATATTTTTCTCTTCGCGAACTTTTTCAATATGTCTTTCACACTGAAAAGTGACAATTTGGTAGACGGAGAAATTCTGGTTACAAGGTGTTTTCATTAATTGATATTGAATTTTCCATTTTCATATTCAATTTTCAGAAGTGGGTGCCAAGTTCTATCTATATCAACTGAACAAGAAGCAATATTATTGTATCCGTTCAAGAGAATGCAAGCAGACTCTTTGATTTTCGGTTTTTGGTTGTTGTCTTCTTTTCCTATGATCTCAATACTACCCCAATCGGCCATATGTTGTCCATTTTCAGTAAGGATATGTTCAGCTAATTTTGATTTGTCAGTTTATCTTTTCTTTATATTGTCTTATCCTCTTTCATCTTTACTGATAGAAATTAAAATCGACTACGTATCATTCAATCATCATGTCAGATGATATTTCTGAAGTTCTCATCAAAAATCACCATCAGCATTGCTCTCAATCGATAATAACTGTCGAAAGAATGTCATTACAAAAATTCCACAAATGATTTTTCGCACTCACACATTGATTTTGCACATCACTTCATGATGGGTAGATGATACGTTTTTATTTTTATGGAAGTGTGTGTTTTTCAGTTCAATAAATGGTCATAATCCTTCAGCTATTGCGGACGTGCACGTTTTTTATCAGTGTATTTCACGAAATGTTATATACTGCTCAATAGTTTCAGCAGATTAAACATTAGAAAGCGGATGAAAGAGATAGAAGCAAATGATATGCATAAATAAATGCGAACTGCATTGCTAATATGTTCTGCTCTGTGATGTATCAAGATAGCTTCATTTCGTGTAATTTGTGTAGTGTATTTTTTTCTTTTTTCAGTAATATTTCATTCATGACAATGAGCTGGGAGCACAAGCATCAAACTATTTTCTCAGATGTATACTGGTATGGTCATATCGTCCAGTTTTTTCGTCAGTTGCTGGTTGAATTCCATCTTTGTAGCATAACTCGATTTGTGGGGTGACAGATAATGTTTCGTAATAACATGAGAGAATCACGATGAAATTTTCAATTTTCTCGATGAACTGAACTTTCATTATCGACAAGGACGAAACAAAAAATGCAGAATTTTCAAATTACAAGAAAAGTGACAATGAGGAATGACTAAATCAATTTACTTGGGATGCGTCTTGGGCTCGAGAAAATCACGCCGGCCTTGAATGTGAATTAAGTCTATCAGTGACCTCAGAATGCCTTCGAAAGGGAAAATAGGATACATTATATATCCATTCGTGAATCATTCTTCTGGTATGTATCAGGATAGATTTGCATATTCAATCCAATTCAACCGATTCAAATGTCCATATATCCACCATATTCATATTCACGTAATCGTTTCGCAAGTGAAATTATATCTGTACACACGTCCTTCATACTAGTTCTCATATGTAGGGAAATAATGATTTATATATTTATTGAAATGATGTTGCTTTGAATACTATGCAATACTCGTGTGGTTTATAAATTGAGTATGTATACCTTCTCATTGTTGAACAATTCGAAGAAAATATCAGACATGAAGGATTTGAGTGAACTGACCGACAGATACCTAAAACCTATCTAACCTGCCTAAAATAGTTTCAACTTGGATATTTCGAATGGAACACCTCAAATATCATACAATTTCTGGTATTCCGTTACTTTTCTCGAGAGGAAAAATCCTTTTTTTTTCTCGTAATATGACCTCCAACAACTGTTGATAATTTTGGATTGTCATATTTTTCAATTTGTTTTCAAAACATGGTTTGTTGTTATTAAAACATTGTTTGTTGGTGTCGATAATTGATTCTGAAACAAAATAGAATTCGGTTTGAAGTAAGGTGATACCTTGAGGCTTCCTACCCCCAAGCCAAATTCCGGATATTTCTTACAGGGTGGTGTGAAAATACAGATATTTCATTCACTTGGGAAAATTTATAAATCTTATTTTTTTTTTCAATGAAAACTCTCGTAGGTATATAATATCATACAAATGTTCACTTTAATGATGCCACCTGATATCATTGTGACCATTGTCGAGATAAAAATTGATTTGATTTATTGTTCTGTAAACAATATAGCTCTGATATGTGTGGAAAAATTCGCTGTGGTATTATTGAATCTATGTCTTTTTTTCAAGATCTAATTTCTATGTTGATGAACCATATTCACATTTTCTCACATCAGTCAATGAATTTCACAAGTTATTGAGTTTCTCTGCTGTACAAAATCAAAACACATAGGATGCATGATTCAATTTCAAAACGATAAAGTGTCGGTTGTGTTTATGAGTGATTTTGAGAGATCATGTTTCCAGAGGAAAATTCAAATCACTTAGATAGATATATGGAAATATCAGGTGAAATTGTTGGGAAAGGGATGGGTCAAACAAGAACATATACAGGGGTATCCATATGCGGATATTTGAGGTTGATGTGCTATGTATGATGTAGTCGATTCATTCATTTTCATCAAGGAATAAAAGGCGAAATCAATCTTAATATAAGATCAGTACCAAATGTGATGATAACAGCAGTAAAATTCCGAGATAAAATGTCATTACATTTATCAATAAATGGGAGCGTGTACTTTCAGAATATTACCATACATGTCCGATTAGTGCTGAATCGGTCTACTTTCTGAATATCTAAACAGTTTGTTATTCACTGTTTCTATAGATAGTCCTAGGAAAACAAATGTTCTCCAGAAGTGATTAACTCTTGTCAATTCTGCGGAACACTGTTCTTATTACTTCCAATTACATGTAAAAGATACGACGTTATCACTAACAGTGAATAAAGTAAGATTTATTCGTTGAAAAAATCTCACATCACTTCGAAATTCATATCCTTTGTCATGAAATGTATATATGCTTCGTGAAGTACATATCACAATAGATTTCTTTTTTACAGAATTCATTTCAATCAAACCCCGAAATTATAATTCTTCCCTCGTTAATCCGACAAGTTTTCCCCTTTTCTGCAATTCATATTGACAGATTCACCCCTTAAATCGTGAGAATCACAGCGAGACTTTTTTCAACGTTTTTATGGCGTGCAGTTCCACTGCGTACAACACCTACTGAGAAAATTATACTTGTAGTCTTGTTAGATCTTAATCACCACACGTTATATTCGGTTACCTATACAATAGAGTCAGAAAGAAGTAAAAACGGTTAATCAAGACTTTTTCAAGAAGTACCTGATACTCTGGTATTTCTGTGGAGCTGGTATCACCAAATACATTCCTAGATTTTTCTAGCACAGCATAGCGATTTTGGTTTGGTTCCTGTGGTGGATCATTATCGTCAGTTGAAACGCCAAAAAATATCTCTTGGCAGTTTGAAATGGAAATTTTGATCATCATTTTCCTTTCCTGCTGTATATAATCGAGATATTTCAGAATTTTCAGTCAACAGAGTCCGTCAAAGCAGCAGTGACAAAATTTCCGAATCAATACTATCATAGTTTCATGAAATCATTTCAGATGATCATATGAAAATGATAAGATGATACATCAACATATATTCATAATATGAATTGATATACATTCTATTCGGAATATATTTAGTGAAGAATTTGAGTTCAGCTTGAGTCCTGTAAATTTACCTATACTCGTAATGTATATGTCAGTGATGGATGTGTATTTTATGCTGAGCTTTTGTATTGGAGGTGCTGCATGTTGTCATGTTTGGTACATAATGTATTTATAGGACTTGGAAATATTGATAGATTAAAATCTTCATTTCATCTCCATGCATATAAATATTCAATACTTTCTTTGTACGAACACAATCATGTGAAATGTTTCTATCATTGCATTACCTTCCAAACCGATTGAGAAATCTGAATAATTCAAAGCCAATTTATGCTGACTTCATGCATTTTCGAAGCTTGCACATTCTTGTTTGTATTATCTATTAGCTGATATCATCATCTGACTTCTGAATGACTTATAAGCATTGAATGATCATAAAAAGAGCATTTCCTACTGAAATTTCAAGGAGGTTTTCCTGCCTCTTGCCTCTCACAGACAGACAATCTGCCTTCAGGCTGGGAAGTACTCTTTCACCTATAGGAATATAGATCAGGTAATCTAAACGGGACAGAGGATGACATTCCTTCCACAATCAATTATCCGATGTAGATCGCTGTCATAATGTATCTCCACTTTCTTGACAATAAATAGATATAGAATGGAAACTTTATTCTTCTGGATCTGTGGATGCTCTCAGAGTTTCACGCCTCTCTTTCAAAATGCGCCAGCAGAACGTTGGTTGCATCAATATGCTTATACTTTCAGAACGAGCGATATCAAATTTTCTTTCAAATTTTGATGCGTTATATGCGGTTTCTTCGGTATCATTTCATGTAGCTTATGTGATCGTATTGTTCACACAATACGACTGGACGACACGATTACATACAAATGATGGAAACATATTTATCATATCAAGATATCATATTATGTATTGTCTACCAAGCACCCTTGCCCCATCGACTTATAACGAATATAAGGAGAAGAAAGAGCCATCGATTCGTTTGGACGTGCAACAAAGAAAGGTGCAGTTTTGCCAAGTCACCTGATCACTGCTGGTTGCCTCTCTCTCGTTTGCTGTTTTCATTGGTTGGATTCCTCTGCCTCCCTCCAGGCGCGCACTAGGGTATTTGAAATTTGTTGAAAATCATTCAATAACTAACCTATGAAATGATATATTCTGATCTTCTTTGAGGCTATTGATACTGTCATATGCTGAACAGGACAACATCTTGAACGAAATCATAAAATCCTTACATGCCTTGATGGGCTGAAGCGGCTGAGCCAACTGGCATTATTTACCAATTTTTAGTATTCGAACAACAAGTTGAAATGAGTCTCTTTGTTTCAACACACCTGTGAATCAATAAAATTCGATAGACATCAATAGACATTGAGTGAATGATGTTACACTATCAAATCTCAATTTCTCTCTATAAGCTCGATCTAGAATCTATATTATCATGTCTTGAAATTCATTCCGTGTCTGCATGACAGTTTGCATGACAGTGGACAGTGTGATGTAGCAAACCTTATAGAAATAATGGAATTTGTGTGAAGTAATGAATCATATGATACTTCTTGGAGTTCCCTGTATACATGAAGGTCCCAGAGGTCCTTCATTGTGAATTCGTTATCATCTCTGGATAGGAGTATTATAAACATTCAACATTTCTGGCGGTAATTTTGTATCTAAGTGCCTCCACAGTATGTCGTCCTTCATGAATCACGTTGCATACGAAATCGTGTCCATTAATATTAAACAAGCGGTAATTAAATTCGATTTGGAAGAAGAAACGATGAGCCTCTGCATAAGAATATTGGAAATCCTATGGTAGCACAGGTGTCGGGGCAGGTGTCGATCAATATTCATGGACAATTTGTACCTTCCTTTCGCTAAATATTCAACCGGGATGGATTAATAATGAGCATCCTCATGGCCCACCAGATTATATTCAGCGATTGTCCTATACATCGACATGGGTGTCTTCCCGGTCCTTCCTGAAGGGGATAGAATTTTCCGATCTTTTCTTCAACCTTTTTGGTGATGATTTGATTTCCCCATGAAATGAGAATATAGGGTGTCGTCCTATAACTCTGGAGTGTGAAAATAGTATATTTCTTACACTTATCAATTTTGAGCATTCCGGCTATGCCGTCGTGCTCGAAATATCGTGCGTTTTGCAGACCCTAGTATCCACTTATACTTTAGGCTTTCTTTTCATCAATGAACTACACTGAAGGACAGATTTGTGATCCGCCCCGCGAAATTTCACTGCGCTTCACTTCTCTATTTGTCAGAAACACCTTGTTTTTTTTAATAAATTTAGAAATACAAATATATTTCTAATAAAACCAAAACTTCTGCCTACTTCAGTGGACGTTTCAGAAACGAATCTGCTTCCGTTTTCAATACAATTTGAACACTTCATCCTCGCAAGATTTTTCAACGTCAAGTTGTTCGAGACTGAAAAATGACGGAGGAATTCTGGTAACAAGGTGTTTTTCATTAATTGATATAGAATTTGTCATTTCCAAATTCAGTTTTAAGAAGTGGGTGCTGAGTTCTATCTATATCAACTGAACAAGAAGCAATTTTGTTGTCTTCCTTTTCGAAGAATGCGATCAGACTCTTTGATTTTTCGTTTTTGGTTGTTGTCTTATTTTCCCATAATCTTAATATTACTCCAATCGGCCATATGTTGTGTTTTTTCAGCAAGGATATGTTCAGCTAGTTCTGATTTGTCTGTATATCTTTTCTTCATATTGTTCTTATGCTTTTTCATGCTTACTAGAGGGCTGCTAGTTTCACCGGTATAGTATTTTCTACGAACAGTACTGTGGATACAATTTTATGATGGTTGATCTTCATTTCTTGGTTTCGTATGAGTCAAGATCGATATCACTGAATTTTCTGTCTTGGACACTGTTTTTACTTTACTGTCTATTCTGTCTGTTTCCAATTTGGTGTATTGTTTTATCGATGAAATGTGTTGGATAAGTGTTCAGTTGTAGAACATCTTTTATACGGTTCATTTCGGTATTGAAAATTTGGTGGTCGGATAATATGGATTTGGCTCTATCATGAAGTGATTTGCTTATTCTGTTCTTCATACTTGTATGATTGAAAATCTGTGGTATCTGTCAATATGTGTATTTCTGCGATATACGAATATGCAAATCTGTTCTTACTTAAAATATATTGGAATATTTATAATAACTTCTATGTTATTTTTCAGAAATGAGGGGAGAAAATATCACACAAGAGCTGGAAGAATGAATGTATATACCATCTTCTCGAATACCTTATAGATCAGTATTCAATGATTAACAAGTTGTCATTTACACGTTTCCTGGGTGATGTTCCGATGGTACATCGGGGTCGGTTGATGTTGCGGTAGTATCTTTAAAATACACTCGTTTTTCAAAGTTGTATTCAAAGACGCTGAGGCGTACTTCGAATGAGCAAATTAGGGTACCAAATGAAAAACCACTACTTATGGAAAAACGAACTTTATCAATGTCTCTCCATGTGTAGGATTTCACCTATATGTATAGATGAAATAATTCATTCAAACAAATTGATATTTTACGAACTTGGAAAGAATTTGTATAGGTCATAGTTTCATGAAGTCCACCATCCTTCACTAGACTTGATGATTTCCAGAATACGTTATCCACTGGTGGAAGTGTGAAAAGCTGGCTGATACTTGATGATCACAGACTGAATCCATGGTTTCTTCCTGAATTCGTCCACGATGATTTGTTACGGAAATCACAAGGATCCGAAAAGGAAACAAGAAGTTTAATTTTGTTTTCGAACAAATTTTCGAAAATAACGGCAAAGAATGGAAAATATATATTCCAAAATTTCACTTTCTCGATAAATTGAAAATTTGAAAGACTGTTGGGATAGCCCCTCTGAATGCGTAACTTTTTTTCATATTTAGCAGGTTTGTATCTGCCACCGCTTCCGAAATCATCATGCTGTGCATGCTCATCGTGGAATGTAGTACACATAGATCATTCAAGTAAAAATCGCACCTCCACCAAGATGCTTACGATCTCCAAACTTCAAGAAAAATTACAATACCTTTCTTCTCTCACAGCATCCCACTACTGGTTGACACGAAGTTCCTCGAACATTGAAGGTTTTCACTTCGTGTTGTCAAAAGTGAAATAATCTCAAAGTTTCAAGTCTTTTCACAGGGCAGGCTAAATTTATACCCTGTACATTGAATGAACGATGGATGACTTCAAAATTGCAATTGAGGGCGTATCAAACAGGCTGACGGTTAGAATTACTATTTCTTCTTGAATGAAATTTCGCAAAAGTTTCTTCCAGTATCAGGCGAATAATGTTCAGATTGAATACCATGGCGCTGCTAATGTTCTCTACTCGATCATCTTTGCAATGGTGTATTCCGTCATCGTGTTTTCAGTTTGGCCTGAATGGAAATTTCCATTATTATTTATGTATCATAAGTTAGTGAACAGGAAGAACAGAGACGCCAATGGATCGTCATTAAGTCTGCATAATTCAAGGATTGTCCAGTGATCGAATGGAAAATGAATTATTTAATTGTGGTGTAATTGTAGGAGCCATCACTTTAATAGCATGTGATTGAGACTATCAATTGTTGATGAATCGTGATCTATGGTGCATGTATATTGTATATTGCAGGTATGGGGTTCGATTATAGTGGTCAAATAGATCGAAGACACTAATAGCTTTCATTCAAATATTGCAAATCATGGATTATGATATCTCAATATTTCCATCCAGCAAAATGCATTGAACTAATCATTCATGTAATATCTAATCACATCCACACAGAAAATTGAGTTGGACCTGTTACAGGACAGCTGAATTTATTGATACATACTTTATGAACACACTGCGTGCATTTCTGAAACGCTGGAAAGGTTGCAGCAGCTAATTTATAGGCAATTTCCAATTAAAATTCAATCGTTAAACCAAAATTCTACCGCTCGGTTTCCGACATTATCGATGAATAAAACACGATCACCTCTTTCTTGCCATCTGGTGGCTGCGAGGGTTCTAAGACGAGACCGTGTTAAATTAACTGTAGCTAAGGTGGAGGATGAAGACTTCATTTTTTAGCGACAGCTGGCTCGACTTTACCCGGCAATGACACTACGGGGGTGGTTACACAATCACAATGCATGAATCAAAACCGATTTCGTCGAGAAAGGCATTAGAATACATTTAGAGGGACGTATTGGCAGGCAGTTAGGGATTCGCATGGGCGGAGGTAGATGACGGACTTTCGACAAGAACATAATTGATGATATCATATCGAAATTAATTTCAACTCCTAGTTTTGTTCAATACCTGGATATCTTTCTTCTACGGAGGGTATGCGCGGCACATAATATAGATTGATTGATTTGTTTCAATGTACAGGCTGATTTCTTATCGCTGATATTCGTCTCTGATATTCGCTTACCACCTAACCTTCGCATGACCCGTTCAGAATTCTCAAATGAAAATAAGCACCTCCAGATGATTCCTCATTGGATAGGTGGATTTATCAGGAATTCATGGTCGAGAAGTAGGAGTCTGACTGTATACTGTTCATTGTTGAAGCTATCGAATATTGGGCGCACTATAGAAAGAATACAGTGAATCCAAAGAAACCTTACTCCAGTTTGTTAGATATTTTTTATGTTATCCTAAAATGCATCATATCATTGTAATAGTGAGGTTCAAGACACATAAGATGTCTGAAGTCAAAATAACATAGCTGAATTGTCGTTGAAATTACCTATCCAATGAATCACAAAGTATGTCATTCTATTTAAGAATTCGGAGAGATGCTCTGTAGTGGTGAGTGATGAGCCTTTCGAATAATAATAATAAATGTTCTTTATCGAATTGAATATACAAATGAGTTCATATATATATACAATTCCTCAGGCTATCGACCTAGGTCCTTCAGCCTTAGCCTTTCGAAAATACGTGAAAAGATGTCTGTCTTTCGATGAGAGTAGACACGTTACGAATGAAATGAAATCAATTTATTTCGTTTTTCTCTCTCTCTCTCTTGACATGTTCTCGATTTGCAAACCTCATGCTTCGTGCAACAAATGAACTCTTTTTGCACTAGATTCTAGATTCTTTTGGATTCCTTAAAAAATATATATTAAAATATAAATTATCATAATAATTATTTCAATATATTTGTAGTGAGCACAGATTCATGATCTGCACCAAAATGTCACTGTGCTTGAAATTCAATATCAGCTACCTGAAAGAGAAATTCTTTATTTTCAACTCATTCTGATCTGAATTTTTAGTTCGTAGTAAATATTCTACTGAAGTCATCTGTACAGCATCAGGAAAAAAATTATTTGAAAATATGAAATTCATTGAGCCAGTGTACCTAATCAACAATATAGGGGATCCTCCCTCAGACGCTCGTTTCAGAATTAAAGCAGATCAAGGAGGAGGCAACTCACCATTTTGAAGCTTCAGTACATTTGAAAATATATTGAATCATAATGTGTTTGGGTACATCATTGAATTCAGGATAGACCAGATCTCTCAAGAATCTATCATCATAAGGATGCAACTGTTTATAAGACGCTTTTCATCTACATATTCGCTTCAATTTTTGCTATTTTCATTCTCCTTCCTTCATTATTCTATTTATATTTATTTCTATTTTTATAAATAGTGATGAAATTCAGCCAGGCATTTTCACTTCACTGTTTCCAACTCAGGGCTGATGAATGCTGATAATATGTGAATATGTGATGGAAAAATTATACCGACGTAAACATAAAGGCAACTGTAGTCGCGTTTAGTATGAAAATGATCCGACGTGAAAAATTCACCACTATGCCTGTAGGTGAAGTGTGTACACTACGATAATAATTTTAGGCTGATACATAGCATGCATACATGATATGTATCATATAGATAAAGTTTTCTACTATTTCAGTTCTCTCCAAGATATTCAATGATGATCAAAATTATATTTCATTAGACATATAGGTAATCATAGTTTTCTAACGACGCTGCTGCTCTTGCTATGTTGCTACCATTTCACCTCTGATCCGAAATTTTGACTTCCACCGAATGTCTCAAGAAAACGTCCATTTTTACCTGCGGTAGCTTCATTTCCCCAGTTGTCATTTCACAGCGCATTGCCCAACCTAAAATAAAGTACAATTATACAAGGTGTGACCCCGGTCCGAGTGATATATGGAGCAGTAGTGTACGTTTTGAATTTGCCCCGATACACGACGAGTGCTTACAAATTAAGGGGTCCGGACGTCTGCCACGAAGAAAGGCTATTGCTTCTTGAGATTTCTTAAGACCTCGATGACATATTGTTCTGCTTTGGCGCGCGATTTCACAGTTTATCATTCCGAACGGTGGACTGTTCTCGTAATTGAGAAGTCGGAGACTGTTCATTGCGGACAATTGGAAATTCATCTGCTGAGGATCGGTTGAGAAGGGTATGCTGTGGTAGTACGCGGGACCAGCAGTATCAGTATTGATGCAGGTTGATTGCAATTAACGAAATCAATAGTTTTTGGTACATATTCTTCTAATCCGTGACTTCACGATTGAAAGATCCAAATATCTATTAAATGAAAATCTTCTGATAGGTAACTTCATTTTTTTGAAGTTTTTCAACATCAAAATGTTGAAAACGAAGTTTTGAGACGGGATGAATTGATGATTCTCTCCGATTGATTTAATAGGTGTGTAAAGGTATATTACATCATTTGAAGGTACTATCTAGTACAAACTAGCTTCCTGACACAAACAGTTCGTCTCTCGGAACTTCCTACATTTCTCAACTGATTATTGGAATTCGAGATTTAACTGCTTCCAGGACGGATCCTGTGACGTCAAAGGCCGATACATTCGTTACCATTCCGAAACAGAGATTGAAATGAATAAATCAACGAACAAAATTCACGACACTCCTCTATACACTTCCACCAATAGAACAGTTATAAATAAATATAAACAAAACTCAGAGGTACTATCACAAAACCTGATATGTAAAAAAATCAAATTCAGGAAACGCTTATCAAAGTTCATGAGATCGCCGAGATCGAGATCGATCGCGACATACAGGGTGATTGATTGAAACGGTTCATTAGACGTTCCTGGTGAACTAGCCAAAGAATCATTTCGAGAGTTTTGGTGATCGCATAAAAGAACCCGCTTCATCTTTGTGGAATAATTTTAATAATGCGGTGTTGCCGCTTCTAACAAAAAGTAGTAGCAACTTTGATGCTTCAAATGGAACACCCTATTTAATATCATTTCCAGAATCTCCAACGATTTTCTGACAACTTCTCTCGATAAATCATCATTCCTGTATGTGAGCGTTTTTGAGTGAATGATCATTTTGTATTTTTCCTTCTTAGAAAACATGACTCGAAAAAAGTCGATATTTTTCAGTTGTGACTTACTGAGACGATGGAATTCGGTATGAAGTCGAAGAATGCCAGGAGGCTCATTGTCTTGTAGTGATATCTCATTCAATTTCATACAGGGTAATACAAAAATTCATTTGATTTATTCATTAATTATCGTTTCCCATCCTGCTAGATGATATGATCAAACTAACAAAAATTTAACACTGATAACTATGGTTGATCTGATACTAGAGATGAAATTCTCCACATAACCTGTCAATTCCATAGCCATACATCATAAAAATTGTGAGATTTGTGGACGATTACAAAGCTAAAAGAGAATTATCAATGATAACTTATAATTCAGAAACCTGAGTGAATAGGTATGATACACATGGAATACAGGGTGTTCTATTTAAAAAACTCGCATTTCAATCACTTTTTCAACTGAATAAATCAAATGAATTATTTTATATCCCTGTATAAAATTGGATGAGATCTCACTATACGACAATAAGACTTCTGCTATTCATTGACTCCATACCAAATTTCATCGTCTCAGTAAGTCACAGCTGAAAAATACCGACTTTTTTGTCATGTTCTCTGAGAAAAAAAAATACAAAAAATAATTATCCACTCAAAAACGCTCACAGATAGGTACAGGGAAATAAATGGAGAAGTTGTCAGGAAATTGTTGAAGATTCTGAAAATAATATCAAATATAGGGTTTTCCATTTGAAATATTCAAGTTGCCACTTTTTTTTGGTAGAAGCGGCAACACCGTATTATTGAAATTACTTCAGAAAGATAGAGCGGGTTCGTTTATGCGATCACCCCAACTTTCAATACGATCCCTTGACTGGTTCGCCAGGAACGTCTAATGCGAACCGTTTCAATCAATCACCCTGTGGAGTGTTCATCCAGAGCGTATTTAGTTGATGGAAATAAATAATGCTTGAAACAACGATTCCTTATTTTCCGTATATTGACTTCTAAAGCCGAGTAGTAATTACCTAGGTAACGGTTAGTATAGGAACTGTGTTTCTTGGGTTATAGTGAACGGGTATGAATTCATATATCCATTCGGTTAATTGGAATTGCTGATTCTCCATTTTATAGAGAGTAAATGAATCAGACAATATAGTGGGAGTGTGGAGAAATAATCCTAATAATCCTCTTGTGTGGAAGGTGGACGACAACGAATTGTCATTGTCAAACTTTTGGGAAAAATCAGCCTGCGTGGTGTAAAAATGTCACATGTGTGATAGAAATGTTTCGTGAGGTCATGGCGCCATTGATTTTGAAACAATAATTACTTTTGTTTTCTGATGATGGTGTATATGTTCGTAGCGAGTAGGCCGACGAAGCGATATTATTATGTGGTTGGGCGCCATCACTTTTCATGCCGACTGCAAGTTTCATTCTTTTTAATGATCATTGTATATAAAATCTGTTTCGCAATTAACTTTCTGTAATTGTAATGTGAGGGGGAATGCGTGATGCAAATTAGCGATTCACAATGCGCCGCCTTTTATTGATGGTGACTGAGATTTATTTCATTTCGCACGAGGTCGTAAAATATTGATTCCCCGAAACGTATACAAGACGAGGTCGTATTCCTTTTTTCCCTTTATTTCGCAATTTTTAATTCTCATACAGGCTTCATAAAGCCCGTCTTTTACACTACATTAAATTCATAGACGTTTTTTGTTGAGACATTCACCCACACACACACATACATTGAGCTGAAATAATCCCTTTTGATCGTGGGTCCTATTCATTTGATGCGTTCGCGATTTAGGCAGGTACTGGATTTGGATTTTGTCAGTTCTCGCACTATTTACGCAATTTTAACGGAGGCAGGTTACCCGAAATCCATCAAAATATGATGAAATCTTCGTGTGAACTTGCCTATTCCATAAAATAGTGGAGATCGAGCAGGCACCTGTTCACTCATATTCTTATAATAAGGTCTCGCACATGCTTTTTATAAAGATAATACAACTTTGGAATGTCTTGGGAAGAATTATAATACTATTTTGGAAAAGCATGCTAGTCTCAATATCTTGAAGAGACGACTATACAATATTTCATGCTCTGGATGTGGAATGGGGAGAAATACTATAAAAAAAATGAAATAGATGTGGTGAGTGAAACATGCCAAGATAATTCATATCAGAAAAGCAAAACGATATAGACAGGAACTTTCTTGAATTATCTTATTCATATAATCATTTTTTTGTCGTTTCTTCATTAGCCTTCATTGTAATTATTGAAATTTTGTTTCATTAGGTATATATTCCATGATTCGTCAGGATACCAGATTAGGAAATCATCTTGATTATAGCAATTCAAAGTGGAGTCATTGATTTTTCACGATAACTAAACAAACTGAATTTTAACTAACAAAACTTCTCTCTGGAGATATGAGGGATCGAGATCCTAGTATTGTCGGAAGTAGGCAAACAATTTTCGAAATCTGTTTGCTGCTGCATTGATATAAAATGTATCAAGGTATATGATATTATGATTTGTTTTTTTTTTAATCTGAAATGGGTCAACTAGTGAGAAGGGACCATGTGGTCAAAGGATATATCAATAATAAATCAAGGTTCCCAGTCCTCCTGCAGCAGAATCGACATAGAGGTTTTCTTTCCAGCTCGTCCTCTGGAAGAACATATCCTGAATCTTTATATATAATTTCGTTGTTCTTGTTTGCTTTGAAGGTCTGGAATCCCCGTCATTCTACCATATACCGTTATTCGAGGAGAGAAGATGGTCATTATTCATCGCATTATGCTTGTCACCGCTACTTGCAAAAGATCGATCTCCCTTTAGACACCACGATATCCTAATGTTTATATTAAATATAATGTATATATACCGGATCACCTCGCATTAGTGGTTGCCACATATAACCCTTTTGTTGTCACATGTCAATTACTGTACATTAACGAAATTGATGAGATAGATACGTGAAGTACGCGAGAGCCTTCTGCCTGATGAAAGGAAAATCGAGTTATATTTTCGGGATATTTAATATTGGGTTTCGAGAGTCGATATATCGGACAAGAACAATTCGCCATTGGGTATATGAATATTTGATATATGGAAAAGTTCTTGTCAGGCTAAGAGACTCCATTCAATGTTTCCAATAAGATCATTTTGCTGATTAGAATAATTTTTGTCACGCCAAAAGACCTCGTGATTTGGATATCTTGTGTCGATTAGAGCCTGGTTAGGTGCAATTGGTTGGTTTGGAATCGAAAACTAATTCTGATAGGAATATCTCCAAATTGTCTTCGAAAAATAGTTCAATTGATCGATAAAAAAATCAAGAGTTACATGCAAAAAAGGATAAGTAGATTCAATCAAATATTTTTGGTTGGGTTATATAATATTATTCGTTTGAACGGATTGAATATCATTCATATCAATCATCAGTTATATAAATCGAATGACGCTATAGTGTAGTTAGATTCCACTTCAATGTTCATAGATAATGGAGAAAAATATTTTTAGTTCTGGAAATACTTGTAAGACTTTCTTGGAGATTGAAAACACGATTGAATCTGATGTAGAGCCGGTTGAATGGCCAATTCAACAATTTCGTTGAGTTCCATATTCTGAGTACATTGAGCCAACACCAGCCAACAACTTTGCTGATATGTCTTCAGAAAATTCTATTTCGGAGTCCGAGACATTCCCAGTATCGCTGGCATCGACGAACATGTATGTCAGAAAATGTCTTCTATCAACGCACCATAAGGCACATTCTGCTTGACCTCAATGCCAAGAAGGCTGTGAGGCCAGACGGAATAGAGCACATCATGGTCAGTGATGAAATGATGGAACTTCTTTGTTGTTAACCCTTTCATACATATATGGTGTATGTCCTTGGTAAACCAAGTTAGACCGAACGAAGGAGAACCTTTCTAAGATCTATAAACCGATTGCACAAATATCTGTGATCTCGAAAATAATGGAGAAGCAATCAATATCTAGAGGCCTCAAGAATCGTGAACGACTGGCGATATGGCATTCGTCATCAGAAATTAACGGGAGACAAGCTGGCCTACGTGAAACATAATTGGTGTGTCAATCGGGAAACATAATGAATCTGTTGCTGCAGCATTAGATATCTCCAAAGCATTTGACCGAGTTTGGCACCAAGGTCCCCTATAGCAGAAGTTCAGTCATCTGGTTTGCCACCCCATTTCTGTTCGCCTTACCAAGTATCATTCATTCGTACAATGGCAATGTTGTGGAATTCTTTGCTTGATGAAGTATTTCCTAATTCTTGTATACGACGTCCAAACTTTCGAGAGAAATTCCAATACATTTCTTCTTTCCCAGCATTCTACCTCTGGCAAACACGATGTTCCTCGAACATTATAGGTTCACCTTTCGTGTTGTCAAAGAGATAAAGAGAGAAAAAAAAAAGAAAATGAAAAAACCTACATAATGGGTAAATTATTTTGGGTAAGTGAGATGAAATTCACAATTAAAATTCAATGTCTTGTCGGATACCTAAAATTACCTAACTTAAATATGTATCAGATCTATATGAAATTTCGATCATGATTGGGGATATATCAAACCTGAATGTGGTACACGTGGTGGTAGATTGAAATATGCACCGATCCATCACATCTTATGAAATTTCTTTCTCATAGTACCTACATAACCAAGATACTGATCGATAGATGAATCTGTTTGCAAATAGCGGTAGGATATATAGCTGTTCTGTGATATTGAATATCCGGATGGAACCATCATCAACAAGCGAAGAATTATCTCACCTTGATGACAGTATCAGTTCGTTCAATGGATTCTTATAGGGTGAGTCAAAAATGTGTGCCGAGCTTTCTGGGGGTGATAGAACATTGAAAAATAAGTGTAGTTTGATGATTAAACTCATGGCCCAAAATGCATATTAAGGGAGATATATCCTTCCAAAGTTGATAAAATTTAAAAAATTTCTCAGCATAACTTCTGAACGATGAAAGCCACCCGATTGAAATTTTGATTTCTGATATTGTTATAAAGGGTGTTTTCAGAGGGTGAGTCATGATTTTTTGTAGAAACTTTTTTCCCTGTATTATTTCCGGTAAAAAAACAGGAGCATTCGATGGAGCGAAGAAAATTACATGAAAAAGGTACTCTTATTCAAATACAAAAAATTGAGCCGTTCGTGAGATATTTGAGTTTTTGTAGTTACATGATATCAGCAGATTGATTTTATTCATCGCGAGATTCATCGGTAACAATATTTTAGCAGGCCATGATGAATAATTCTGTTCTCAATTTTTACGTTCATGTCATCAACATTCGAGTCAACATTGTTGTAGTCGATTTGTTCGTGTGGTTTTTATGTGTCATTTATCACTGCGATTATCAACTGAGATTTTAAGAAATATGGCAGGTTATTCGTTCTCTGAACAAGCTGATATGCTTCTAATGCTTAGCGAGTGCTTCGGCAATGCAAATGCTGCTGTGAGACGATATGCAGAGATGTTTCCCGCTCGACGCGTTCCAAATTCGAGAACAATTTTGAGGATTGTACAAAGACTGCGTGAAACAGGATGTTTGAAAACTAATAATAGAAATGATGGCCGACCCAGAAGTGCGAGAACTGTAGAAGTTAAAGAAGAAGTATTAAATACTGTGGAACAGGATCCGGAAATAAGTACAAGGAAATTAGCAAGACGAATAGACACAACACAAGCGAATGTTGCCAGGATTCTCAAAGAGCAACAGCTACATCCTTATCATTATTTGCAGGTACAAGAACTGTTAAAACGAGACAATGAAATAAGATTGAGATTTTGCGAAGAGTTGCTGGAACGAACTCGAAGATGTCCTGAGTTTTTAAACAAAATATTGTTCACAGACGAAGCAACTTTCACTAGAAACGGTGTCTTCAATTCGCGCAACACTCATTCCTGGGCTGACGAAAATCCACACGTTGTTAAAGTAACGCATTTTTAATATAATTTCAAAGTGAACGTCTGGGCTGCGACTTTAGGAGACAAATTCGTTGGATACTACATGTTCCCAGGGTCTCTGAATGGTGCAATGTACCTCAACTTCTTAGAAAATGAGTTAGGTACGATATTAGAAGACATTCCTCTCAACATACGTAGGGAAATCTGCTTTATGCCTGATGGAGCACCACCTCATTATGTAAGAGTTGGACGTGAATGGCTTAATGATAATTTCCCTGATAGGTGGATAGGACGAGGCATAGACGCTCCTATTTCCTGGCCCGCTCGTTCGCCTGACCTCAATCCACTAGATTTTTCGATCTGGGGTTACATGAAATCTAGGGTTTATTCAAGCGAAATTCGGAATGTTGAGGAGCTGAGGCAAAAAATGTGAACGAATTTACGTTGTTGAAAAATGATCACCAAACCATGAACGGTTTGATGAATAATTTACGTAAACGCCTCAGATTATGTATAACCGAAAACGGTGGACATTTCGAACAGCTACTTTAATTTGTTTTTTCCTTATTCTTCCATTCGAAATCATGTATTAATTAAAAGTACCAAAAACATTATCAAACTTTTATTTTTATTCAAACCTTGTTGGGACAGACTTATGCTATGTACTTATTGCTCAGTAACGTGGCACAGGGAGGTGATATCATCGACAAAATTAAAAACAAAATTGTTCATGGCCTGCTGAAATATCGTTATACCGATGAATCTCGCGATGAATAAAATCAATCTGCCGATATCATGTAACTACAAAAACTCAAATATCTCACGAACGGCTCAATTTTTTGTATTTGAATAAGAGTACCTTTTTCATGTAATTTTCTTCGCTCCATCGAATGCTCCTGTTTTTTCACCGAAAATAATACAGGGAAAAAAGTTTCCTACAAAAAATTATGACTCACCATCTGAAAACACCCTCTATATCAATATCAGGAATGTGGAAGTGTGACGAAAAAATGTATTTTGAAAACATACATTCATGCACAAAATTTTAATCGGGTGGCTTTCATCGTTCAGAAGTTATGCGGAGAAATTATTTTAATTTTATCAACTTTGGATGGATATATCTCCCTTAATATGCATTTTGGGCCATGAGTTTAATCATCAAACTACACTTATTTTTCAATGGTCTATCACCCCCAGGAAGCTCGGTACACATTTTTGACTCACCCTGTATTGAATCGACCAAGAGAGGTAATTATACTGAATCGGGATAATGCTCCGATCGAGTGATACATTTCAACATTTAGATGATGATGAATACAATGGTCCCTGGAATTGATTATTATATTCCAAGATTCATATTGTATTCCACAATTCACCTCGATATTTGGAAATGAAATTGATAATTTCTTAAATCTAAGGTTCTGACTATACTGTTAAAAAATCTACTCTTTTGGAAATCAACATCACTCTTCCATAAATGAAAAAAAAAGGAGTATGGATGTATCATATATTACTGTGCAAGCTAATCTTAGTGTATTCATTGGTTGTTCCTTTCTTCGAGTCTCCCAGGCGGAGCGAGGCATACTATATATTTTTCGAGTTATAAGCAAAACCAATGTTCACAGCGTTAGCTCACTGCATACAAGAGTTATTCTACGTGTGGAGAATGCTTCCTTTCTGCTTCCGTAGTACCCGTAGAGTCCCAAGGTAGCTATCATCTTTGGAAGATAATAAAAATATATTCCACATGGTGGGAAACGGCATCCTTACGGAAACCAGTAAAAGCATGAACGAATTAGGCTGACGCGGTTGAAGTTCAGGAATCCTCTTGAAGAGTTCGCTCATAACTTGACGTTGTTCACTGCCGTATTTGGAGATTGTCGATATCCTCCGGTGAATATTGGCATTGACCAATTCCGCTGTTTCTCAAACTATAGGCACAATACGGATCTCGATGATCTCGAAGCTCGTCGATTTCGATCATTTACTGGGTTCAGTGCCTTCAGGTAAGTGTTTATCTACGTTTTATTGACATAAGAAATAGCATGGATAGAAATATGTGGACTTCTGAAATTCCAGGAGATCCAAAATTGACTTATTGTCGATCTACCAACTAAGATTCATAAATTCATATCGTTGAGGAGATAATACAAATCTCTATTGGATTGTCCAAGGAAATCATTGGTCATTTCTCCTGATGAGCCCCATGTCATTTTTTTGAATTACACAGATATCCACTGATACTGATAAACCTACAAAATAGCTGAAAGATAACGATTGTGAAGTTGCTCGTGGACGTAAAGACATTTTAGTTGCAGCTGCACATCAAATAAAAGATAATACTGTTAATGATGTTAGTAAATTATAGTACGTTACTCTGGGTGATATTGACCTTTCCAAATTTGTCGACACTATTAGTACCTACTATACTTACCCCACTGGCATATATTACACAACAAAGTATTCTGTACACTTTGCTATTTGGCAAGTTTAATATTGAGAACTCCGGCCCATTAAAAAAAAAAGACGAAAGTTGCAATAAATTATTGCAGGTGGGGTATCTTGAAATTCTGGAAAGAGAATCCATACCCGATTATGAAAGTATCCAGTCCATAAATTCATTTGATTTTCCGTTTTTCATTGACCGCCATGAAAAATCTGATCATTGGTTTCCTCCCCGAACACAAAAATGCTATAGCAATGCAGTCTGGAATATACTTTCAACATACATCATACAAAAGTGACGGTCAGAATCTCAGATTTTCTCAAAGAGTTTGATAACGCAACTAGCTATTGAAAACCACCAATCAGGTGGAGTTCATATCTAAATATATATCAATGATGGCTTCAAGCAGATCGATGATTTGGATCGAGATGAATGTGGCTTCCAATGAGTACAATTGGTACAATTCGACAATGATTTTGAGATTGTTTTATATTTTTCAAATATACCTGATGAGAAACTGTGTCCCTTCATATCCAGACAAGTTATTTTGAATAATCAGCTCATATCAATTTTCGAGGTGGAAGCTCGATTTAGCGAAGAAGGCGGTAATAGTACGGCATGATCCGAATTCCCGTCGGCTTCGTTAAGAGTATAATCGGCCGATAACTTTTCTTGTGTTCATTTAAATAATCCGGTGGAATCATGAGAAATCATCTCTTGTATTCATGCAAAAATGCAATTAAAATCATTTACATAAAGTGGTTTAATTCGGTATTATAAGTATTGTAAATGCGTAGTTGCACAGCTGTCACTTAACGTATGATCCTTAATTGTGATATCAGGGCAGGACGGACCAACTCAATATACAAGGTGTGACAAAAGCGCTTTCGAATGAGATCTCGTGAACCGTCAGATATTTAGATATATTCGTGAGTTTTCAGGATCGACGATCGTATTGTCAAGCGGTGCGTCCTTAGTAAGGTTTTTCGACAGGTCTTCATGTTTTGGAAAGGAACAACAATTGAAGAGTTGGTTCACCATCCTATACTCACCTTGCCTTTTAGGTGAACAGTGTTGTTACATTCATTCAGGCTCACCAATTTTGGCTGTTTTCTGAGGATCGCAGATGTGTCTGAAGAAATATCCCCAAGGTTGGTTAGCCTTTCAGTTCCATCAGGTTTCATGATGTTTCCTATCAGATCTGTTTGTTGCATTCAGTCAGCGTGGCTAGATTATAAAATCAAAAAGACATTCATGACCGAGAATTCATGTAAACATAAGTCAGCAAACGGTTCCTACCGATCTGTAAGGTGTTGAAATTTCAAGATTTTCAGGTTTTTTTCTTTATAACTTACATAACTATGTTGGGTCATGGAATGAAAAAATTAATAACCCCTCCCGTATTATAATGATATTGATATGATATGATAATGATTATACCCTGTACACTCGGGTCAAGGACAAATGTTTCACACAATGCTGTCTTAAACGTATTGAAATTCAATAAATCAGTAATACTTCTCACTTCGTATTTCGAATGATGTCGACTTGAAAATATAGTGTAAGGATTGTACCCATTCAACAGACCTGGATTGCCTCGAGCACCAGTTATATTATAGGTGTCAACTTCACTTTTTTTCCAACCAGGACTTGTTGAAAGATCTAGGTAGGAAGGTGAGGGCTTCAATTTCAGCCTCTTAATTTCACCCTGGAATACTGGTTGCTGCAGGTATCAGTTGTAAACAGAAATCCAACTGAATGAAGATTCAAATCCAAAGCTGGATTTATAAAATTTAGGTCAGTATCAAATGATGAGGAATACTCAATCCAACTTTTGAACGAGAAAATAGTATCACTAGAGGAAAAATTGCGAATAGCAAGTGCAAACGGCAGCACCTACAATCAAAAGCATATTCTACCAAAAAAAATGAACAGCCTGGAAAAGCAAGGAACCCAAAAGAAGGACCACCAATGAAAACAAAGAAACCGAACTGAGAGCAACCAAATACAAATAGTTTGAGTATACTGAAAAAAAAAAAACGAACACACAGATACAGTATTCCATAAATGGTGTCTTTATAATGGACTTCAGGTAAATGTATCCAAAACTCTTTTCACAACATTAATAACAAAAAACATAATAAATGATTGCAGTTATCTGGTAAATATCAATGATGAATCTATTGAACAAGTGAACAGCATAACACTTTTAGAAGTGATTATAGATCATAAGATGACATGGGAAGAACATACTAATGTACTTGCTCGAAAACTGAGCACCACCTCCTACATAATGAGGCAACTCAGACATACAGAATCCTCAGATACGATGAAACTAGCATATTATGGGCTTGTGCAGTCTCTACTAGGATATGGTTTGATATTTTGGGGCAATTCAACACACCTCAACAAAATTTTCAAAATGCGAAAGAGAACCATCAGATGTATGACCAGAATGGATCATAGGACCCTATGTGAGCAGATAATTTCCCATCTGCACATCCTTACAGTTCCCTCCCTCTACATAATGCACATCACAATGAATATCAAACGACAAGAAGTTGATATGCTGACAAACAGTTCCATTCACGAACATAACACCAGAATACGGGAATATCTCCATCAACCTTTCTCAAGATTGACTATTGGTCAAAACTGTCATATTTATCGAGGTTTCAAATGTTTCATGGGTCTTTTTGGTACATCCTACAATTTAAAAAATTCCAATTGCCTCATAAATATTCTTTGTAGATACTTAGAGAGAATAAGGCATTTCATACGCTAGAAGAATTCTCACTGCAAAACTACATCTAGAATCTGTGATGAAATGGTGTCTTTCTTTCGAATAATTCAAACTATATGATTTTACATTCTTCATACTATTTGTATCCCTACTCTTGTGTATTGTATACTCTGTATGTTTCTCTCGTACGTAGGTTCAGGTATGACTAGTCCAATAAGTTTTATACAATGTGTGTACCGTGTCATTTTTCTATTGACTTCGGTAATGAATTCATTTGATTTGATTTGATTTAGTCATATTATATACCTTCCACCTCTCCCAAGTATGTTTTCCCCAGGACAACAAGTTTCAATCTCTGGATTGATCATGATTTACATACGCCAACTACTTTGCCATGTAGACGAATCAGATAAACGGGTTAACAACTGAACTTCTTGTTTTCCAAGGCCTTGGACGGTGATTATGCGAATCAACTCATCTATACACTTCACAGGTGAATAGTGAATTCTGTTGATGGTTCCATGTGCCTGGTGGCGGTTTCCAAAAAGTGGCAGAGGTGTCATGAAGCTGCTCACCCTCAATGGAGTTGCAAACTGGATCAATCAGTTTAGTCTGAGGTAGTATCAAGTTGATCAACTCACAAGAGCTCCTTGACCCATCTATTATCGTACCTGGTGTACACGGTGACTCTAAATCTAGTTCCCAACTCCATTCCTGATGAGACTCGTAGACCGAAGTCAAGTAGTGGAGTTGGTTGGAAAAACACTTCTTTACAAAATGATATGCCTTGGAGTTTCGAATTTGATGGATATGTAGACGTTAATTATTTTCATTGAAAGAAAATACGACATGCTGTGGATCTATAATTATTTGGAACAGGAGAATGTGAAGTTTCAAGGAATTCGTTATTCCTGGATCCTCAGCTTTCAAAGGAATAAAATCAACAGTCAACGGAAGATCCTCATGAAAACATTGAACACCGCACAACACACAACTTCGACTTCAATAGTTGAACCACTGATTGAACATTTCTGTAAATCTAATCTTATTGTTCGCATTACTACAGATTTCAATCAAGAGAGGGTCTACCAATTGAGGAAAAAAGTTAGAACTACGTGCAATCATGATAATAATTTTGTTCTCGTTCAGAAAATTCAGCCAGAATAACAGTTTCACCTACATTGTTGAGATTTTCTGAGATGCACCCTTTTTGAACACTTATGTACACAATGTATATAAGCTGAATGGAATGAATTCGATAAAGAATGAACGGGGGCGTGTGAGAGAAAACGCATTTTCTTCAACAAAAAATTTCTATACAGGGAGTATCATGTAGCAGCGGCCCATGCCAACTTTCTCATTACAAATGCATCACTCTATATTTCAGTGAATTTTTGGATTATTCAGAAAATTCTAGACATGTATCATGTATAATGTATCATGTATCATGTATAATCTTCGAGTGTTTCAGAAATATCTAGTTTGTTTAAGATTTATTGAGAAAATCAACATTGCAAATATAAAATGATTTAATCACAGAAATTCACTACAACACACTCTACACTTATTTCTCAGTTAGGTTTCGATAAAGCAAAAACTATTGAAGCGTTACTTTTTGAGAAATAAAAAAAAAGCTACGAAAACATTGGTTTACTTTGTTGTTAACAAAACGTTGTCTGACTACATGACAGTAGGTGTTAGTGTTATAATCATTCGAATATCAAATCGAATCAACAATAACTTCATTGTCTGAAGAATAGAAACTCTTATTGTAGAAATAAACTGCATATCAGAAAAATCGTTCATTCAACAAACATGCACAAAATAACAATTCTATACAGATGACTGGTTAGGAAGATAGCATACGAACACAAATGGAAGTTAATCGATAATTTCATGGAAAATTTGAAAACTTACCGTCTGTATCCCAAGGAATAATTAGTGAAATAGAAAAGTAGTTCCGTGAGCTTGGACATGTAAGGCAGGTGGAAAAGCACCTGTTAATGCAACAAGTAATGATACCAAATTGCATTTTATGTCTGAGTTGGAATCCTGGACGAGAAGCGTTTGATAGGCGAATGTATTTTTATAAACGAATGATGGCAATGTTGAGTAACGTTGGAGAGAATTTTTTTTGCGATCAGGATGCTATCATTTTGAACAACTTGTACATTGAAATTATTTTTTTTCTTACATTATCAAGGACTGAACAGTATCGATCAGTCATAAGTTTTTGAGTGTGTCGTAGCGAATATCTCTAATCAAATGATTTCACTTTTCTAATGTTAATTTTTGCGATGAATTTGAAAACAGTGAATATTTCGAAACAATTGAAGATAGGTATTGCACATTGTACCTGAAACATGTCTTGAAGATTCAATAAAATACAGGGTGTTGCATTCGAAATGAGAAAGTTGGCATTGGCATCTGTTACATGAGATGTATATAGAGTTTTTGATGAAAAATCTGCTCTCCGCAAAAAACCAAACGACAAACACGTTATTTTCAACATACCCATTCATTCATTCTCGAATTTATTCTATTTGGCTGATACACATTGTGCAAGTATAATAAAATCTATGATCAATCAAGAAAATCTAGTTTCTCACAATTCTCACTAATAATCCTATTGAATATACGAGGTGTCCCACTAAGGTCGATATTCGGCTATATCTTGATCATCTTGTAACTTCGTAACAATTTTTATGAGCGACCATTCAAAATAGGGAGAGATCATATTCTGATTTATATTAGTCAGCTATATTCTGATTGACTCTATCATTTCATCATAAGTATTCTCAGCTCAAAGTGTGATAAATGGTTCGAGAGTTACAGCCGCTGGCTGATCTTACTGGGAAAACCTTCCTAATATTTTATAGTATAAATTATATTGAGCTATCGGAAAAGAATGAAGGGTGAGGAGTTCGAGAAATCCGATGTAGGTAGGTCTATACAATGTTGAAAATGTGGGCAATGAACGTAAAAATTGGACGAAATTACCTATATTGAAAACAGTTCGAACTTTACATGCTTTGATACATCGAAACCTAAAAATTCCATATATTGCTGGTTCATAATGAGGCTTGTATGTAAATCATTTCGGTCCGTCTCTGTTCCTATTAGCCTCGTCCAATTTGAAGCAATCTTATAAACAAATGAATAATTTACGCTAATGTTCGTTTTTCAGTGTGAAACGGACTCATAAGCGGCATATCAAACAGAAGTTAGGATGTGATACTTGTGGGGTTAATGCATGCTAATTTAAAGTGTGCCCAATTTACTTCATTTAAATTTCGCTCTTTCATGTCTCCGATCTTGAATCATCAACTTCAATGAGAGCAACACGCACCCGTTTCGGTTCCCACAAATGAGAATGTTTGACAAATTGAAATCACCTTGACATTGAGGAGCCAACTTTTTATCCTAATCATCACAAGCATCTTGTAGGACGGGTAAAACTGTAGAGTGATTCATGTGAAACTATGTAGTATTTATAAACTGTCAATATTTCAAAAAAGCAGTAGAGTTGTTTTTGTCGGCTGAATCAGAAGCATAGATGACCTAGGTGATCTGTGTTTTTGGTATTTTCAACTTCATTTAACCGAGTCGTTGTTTGTCATTGCTATTTTTGAACTCTCGTTCTGGAATAATATAGTGGATTCATATCTACAGAGATGAAAATTATGGAAGGCAGGATGGTGGTCAAATTACCAAACGCATCTCGAACGAAGAAGGAACGAAGGTAGTGTAGTAGATTGAATCATTCCCTGAAAGGTTAGGATACAAATCTGAAATGTCATTACCATGTTTGATGATACGAGCAGGAAAATTTCATCAATCACTGCAACCGCGCTTTTTTCCAATATTTTCACACTAGTGAGTTTTTCTTCTATGTTGTCATAGTTAGATGGGCTACTATCTGAATAATGAAACCATGGTGAAACCGCTGTTTTCTTGGGTGGTCGTAGAAAGATATAGTTTTCCATGTATACGGCAAAAGTTATTTTGGATGATTGCATGACTGACATTCGAATAATCTCTCTCTCTCTCTCTCTCTCTTCCTACAGGCACAAAAAATGTATTCTTCTCACCCACATATCTTGGAAATCAACGGGTTATGTGGATGTCTTCATCTGGATCTCTTCAACTTCCTCTGGGCTCAGTATTTCCAATAAGTTCCTATATGGTAGCTGTGCAGTTGGTTGTATCCTGTTTAGGAGCCCGAGTTCCGAATGCATAATTTCTGGTATCCTGACATGTTTTGGAAAACTGTGTTCGTAGTTGTCTGAGTGTAAGTACAGGAGATGCCATGCAGCTGGGTGTTCCCTTGATGGGTTATAAGGTCTGTGGTTACGACCTAATCGTGGGGTCCTTCCTAAAAATCCATAGTTCTATAACTAGTATGCTCCTCTGACCTAAGAGGTACTTGAGTATCCTTTTCATTTTTCATATTCTTGCATACAATCAGATACCAACTCGCATATGCTGGGTACTCTACATGTTTGATTCATATAGTAACACGCCTACTCAAATTCTTCACAGCAACGACATCTCGCATGAGATGTCGACAGTTTCCTAATACACTATATAAATTTATATCATCATAAATATGAATACTCATCATTATGTATGATTGTTCAGAGTTATGGTGTGTGTCAATGTCAAATCACACCTGTCAGTAATCCTAACACAAAATAATTCCTCTTTATAATGTATATATAAGGTGTATATTATGGTCGGGGTTATTCTATTTATGTACAGTCGAGGATATACTGTATCCGTCATCGTAAATTCAACGGTTTCCTTCCTGAAAGCATTGAGAATGTGGCTAACAGAAGAGCAACCCAAAAATATGGTCGCCAAAAAATGAACATGAGAATTATAAGAAAAGAAAATGTATGAATGAAATGGTCTATTTCACCATCATTTCATCACCATTCACCTTTCCTTGACCAATGGGTCAAAACGTTCTGAAATCGTATTGGTTTCGAACAGGAGCTCGGGATATATACAGAGATGAAATATTTTTTATATATGTCGTGATCCACAAAAATCAACCACATGCAACTCCAAACCTTCATCATTCAGCTTCAAAGATGGAAATTGCTGTCCCCTGACAACCAAATAATGATAATTCATTCAGGATCCTCAATACAGGAATAGTTTGGTGATCATTCGTATATTATTGCATCATTCGCAAATTGGGCCGAAAATAAATGAAATGCACCAAAGTCAACATGACTTGATGGTGCGTATAAAGGATTGAATATTATTCATATCGGGAAACACAAATGAAAGTAAATGAGGAAGTGAAACAAAGACCAGTGACTTGTGACAGTGGCTGTGTAATAATCGTGTTTTTTTATCATATGCACAAGAGACATAAAGCCTTGCTCATGTGTTAGATGCAATTTATTGATACACATCAGTACATCGATTCCTCATCATGATAATTATCACCATCAAAAAACAAAATTCAATTTGTGAAACCGTGAAAACTCTTCCTACCTTCCTTTCCACCACACCATGTAGTTTCAACCTCTAATTTTCTCGAACAAAATTTTTCAGTTCCTTTTCGGATATACTTAATGAGTTCCATTTCCTTGATTTCGTCAGGTAACAAATTATGTAGTTTTGTTTCTAGAAGATAAGTGCCATAGCCAGTTATTGCTTTTCCTATTTTTGATATCTGGTGACCTCCAATTGATTTCCACTTAGATATCGTCATATTGTGATTATATGGGATTATGAAATGATAACAAGCAGGATTTTTCATCGATAACCGACTTGGCACTTCTCAGGAAAGAGAGTTTTTGGAAGCCTGAATGAAGAATCCTCTCTGAGCATTAACCTCAATAATTGGTTTTGAATTGAGAGAAGTACATTTTCTCTTCATATAGGTAAAGGTACTCCTGTTCTCGGAAAATTCAATTACCAACAATAATAATCTGAATGTGGATGACCTTTGCAACATCTTTGGTTTGATAACCTCTTTGCCAATATTCATGCCAAATCTGCTTGCAAATTCTTGCATTTCTATTTTTATATATGTCCTCTGGTATTCGTGTATCACTCACCGGTATGTACGCTCAAATACGTGTCTTGGTTTCCAGAGCTCCGAGGGTATGAGATTCAAACTTGGCAGGACTGTTGGATTCGACAAATTGAAAACTGCGAGAAATGACGGGAATCTTCTCTTGAAAGACGTCAAATTCAAATTGTCTGGGAAGACTCAAAGTCTGTATTACTCAGTCTGTATCATTTAACACTTTCAGTGTCAATATTCAGATTGCAATGTATTAGCACAAAATTGTTTTAGTCGAAAGCCACTTGGTTTTCAGAAGACCTTATTTACTCTGTACTGTACATGTATAGTAGAGTACGCTGCAGTTATAATAGAAGTCTATACTATATTACGATAAGAATATGAGAAATATTGTTGATGAGAAATAAGTTGAATAATATGTTCATGTATAGTTGAGATGTGATTGAGAGAAAACTTCAGTAAATATCATTAAATTGAACACAAATAAACGTACACATATATGAAAGAAGACAGGAATTATGGTGGTAGATTTTTCTGTGATTTTCTCCTACATTCGATTTGAAAATCATACGGGCAGGCAATGGAAGAATAGACTACCGAATAGTTACATTTCGATTGATCGGGAAGACGCATCAGTGTGTACGTGTATGTGCCTTTAGTATTCTCGAGATGCCCTCGGACGTCATTCGCAGGAATTTTACTATCAAATGGTCGTGAGCGGCTCTAACAGACCGTGTGATTGCCTAAAATCGCTTGTGGTCCTTGCCGGCTAGCTAATACAATATTCCCCCTTTTATTATTGCTACTCGCCTGACCCGAAATCGACTTTGTTTATGTTCCTGGAAATCGACGACGAGACTGTTCGTGCTTGATGATTCCTCGAACAAAAGATGACTGATGAAATTGCCTTCGCGACCTCTTCAAACTTGTTTCTCAATTAGACCCTATAAATATTCACGTTTTTACAGTCACATGGAAACTTATTTGCGGAAAATAGGACATTGAAATTGAAAAAAAATTGGTAATTCTAATAATTTCTATCGCGAGGATATTGATCATAGCCCGAAAATGCTATGGAACCAGACGAAATTCCGCCTTTCCAGTTCTGTGCAGCTCATTATTCAGCCTTTCATGTGTTTATTGGATTTATGACAGTGTCAAATCCATAGCCAATCTCTCAGAATGGGCTAATATACTGAATGTTGTAATCTTGTGAGATTGAAATCATTATCATTATATAATCATCATTATCATATAATTATATATAACTTCGCATCTCAAGTAAGCCACATATTCCAGTTATGGAAAAGTTCCTCTCTGAATAAGATTCGAACGCCAAGTCCCAACTTGAGAAGCATGCTTGCTAACCATTAGGCTATCTATCTTGCATTTGTAGGTATATGTGGGAAGATAATTCAGATGTACGAACGTCCTGAGAGTAGTTTGATTATGTCAAAAGATAACTATGTGAAGTAGAGTACACCTATAACAAAATACACCTATTACACAGACAGTTATTAGTAGTAGTTGATAGTTATTTTCCGAGATTCCGTCTTAGAAATGGAATTTAAAATTTTCCGTTTGGTTGAATCAGGGCTGATACGATATAATCAATCGCATTTTTGCTCTCCTGATGTGAATATCGGAAATTATATGGCTGTAACGCGACAAGATTTTTAGGTGATGTAATGAGAGTTAATAGTAACCAGATGAAAAGATTTTGCCGTTTATTCAACGTTGCAAGTTGGTGATGTGACATGAAAATATCAACGTTTTTTCTACGTTTGGGTGTTTATTGGGCCACCTTCTCCTCTATATAGAGCCCCTATATCATCCGATGAGACCAGAGGTGCAAGACGGAGACAGGTCGATGCTTCGAATGAGGACCTGACAAGAATTCTGGAATGGGAATCTGAACAACTAGAAGAGCAATGCAACAAAAACTCAAGATAATATCTTCATCAGGATCACACGATGCCCAATATGATGATGTTAGATACCAATGTTCCTATATGGAGTCGCCAATATCGTTATCATTGTACTCGTTATCATTATTATTAGCGATCTCTCTCATGGGACGATCATGTGGAGTTCGATAACTGCTTCTCAACAACTTTGCTTCTCTTCCGTGCAAAGAGGTATTTTACATCCCAGCAACTGCTCAAGATCTAGAAGGATCAAATTTGACCTGTCTGGAGTACTGTTGACATATCTGGAGTTCAACTCTCGAACACAAAATGGGAGCTTTTCGCCTAGTCGGTGATACTACACTCACGAATGCATTGACATTCACATAACGTCATAGAAAGATGGGCGATCTCTTCCTCTCATATTGAATATTTCTACGTAAATCTCGTGTATTATGCCACTACGCATTGCAGGAAGACAAACTAGAAGGGCATAGAATGATCACTCCTACATTTTCAGGCTCAAAACCTTCGCTCTATCATGCATCGATCATCAACAGAAGGACAAAGTTCCCATTGAACTATTTCCTGATGTTCAAAATTTCAACAAAAATTGCAGTATCTTTTTTCCATTTCCAAAATTCCACCGCTGGCTGACACAATATTCCTAGATACTATAGGTTGTCTTCTCGTGTTGTTCAAAAATGAAAAAAATCCACTATTATATCAATTTCAGCACATTTTGGAATTTGTCCAATTGTATTACATTCTGTTGTGTTCAAGTTCCAACAATGATATCTTCAGTTCGAAGGAGAAGTTGCAGAATGTAGTTTCAATGGAAGAATTGGAATAATCACTGAAAATAAATTGAAGTGACTAGAAGACGAAGGTGCTATCAAAAATTTCTCCAAATGAATTGAGCAACTAATATTTTACATATTATTTTTAGTTATGCCAAAAAATTAACAACTGGAAATGATATTGAAATGCATTATTCGACGAATGATGCAATAAAAATGCAACAATTTTTTCCATTTCATTCATTGACTTTATAACGAAATAGTCAATGCTTCAATCAAATCTCAACTAATTCGAATAATTCAGAGACAATGACTCCACCTATTCAGTCCACAGTGAAAAAAGCAAATAGTTGATATACATTGTGTATACCTATAGAACTATTGAAAATGAAACAGGATATGATCAGGTACTATTGCAGGTTAAAACAAATCTTGATGATGATGATATTAAAAATGATTTCACGATTCGTCGTCCCAAAACTTCCACACATAAATCGGAGACCTACGAGAATTCGCTGTCCCTTTTCATGTTTTCTCACGTGAACTCCAACAAAGCCAAATCGAAAGTCATCGCAGTGATGCGGTTTCTCAAAGACTGACCTGGTAGCGCCATGTAATTAGGAATGTCCACACTAACGAGGTCTCCTCAATGTGTTTTGTGGTGATGACTGGGTTCGCTAGTTACAACAGCGATTGGCGTTAATGAAAGCCGAAATGACCGTTGCCTAGTATGCATCACTTTATATTTTCGGATAGATTTGTATACGATATTCTAGCATATCGTACAGGGTCATGAATGAATTCGATGACATATATAAGTTCTTCGAGCTTGATTCATTGATTTTCAATTGTGATGTTTATAAAATGTTCTTGTGCGTTCATCCATGTACGAATATTTTCTATCTTTTCTGAATCCCTAGAGAACACAAAATGGAAAACATATATAACGTATATAAAGGTGTATCCACAATATGCAGTTGGTAGTTGGTAGTTGGTAGTTGGTCCTCTGCAGTTGACAGTCAAAGGTAAACTATATGCATTCTCATGCAGCCAGTCTTTGGAAGTCGGCAGTCACGAAATCGAACTTTGACTGCCAACTGCTCAGGAAACAGTAGAATTCAGACCAATCAGAGAGCACATTGAAATAGTTTAAATAGTTTAAATATTTGAGGTTATATTTGTCGAATCATTAGATATGAGTCACCTTTTGTTGGCCAATTACTTCAAAAACGCAGCCGCTATCTTTGGAATCATCCATCAACTGATAAGAGTATTTTAGGTTAGGTCATGAATAACAAATAAGTCATTCAAATGATGTGTAAATCAAGCCATATCAGCAAACAATCATCCAATTTGGCTGCAGTCTGGTGTCCTGACGAACGATTGTGGTTGCTCAGCTGCTGAACGCCAACGATGGAAAAACATTCTTCTTTCCTAACATAATTCCTATCATATCTCAAATCTTGAGCAATCAAGAGGTTTCTGGAGCTGATCATAGCAAGCATTTCTGTTTATGTACACATCAAATGAGCCGTTTGGGCTGAAGAAGAAAAAAAACTGTTTGGTGCTTAATATATTGCGCACTAGTTGAATTACTGTTCAGTTGATAATTTTGCTCTATGTATGAATATATGCTTTATTGTCCAAAGATATCATCTCGTTGACAAAGTTAGTGCCTGAACTAACCTTGAATTGAATAAAAATACACACACAAAAGAAGAAATGGGACATCGAGTCGACACCAACATTTTACTATATGTCTCATACCTACAACAATATTTGAAATCTACCACATGGGAGACATCTTACAACATGTTAAAACATATCAAAAACAAGCTTGAGTTACGATGCATCATTATGAAATTCTTGTGAACTATAATGGGGTTTATCCAACAAAAGTGCTTTCACTCCTTTTCTGAAGTGTTCTATGGATCTTATTCCTTTGATGGGATTTGGTAAGTGATTGAACATCTTACCGCCTCCATAGATTATTGAATCTTTAATTAGTGTCAGTGATGGAATCGGGAGTTTAATGTTGCCAGCTTGACGGGTGGCGTGACATGTGTAGGTAGATTCAAATTATTGAATATGTTTTTTAATCAGACATACCGTTTTCATAACAATAATTGCAAATACTGTTAATATTTTCAAATATTTTTTCACATATTTTGTACATATTTTTACAGGAATCACAAATTTTTGCTTTGCACATATATTCTACTGCTCGTTTTTGTAGTACAAAAACAGAGTCTATGAGATTCATATTACACACCCCCCAGAATCGGATTCCATATCTCAAATGGGACTCTACTTAAGAATGGTACACAACCTTGGCGAAAGAAAGACCAAGTTCATTCGATGTTACTCTGTTACTGTTACTGTTCAAAATTGAAACATGTTCATCGAATTCCAATCTGCAATCTAAATGAACACCTAGAAATCTCATATGTTCAGTGTTTCTCATAACATCATCACTCATTCAACTTTGAAAGACATAATATTAGTTTTTGTCATATTCATAGCTAACTGGTTTGAGTCGCATCATCTTTTCACCTCACACATATCCTCCTCGATGATTTTAAGAAGTGTTTTGGGATCTTCATTATTTCAGAATATACTCGTATCATCCGCAAACAGTGGTAATTTTCCTGAAATATTCATTCTAGCCAAGTCATTTATGTAGATTGAGAAGAGAGTTGGTCCGAGTATTGACCCCTGAGGCACACCACATTCTACAGGCAACTCTTCGGAGTATGTTGTTGTTTCATCAACTTGGCTTCGACCTGAGAGATACGATTCAAACCATTTCTGAGAGACACCGTTGATGCCATAATGGTAAAGCTTTCGCAACAGTATTCTGTGGCTCATATATACAGTCGAACGCCTTTGATAAATCACAGAATACCGCCGCAGTAGCTTCACCTCGATTTATCTCGGTATATACGTCATGCAAAAAAGAAAAAATTGCAGCATTTGTACAAATAAACAATGACATTATCAACGAATGAAGAATTGTTCACAATATTTGTTCAGAATGTTGACAATTCACTCACGGAGTCCTTCGACGGCTGCTAATCACAAATGATACGACGATCCCAAGGTAGGAATTCTCGAAATGTTCATGATAAGGAAATGTTTCTGCAGCTCGTGGTCATGGTAATGAGAAACGAGAGGAAACAACTTCTACAATTACTTGCGTATGATTTCTCAGCTCAACAGCCCGAAAGGCTCATTTGCGGACATATCAACAAAAATGCTTGTTTTATGTCTCCTATCACCCCTTGAAAATATTCGGTATATTTTCGGGGGTAAACCCTGTATATATTATATATATGTTTATAGAAGGGAGGGAAATCGTTGCTGAGATGTTTCAGATGAAACTAGCTGGCTAGTGAAAATGACCTCATATAAGTTCGTCCGAGCATTCGGAAATGTATATTTCCATCTTCAAGGGCGACTACAAAGAGAAACAGGGTGTAGTGTATCCAATTATGAACATTCAACTTTCTGGTAGGTACTCACACTAGTTGAGGATCGTTGTATGAAATTCTGAAATACACATGAAACATAAAACATATTGAACAAGACAGTGTATGACATTGAAACAAGACATTACTAGTATTATACAAAATACATAATTGTTGAATGTTTGAAAATATAAATTCACGGAATCCACGGAATATTCGTATTTAGCGATGAGCTAGAGCTATAAATTAAAATAGCTAATTAAACTGCAACCAATTGCACTAAGAGAAGCCAATTAATTATTATAACTTGTGCAAATCTCAGAATGAAATATGATCGTCGCCGGGTGTATGCAAATTTCATTGTTTGTCGGCTTACTCAAACTGTCGAGCGGCGATGGCTAATGGCAGGAATATCCTTCATTTGCATGCAATTGTGCGCTCTTGCATAATAGGAAGGACATCGTGAGTTATCGTATGAGTATTTATTCGCGAGATTCATTCAGAAGAACGTCTTCTAGTAGATGTGATCGTGAATTGCATATGGCATGCAGAACGCGTAAGTCAAGGTTACCCAAGTTGGACGCCAATTCCAGTAATCGCCGTTGAACACTAAAACTATAATCACAGGACCAACATTGATACTAACAATTGTTAGATACCAACAGCTGAAGATGTTGGATTGAATGTTGGTGGGAAAAATATTTCCTGAAGAACTTCGACAGTTGTAGGAATTCTCGACATGATGGAGATACCAACATGTATAACTAGGTGGGATAATGGTTTGAAAACTTGAGATATATATGTTGATATATCCTCCTCAGTTTTACTAGTCCATATTGGAAATTGGTTACATTCTGCGATGTTATATTGCTGTAATCATTTCGAGGTTCAGAGATGAGTTAACTTGAATTGGACTATTACCAGGAGAAAGTTCAGTCTTTTATGACTATTCTCTTGTAGAGTTCCACGTGTCTCTGCCGTGTGAAGGATGCCCATAGTCCATTTGTTTATGACTTTCCATCATATAAACAGAACTTCTACTCACAAATTTCTCAATCTTAACTTGTTTTGCCAGTGTCAAACAGGCAAACATTGAATAATTTTGCGAAGAAAAAATATATGATTGGTCAAAAACGGGAGTAGATTCGTTCTCGGAACGTCTACTGAGATAAGTAGAAGTTTTGTTTTTATTGAAAATATATTTGTATTTCCATTTCTAGTTTCGATTTTTTGAGAAACGAGTTGTCACTGACAAGTAGAGCATCCCTCTCTTAGATATCTGATGGTTGAATTTCAAGCGCAGTAATATTATGTATCCCGTGTGTTCAACTTATTCAAACACCCATATCCATACAAGTTCGAACAATATTCAATCTAGTTCAACTGTATCAAAAAATATTATCCTGGTTCTGTTTGATATACATATTAGAATAGCTTTTACCAACCGTTCGCGTGCAATAATATGATATCTTGATGATGATGAGCATAACCTCGGTTGGAGAAAAACCTGTGACACATCGTAATACGGAGCTCCTATAAAAAGTTGAAGAGTTGAAAAAAGATAGGGTGATTAACATGGAAGAGAAAACTGTCCATCAAATGGAAATATCATTTTATTATGGTAAGAGGTTCTCACTGCGTATGCTATCTACTGAAATATTTGAGTAATCGAAAGTTGATGATGACTGCTTCCACTATTCTTATGAAGTCATCAATATGTATGCTCGGTATCACCATCATTATCACTCTCTCATTGGGATGACTTTGTGAGCTCCATTGCGAGAACTGTTTCACAACAGCTTAGCTTACTTCATACAACCGCAGCTCCTCAATATCTACATAGCCCAATTGAGACCTGCCTGAGTACTGAACTTTAGAGTTCAGTTCCCAAACAGCTCATTGATTATATCCAGGAAAGTGGTATGGTAGGAATGCGGGCGGTCTCTACGATTCCTCGCAAAACTTGAAGAATGATCACTGAGACAAGGTTTCATGAGTCAGAAGCGGGCAAAATCACCAAAGATGTGTATTCTCGCATGACAAGCTTCAATTTCCCAAAATATACCATAAATATTTGATGCCGATTACCAAGATGATCATTTCCACATGGATGAATTTGGATATTGGATAAGGTTCTTTGATGTTTGACTCAGTTGGTGCGGCAGAAAACTCAATAATAAACATTGTTTACAATTGAGCATTATCAATTTTCAAGTTTTGATGGCATGAACTCAACATCTGATCGAGTTTATCATTTTTGTGTGGAATCATGCATGATACATACCTACTCACATAAAACAAAGAAGAGCAAAATTTTATATCATCATAGACCGTAAAGCTTCCGTTGTGCCAAGTTGAATTGATATTGAAAGCGGTGAACTTCAGAACTTTTGAGATATGAACAACTCAGTTTCACCTCAGTCTCACCTAGCAGCTGGCAACATCAAATATTCCTTCATCTTTATATATCATCGAAAATTGATCAGAATGGGACTACCATCGTCGTAACTTCGTGCACCGTTAAGCCCACAGCTTAGCACATGGCATGCAAATTAAGCCATCCACCGGTCCAAATACTGGCAGGATATAATGATGGTATTCACAGCGTTAAATGATATTCAAAAACGAGAATTAAAGTGTCGGTTTGACGTAGGAGTTTGGAAAGATTTTAGTGCCGATATGGAGTTCATTGTCACGACATTCCGCCACTGGTGTGTTCCTTGTGTCTAATTCTCAACGATCAACGAGTGTTACGTCACTTCCTCGCTAACGTATTCTAGGATGAATGAGACAGTATAGTATACTCAACTCTTCACGATATTTGATAAAGCTCAGCACTGAATCCTTATATAGAGCCTCTACGAGGCAACATCTGTCAATTCAAATCAACAGTATTTTGACATTTTTGACAGAGTTATCGTTATGTTATACTGGTATCTTGGAACTTAGTATAGCTGAATCCGAAATGATAATCTGATTTCTAAATGATTGATCTGCTTAAAAGTTCTTCTATGAATGAGCTCACAGAGTGTTATTTTCAGGATTATAGCCAGGAGATTGAAGGATTCTCAAGCAAATTACCTTTGAAGTTGATATATTTTCACAACGTCGAAACATTGTTTATACATGGAATCTGCTATCTGATAGTTCGCTAATATTTCAATTTGATTAAGTATGTGAGTCCCGATAGACCAGACACTAAATTTACCTGAAGCAATTAGGAAATGTGTGGTACATATTGGGTGTACTTAGAAATTGGGATTATATCATGTCATAATACATAATTCGACCCCTTTGCTTTTCTTCTCTGATACAAATTCATCTTCAATGCTCTACTGCAGTGTGGTAAAAAGCTAAGAAAATAATCAAAATATAAGAAAGTTATTCAAAATGATGTTATGGGAGAATTTAAATGTATTCTCAAATTGCATAATGATAAATCAGAAATGTCAATCTCTATTCATACTTATTTAGTACTGTTTTCTGATACAATTCTGCTGCTATTTGCTATTAGGCCACTTTTGAACTCCAAACTTATCTATCTCTGAGAATCAGCTCAATGTAGGCACCTATGGTGATTGATTTGCATAGTATCATTATTTGTCAATGATAAGAATTTATTAAATGAAATAGGGATCACTTCATGGAGGTATATTGAAAACTAATGCTAGATTCAATCAACCAAGTTAATAATGACGTGGAGAAGATCCCGAAGTGAAAATTGTTTTTGAGTTAGGTATGCTATCATTCCAGTGAGAATATACCACTTCAACTAGCCTGCAATCTGGATATGTAGTGAACAGCTGGTGTCACCCGATCACAGATTCATCACTGAAGATCTGAAAGTATCAGCGTAATATTATAAACAAGTAGTTGAAGAGAAAAATGAATCATGAATAGGAATGATAATATATATGATATGAGTGATAGTAATAGTGATAATTATATATGATATGAGTTCGAAGAAACCAAATGGCTCAGTATGTCCGCAAGAAGAGAATTGCACACAGAACCTACTCTTGATTTGAAAGATATTATTACACAAGATGCATCTGTATCCATATGATTAATTACCTTTCGGAGTAATGTTCATAATGTGAATGCACGATTTAAAGGAGCTATCTCCACCATACCATCGAACTTCAGTTTTCAAGTGATGGTCCGATACATATACGGTTTTCCAGCTCTACAACCAGGTTTCAACAAATCACAAAATTTTATCACTTGCCAGATTCAGAAATCATTAAAAAAATCTTTGCTTCGTGCTAATAAATGCTTCGAGTATCAAAAAATTTGACAAAATCTGTTTATTATGTTTATTATCAATATTATCATCACCATTATTTTTATAATCATCATTATTATTATTGTTATCATTATTTCAACTAGAATTAATTTGCCATGTAGGATCACATCCTCAAAAAATTGTAATATTATCATATATCATAGCACCCTGTATACGTAACCCCACCTCCTTCTCCTATAACTTCACGAATATTCGCCAATATACAGGGTGTTTCATTGATATTGTGAGAAGATTCATAGGTAGATTTTCCTTGCTGAAAAACAATAAAATAGTTCTCACAATTTTTTTAAATTTGTGAAAAAGAGCTTGGTAGTGAAATATTAAGTGAAAGATCGAGCATTCGAAATACAACTATAGCATATCTCGAATTTTCTGCATATTTTGCTTCTATCCAGAGATGGAAGTAATTTTGAATGAATTTCTCTGTACACTCTTAAACCGAGTGAATAAATACTCAAGTTAAATGATTTTGTTCATTATTTTTATTCCTTCAAAATTTTTCAATATTTTCACTAATGACTATTTCAAATATTGCAAACATAACCAACCAAATCAAATGGAAAGGAACGTTTTTTTCTACCTTTTTGGAAACTATTTGTCAATGAAAGGAGTTTTTGAGAACTATGTTTTCATTTCTCAACAAAGAATCCAATTTTTTTTGCAACATCATTAAAATACCCTGTTTATTCAGCTTGCCATATTTCTCATGGAAGCAACCCCGTATCTTCTAGACTTATAGGGAAAGGATTCAGAAAAATCGTATGAGCGAAATAGACAACAAGGATACACTCACAGACCAAGTGGGATCATTATATATATACGATAAATTGAGGAAGAGGAACAGAAACATACCTCACTTTTCAAAATGGAACAATCAACCTTCTCAGTGACGAATATTGAGAGGATAATAATTTCATAAGTTGAACTTGAGTTATATTCTGAAATATAGGTTTTTGACTGTTATTACTAATTCATATATGGCGCTCTTACGAATTCATTTAACGCTATTTTTTATCGTGTCTAGAATATTTCTTTATCACGAAATTCAATTATCTATATAAGAGAATAAAGAACCATGGCTGAATTGTTTTCATGACAGTTCAAGTTGGCGAATCTGGTGAAACCGTTTACGATTGATGCAAATTCTGTCGGCCTCAACACCGAGCTTCGTGATACCTTCACAATAGAGTGAATCGTCCTGGATGTGTAATTAATTCACCTTGTATTATAGTTATGATGTTCTACGTTCGTCTTGTGCTGAATAATACGATATAATAATACCTCTGTGTTATTTTCCTAGATATTGTTATGCTTCGTGAGTGCCTCATTTAAATGACAGGGATGTATGAATTTATATGTGTAATTTTCTTCAGAATATACATAAAGTTGAATATAATTGGCATCGTGCTCTCTAGCGAAAGACCATTGGGCATGCAAACTGGGAGGATATTCAACTGGACGTTATTGTCTCATTGTCGGCAAATGAATAAGGCTTTATGATAATCACCTCGATTTTTTTGCGATCTATCATAACTGAGTTTCTACACTACGATTAGAATCACTCATTATGATATAGACTATCGATTATAGACTATAAATTTCATAAATCTTCAGAAATCTAAATGAAATCGTGAGGAAGCTTGATGAACTTCTAGGAATCAGATTTACATATATCATCAATACCTTCATCTTCTTGATTTTGTCGGTAGGTGAAATAGTATTTAAACAGGATCATAGATTTTGTACAAATATCCAGAATATATAATCCACGGTACCGGTATATACCGTTGAGATAAGTAGAAGTTTTATTTTTATCAAATATATTTGTATTTCCAAATATTTAAAAAACAAGGTGTCACTGACTAATAGAGAATTCCTCTTTCAGGTATCTAAAGGTTTAATTTCAAGCGCAGTGACATTTTGGGGCAGATCACAAAATCTGAAGAATAATTTTCATGTGATGTCATATGCAATTGCCTCCATGTATCCAATAACCTGTCTGATATGAGTCACTAAAGGGAACATTCAGTCGGTCTATCGTTTCGAAAGGGTGAGGGAGGAGGAAAGAGGTTTGGTAGGAGAGAGGAGGTCACTGTACACAGCCGGAAGAGTGAAAATGAAATTGATTTGAGGAACATCAACATCTACAGAAAGTATCTATGAATGAAATGAATGAATGTGTGAACAAAATATGAATTGGAGGTGTTTCCGCCTCTACGAAGAACCAGGGCTTATGAAATCCGCCAATTCTCCTACTTCAACTCTCCTACTAAATTTTTTGGATATTTCAAGGTAACACCTTGCCAATAAGTCAGTCCTAATGGAAATTAAGCACACATATACGTGGATACTGATTGATAGAAACAATAATGGTATTTATAACATGTGGGCAAGCATGAATCAATGGTAAGTTTCGAAAGCGATATGAGTATGAATATAGCTGATATTGTTCATCGATTTGTTCAAACTCCGGCGAGTTGGCTGTCTGAACTGCAGGAAATCATGTTCATCAGGTTTGAGGGGCAACTAAATGATATCGAGGTTTTTCAGACTTATTAAGATGTAGTATTTGAAGCAACTAGAGTTTGCCCTGGCCGTAGCACGAGGTGGAATGAAGGCCACTGACGGCGTGAGTCAAAGTAATGAGTTGACTGTCTGTTGATGTTGAGGTGGTCGAGTGGGAGACATCTAGAGCTTTGCCTCTGTCACATTTCTGAAGGTATAAGGTACATTGTGTAGGACCCTTGAGACTAGTAAGTCTTCATCTCTTACAATAACCGCTACATGAAAATCAGAGGCCTTTCTGAGAGAGCTGTAGAGATCATCATGTTCAGTATGAAATACTTCATTGATTTCCTACAGTTGCAGAAAAGGATTGAGGAATGCTTTCAGCTGCAGGAAAGCGGGTTTGGAGTGTTCAGTTGTCTGAGGAACTTGCAATGGCCAGTCCTATGAAAACGTGTCAACACTGGGATGTTGCGATGTCAAGACCCACGATCTCAACACCAAATCAATAGTCTGTCCGACTATCTAGCCAGACCAATCCAGACTTTCTAGATAGCAAACTCGCCTCAGAACTTTTGAACAAGATGAGGAACATCAATATCAGGTATACTCATAATCGTATTATTTCGGAAATTACCATTATTGATTAATACCTACTCGCATGACATCATTTTTTCTGCCAATCAATACTTACCATCATTTGTGGTGAATTCATATTAGGACTGACTTTCCACTTTCCGACCAGGTTCTACCTTGTGATATTCCAGTAGATATTTTCATTCCAGAGACGATGAATATTGCACTGAAATAGGCGGATAGGTAGAGTTGCTTTGCCCTGGTCCTTCGAAGAGGAGGAAACACCTTCAATTCATATTTTGATCACACATTTATTTATTTCGTCCATACTCTTTGTGAACGTGAATGTTGGGCAAATCAATATCAGTATCAATACCATGTATTTCAATGAATCCAGTCGTCTGTCTGGCTGTGAACAGTCCTTCCTCCTACGAAATCTTCTCTCTCGTCCTGAAAAATGATATCACTGACTCATATCAGCCAAGTTATTGGTGATGTTAGGACAACTGAGTATGATATGAGCTTGAAATTTTCAAGTTTTGAGAAATATCCAAATTTTGAAAAGCTGTATCTGGAGAACTATTATGTCTACTGTTTGAACTTTGTCTATTTTGAACTTTTAGATCACACCATCTTGATAATCTCCAACATTTCACAGACTCACTGTACTGTACCGGCACTTCAAAAACCACAAGAACTGTGAAAGCTACGTACTATTAGTTCGATAGTGCATATTTCCGATTTCCTGAATTAGTCAATGGTCATGAAGATGGTTCACGTGTCATCATCTCATCTTCTCTAAAGGTGCAAGTCCTTTGAAGTACTTTATTACACCGTTTGATTTCGTTCCTTCACTAGCTGGTACACTAGCTGGTCTTACTTTTGACAGTCATGTCAGCGCAGAGCTTCTGCTAAAGATTATTGTGTATTTGAATCGCTTCTCATGAGAATATATGAAATAGAAGGTTGCTATGGAATTCGAAGACTTTCAAAATAAATTGTGGTGTTTGATGTTGTTATATGAATCGAATTATTCTTGGAAATTCCATTCGAATATTATAATCATCGACCTTCATCCTTAGAACCAGGAGTTCCTCAAAGAACACCTTAACGATCTAGTAACTTTTAATCGTTTTTAAATATAATCCGAATCCGAATCATTTATCAAAAATACGTCACCGTTCTCTGTAATTTGTGGGTAGACCCAAAAAAATCCGAGCATATAAAACTCAAATCAAGTAGCGGCAGTCAGTGGTTAGCAATTATTATCCGAATTTCGAAAATGTAAAAATCCAAATCCATTCACGATTCGGCGCCTAATCATTTCTACCTGTATGGTACCGCACCATAAAAAGAATACTTTGTAGGCTTACCTGAATGCTGAGTGGTTCTCTTCTTCGAAAAAATGTAAACAGATCCTGGTAGGAGGAAACATCAATCAAAGTACAACGTATACTTTCAGTGACAGCCTCAACTCTGAATTAGAATACATTTATGTTTATAAGTTGGTTTTTAATAACACGCGAAATTGGGGCGAATTATAATTAGGGGGCAGCGTTTCGATCTACTCTAACAAATGTTTCATTCATCATCCAGTAGAGACCATCAAAACGATATGATAATTTCTCCACTTCAGAAATAGAAATGATATAACTGATGGTTTTCTTCTCGAGATAAAATATGGTGTGCCCTAGGCTGAGTGAAAACTCGTGAGATACCTCTTATCGCCATTCAAATTCATCTCCAATCTCCAACCGCACTGTCGGTAACCAATTGAGTTCTACTGAATGAACATATTCATCAATTTGGTGACATTTTCGGTGATACTGAAAGACTGTCCATGGAAGTGGGGACATATGAAATCGAGGTCAAGTACCTGAGGGTGACCGTAGATAAAAAGATGACATTCTGGCCTCATATACCGATGACAGTCCAGAAGGCGGCCGAAAGGGTAGCATCTTTGAGCCGCCTAATGGCAAATACGAACGGACCAAGACCAAGAAAACGATGACTTTTGATGGCGACGATTCATCCCATCCTCCAATACGGCGCGGAGATCTGGGCAGGATCCTTGAGGACGGAGAAGAGACAGACTGAACTGAGCATAGCCTGCTCCTACCGGAGTGTGTCAGCGCAGGCCGTCCTGTTGGGGGCAGGCGTAATCCCCATAGATCTTCTTACTATCGAGCGCCAGAAGATCTATGTAAGAAGTGTATAGATGAGACGGCAAGACGTGGCAAGGACAGAAAGAGACCAGACTATACAGACCTGGCAACAAAGATGGACAAAGGAATAACAGGTAACTGGATGAGACGACTGATTGAGGATCTGAGACCGAGGATCAAGCAGGACATTGAGGATGTGAATTTTTCCATATCCAACTTCTTGTGGGACACTGTTACTTCTGACAGTACCTGAACATCATTGACGAAGTACAAACACCGGACTGCCGATACTGTGGACACGAACCCTGATGAAGTGAAGCATTCGAATTCGGTTCTTCAAATGTAACCACTGGACAGGACTGCGGCACGACCTAGAGGCGACCACAGGAATCATCACTACCGATAACATCGTCAATGTGATGCTCTACGGAATGGAAGGATCGCAACTAGTTGTAACACACACAAAGACAATTTTGAGACAAAAAAACGCGGACGGATGTCTGACCTGAAGGGACAAAATGGACAGAAACGGGATACACATAACGTTTACATGGACACGGACGATCTATACGAAATACTTAACAGAATTCCTGGGTGGGGGGAGCTTTGGTGATGGTGGTTTAGTGGGTGGAAAGAATCAGGATTCTGATGTAGAAGCATCGATTGAGAAAAATATCATGCAATTGATACTCACTCTTGTATTTTGAAACCCTGTGGAATTATTTAAAAGAACCTACTTCATTCTTATGCCTAGACCAAGAGGACCAGTAGTTTTATGGATTGAGAAGATCGTGAGGTGCTTGCTGTCCTGGAAGATCTTCAAACAATAATCATCTGCTCAATCATCATGAGCGTTAGTTTCATTACATCCTATGAAAAAATCGAGGTCTGCACCTTTGCACCACATTAGCAACAGTCCGTATGACAGGTGTGTGTTCTTCCATCTAACCCTCACATACGAATATATATGAGAAAAATTCAAATACTGACATGCATGCATGAAGAAAACAAAATAAATTAAAATAGGCACATATACTAATAATATGATTGTTCGATTGATGTGTGGCGGGATATGCTGGAAGTAGGTACATGAGAAATGATACAGAAGTTCTGGCAATTTGTGGCTTTGGATATCTTCAGGATAAAAAGGTACCTATTATTTTCCTGAAATGAACACATGCATATTCATCCAACCGAGGTGAGTTGAATGATCCTAAATATGCTACCTGTTGATGTTTACTCCTGATGTTAACCTCCCGCATGAATTCTGCAGTTTTCGAATTCTGGATTGGTCCATCTTCAGTGAATTCATTCTCCATAATCTGCATGATTTGCATGTGGAAGAACTGAAGTTTCACATAACATGTTCTCCACAGAAGTATCCATTAGGTACAGTAGGCAGGTTTGCATGAATTGATTGAATAATATAATAATATAATATAATAATAAAAATAATATTTATTAACTTCAGGTACAATATAAAATTTAGACATAGTAAAAGGTAAGTTAATAAACTGAAAAGTCACGTAAACTGTTTCCAGTTTGTGTGTGACTGTGAGAATCACGATCAGTAATTTAGAAATCACGTAACAAGAAATAAAATAAAATACAAAATTCATATTTAGCACTAGATATACAGGGTGTCCTTAAAAGGTCTTTACAAAGAGCTACCACATATTCTTCAGACCAAAACAATTCGATACAAGCAAACTTACCTCAGTAAAAAGTTGCTTAGTTTGGGCGCTAGACGGCTCTGAAGTTGAAATTTTCAAATCGATTTTGCTTCATAACTTTTGAACGGCTCATGAGATTTTTTTCAAATTTGGTACGTTGGCATAGACTCATCGGGCAATGAAACTCATATCATAATCATAATGAATATCATTCCATGGGCGTAGAACTTGATTTTTTCAGTAAATAAACATCTAAAACTCCTACGCCAATGGAAAAAAATTAGTTTCAATATGAAATCTGAATTATTCAACTCATTCACTACAAAAAAGGTACTCTTGACAAAAGTCGATTCCTCTCATGGTTTCGACAAAATTTTAATTTTAGTGATTTAGAGCATAATTAATAATAAAACGATTAACAGATATTTCATAAAAATTGTTCAAGATGTTCACCATTTTCACGTATACAAAGATTTATACGACGCAAAAAGTTGAAATGTACTCTTTGCATAACTTCTTCATCGCCTGTAAGATTATTCGTCGCCTGTTGGATACGTTGCCATAATTGTTCTACAGTATTCACAGGGGTCTTGTAAACCGTAGACTTGAGATAACCCCATACAAATAATCCATCGGTGTTAAGTCTGGAGAACGTGGTGGCCAATTCACGGGTGCATCATTACCTCTACCTATCCATCTGTCTGGGTACTGTTGGTTTAAAAAATTCCTTACATCCACCGAAAAATGTGGTGGAGCTCCATCGTGCATAAACCACATATCTACCCGATGTTGGAGTGGTAAATCTTCCAACAAATCTGGCAACGTATTTCGTAGATGTTGTAAATACATGTCTCCTGTTAATCTTTGTGGAAGTATGACAGGACCAATTATAAAATTTCCTATTATTCCAGCCCAAACGTTGATTTTGAATTCGTGTTGAAAATGGTTTATTTTAATGGAATGAGGATTTTCAATTGCATAAACGTGTTCATTATGAAAATTAGTTATTCCTCTTCTCGTGAAACAGGCTTCATCAGTGAACAAAATATTCTTTCCAAAGTTCAGATTCATTTCTCTTTGCAAATTAATGAACCTACAAAACATCAGACGACTTTGTGAATCATGGATTAATAAATCTTGAACTGGCGTCTTGTGGTATGGGTATAATAATTGTTCTCTTAGTACTTCATGAACGGCATTCCTAGAAACTTCTAGTTCATTACTTATCCGTCTAGTACTCAATTCTGGATTTTCTTCAATACGGTCTAAAATTTCTACTTCGACTTCGGGAATCCTTACATAACGCTGTCTTCCATAATCACCAGTTCTAGGAGCAAATTGACCGGTCTCCCGAAGACGTCTCTCAACTGCAGCAAAGGTTGGGTGGCTTGGTACGCGACGATTTGGAAACCTTGCCGAATACACCCTCACACTCTCTCGACCATTTCCTTGACAATATCCGAATACCAATAACATATCGGTGTATTCTTCATTGGTGTATTGTACGGCCATGATAAATCAGAAAAGTCCGATATCAACAATCAACGTCAATAAAACTCGACAAATCAACACAGATGAAACTATGGAAACCAAGAATGTGAATATCACTGTTTTAGAGCAGATAATAATAGTCTTCAGAAAAAAAAACCAGTGCTACTTATTTTCAATAGAAATAACCTATGCAAAAAGTACATCTCAACTTTTTGCGTCGTATAAATCTTTGTATACGTGAAAATGGTGAACATTTTGAACAATTTTTATGAAATATCTGTTAATCGTTTTATTATTAATTATGCTCTAAATCACTAAAATTAAAATTTTGTCGAAACCATGAGAGGAATCGACTTTTGTCAAGAGTACCTTTTTTGTAGTGAATGAGTTGAATAATTTAGATTTCATATTGAAACTAATTTTTTTCCATTGGCGTAGGAGTTTTAGATGTTTATTTACTGAAAAAATCAAGTTCTACGCCCATGGAATGATATTCATTATGATTATGATATGAGTTTCATTGCCCGATGAGTCTATGCCAACGTACCAAATTTGAAAAAAATCTCATGAGCCGTTCAAAAGTTATGAAGCAAAATCGATTTGAAAATTTCAACTTCAGAGCCGTCTAGCGCCCAAACTAAGCAACTTTTTACTGAGGTAAGTTTGCTTGTATCGAATTGTTTTGGTCTGAAGAATATGTGGTAGCTTTTTGTAAAGACCTTTTAAGGACACCCTGTATAATTACATACACTTATATTGGTTACATCACCTATATATATGAAAGGACAGTTTGTTGTCTAATAAAAAATACAAGTATAATAAAGGACACAATTGAGAAGGCTGATAACTATATGTATAAACACAGAAATATTAGGAATACACTATTTTATGTATCTGTGTACGAGGCAAACTAGTGATGTAGTCATTCAATCGTTTTTTAAATTCGTTTTGATTTTTTGAACTCTTCAATTGATTGGGTAAAGAATTAAACAATTTGAGACTGAGGTAGCTGTAGCTTTTTTGTCCTACAACTTCATTCATAAACGGCATTTTCAAATTATTTTGTTTTGTTCGGGTGTTGTATTCGTGTTCTATTCTCGAATGTTTGTGTTTTGATTTGAAACATTTTTTATTAGTATGCAAAAAGAAGAGCTGCACGGTATCAAATATATGTGTTTCGAGATAAAGGGCATCTGTTGGGTGAGTCCTTTTCTTTTTGAAAGCTATTTTAAGGATTCTTTTTTGTGTTACTATCAGTTTATTCATAGTGGTCTTCCCAGCTGATCCCCATGTCAGTATACCGTAAGTTATATGTTAAGACCTTGAAACGATGCATTAGAAATTGGAGTTTTTTTATTACATAAGTTATATGGTATTCCCATTTGAGTTGATCATCTATAATAATCCCGAGATATTTGAACTGTTTAACAGGTGTGATAGTGAAGATATTAGACACATTGAGATTATTAAAAGAGGGGGAGTAACGCGCAGAAGCATAAATTGGTAGGTAGTATGTTTTGCTGAAATTTATTGTTAGGAGTTTATGTGAAAACCATTTTCTGATATTTCCGAGATCCATTTCTACTTTATTTTTCAGGGAGGTCCAGGCGGTGTCCTCATAAAAAATGGCTGTGTCATCAGCATATGTGAAAATTTTTCCTGTTGTTGGAATTGAGAATAGCTCATTGAGGTAAATATTGAAAAGAATTGGGCCCAGGATGGTTTCCTGGGGCACACCATATTCTATATTCTTGAAGTCACTTCTGTGGTTTCCAATTTTCACGCTTTGTTTTCTATTCAGCAGGTAACTTCGAAACAGCTTTTGTGTGGTTCCTCTTACACCAATGTTTTCAAGTGATTTGAGAAGAAGTGGGTGGCTAACTGTGTCAAAAGCTTTTGACAGGTCTATGAAGACACATAGAGCTGCCTTCTTGTGATCCATAGCAGAGTACATTTCAGATGTAAGATCTAAAATAGCATCCTGGGTCGACACACCTCTAAAACCATATTGTCTGTCGGAAAGGATGTTATATTTTTTGAGGTAGGACGATAGTCGGATTTTTATAATTTTTTTCGAAAATTTTGGCTACAGAAGTGATCAGTGATATTGGTCGATAGTTTATAACTCCATTTTTATCACCGTTTCTATAGACTGGGATCACTTGTGTCAATTTTAGCGTGGATGAAAAAATACCATCTATGAAGGATTTATTTATTAAATATACTAATGGTTCAATTATGAATGGAATTGTATTTTTCAAAAGTTCAGCCTTTATTCCATCGACACCCACCGCTTTTCTGTTTTTCAATGATATAATTATATTTTTCATTTCGGTGGAATCAGTGGGAAATAAAAACATTGACATTTGATTATTAATATTTCTGCTCGGACATTCATAATTTGGGTCAGCTTTTATTTCGCCTGCTAATTTTTTGCCTATATTGATGTAGTGATCATTAAAGTTATTAGCAATTTCGGGACTACAATCCGTGGACTTTCCTTCTATATTTATCTGTGATATTTTATTCATCGGCCTTTTTTTCCCACAAATTTCCCGCACAGTTTCCCACAATTTTGTGTTATCGCTTTTATGTTTTCCAATATCATTCTTGTAGAAAGTTATCCGTGCCTTTTTTATAATATTGTTTAATTTATTTCGGTAGAGTTTGTACTTTTTCAAATTGTCATCATTTGGGTTGCGTAGGTATTCTTGAAACATACTGTCTCTAGTATTTATTGAATCAATTATTCCATTTGTTACCCATATCTTCCTTTTTTTTTGTTTAGATTTTTTTTTGTAGCTGCATTCAGAAATTTCATCATCCAGGATTGCTATGAATGTTTTTGTTGCAACCCAGTCAACCGTTTGAAGATGCGCCCTTAATTTGATAAAGTCTACTGCTGTACCATTGTTCATAATCCTTTCAGTTTCATTCATTTTTTCATCCAGTACTATTTGTAGATATCTAGTATAGTGATCTGTAAGTTTTGTTGTGATGATAATAGGTAGTAAGAAGTCAGTATCCGATTTAGTTCTAATGAACATGTGATCCAGACAAGATTTTGTATTTTCTGTCACCCTTGTATGCTTATTGATCAAAGATATAAATTCAAATTCACCCATAACATTTAGGTATTCAACTGTTGGTATATCCATATTCTCGTCCATTATATCAATATTTATATCTCCAAGAAAGATGAAATAGTCCGCCTTATTTTCGCAATGTGTGAGGTATGTTTTCATAGAATTCACAAAAAGTTTACAACAGTAGGGAGGGTTTTTATACATAGCAAGAATAGATAAGCTCCTGTTATTGAAATGAATATTGCAAAGAATCATGTTATTTTCATTGCTCAACTTCACTATTTCATATGTGAACTCAAGATCTGATTTAATGTACATCACTGTACCATCGTTCTGATTGTACATTCCCTCATTGTATACTATGTTATAACCATTGATGTAATATAAATTCAGATCTTGAATTTGTCTCGTCTCAGTGATGAGAACAATAATTTCAGGTTTATCATCTAGTTGTTGCAAGTAACATAAAAGGTTGTTGAAATTTTTATGTATACTCCTTATATTATTGTGAATTATCTTAAAATTTGCCTTGTTATTGTTTATTTTCACGACTTCATTACATTCTGCTAGGTTAGATAATATTTCTGTCTCAACTGTTCTCAATTCAAAATTCTTAATGTATTTTTCCATTTCACAAGAGTGGCAGTAATTTTCTTATTTGGGTTCATCAATTCAAATTTTGGATATGTGGAGTATATACATACAACTAATTCATAAAATTTACTGAAGTACAATAAAGTTCGCCTGCTTTTTTGATTTATAAATAATTTTAAATTTCGGCACTTGCTCAAATCAGTTCATGAGAGTAACTATCAGTTTACATAACTAGATGGGCGTTAGATTTTTGTTGAACAGAGTAAGAATTAACTAAGACATGTAATTTGTTAATAATTAAATTTTGCTCTACTTATTAGATCTAAGCCTACCTCTAGCTACGTCTCTAGCTGCGTCTTTGGCTAACGTCACTGCGGTTTGCCTATTAATTTTTTTCACTGCTCCTGTTTTGGGAGTGTTTTGATGTTCTTCTTTGCTTGTTTTTTCTTCCTCGGTGTTCGTTTGGGGTTGGAGATTTACGGGTAGTTCGGTGTCCAGTGTTGGAATGTTGTAAGTGCTTGGCGTTGAAGGAGCACTGTTATTTTTCTGTGTTGAATATTCTTCGTGGGGTAGATTTTCAACCTTGTATTCGATGTTATTTATGTAAATCCTGTTTCCTTTGATGTAACTATCCTTGTTTTGTTCCCTAGCTTGATGAAGGTGTGTTCTCAGTATTTTATTGTCACTCCTTTGTTTTTACGTTAGGTCACGTACAATGTATGTTTTTGTACCTTTCAACTTATGGCAGTTCTGAAGTATTTCCCTCTTTTTTAGATAAGACACTAGTTCAAGTTTTATTGGACTATTTTCAGCGTTACCCAGTGTAAATATATTGCTTATGTCCGACTCGATCAATTGAACGTCGAGTAGTTGTTTTATTTGTCTGCAGATTGAAGCAGCGGATACTTCTCTTGGGTTCCTATTCAATCCTAAAATTACCAGATTCTTTTTTTTGCTATCTCTTTCTAATAACTCGACCTTATTGTTCAGCTCTACTTTTTCTTTCTCCAATGTTCTTATCTTATTATTCAATGATTCAAATTTCATCAACAATCGAGCTTCACTAGCTTCTATAGAGTTTTTCAGTTCATTTCTGTTTCTCACTATTTCGTCATACAGCTGTCTAGTAGTTATTTCCGATTCAGTATTGGACATTTTCTCTCGGACAAACTTCGCGATTTGGCAACACCGTTAAGCAGAACAGCCTAAATGTTGGGGAAACCAGAGTACAAAGTCCAAACTCGGGCGGATTCAATTGTATAAACTGTTAGTTTGCAGTCTAGATAATGGTAAAAAATCTGGATAAACTCACATGTATGATAGTCAGAACTATGTAGAATCGATTGTTATACTTGTTATTAATTAAAAATCGCATTTGTTATTGTTAAAGAGTATTTGATGACCTCCGATGATCGGACGTGGTTTCTTACAGTGCTGCACGATATGATATAAATATGATATAGATATATAGATATATAGAATGCTGATGCTACTTTCATTTCTATCATCAGTCGAGATCCAAAATGGTTCACTTCTCTCTCTCTCTCTCTTGCAAAGGATGGATTCACTTAGTCAACTACTATCCGTCGATATTGCTGTTGCAAAGCTTCCTTATATTACATGGAGTTAGCGCTCGAATCGAATATGGAGAGTGCAAGGGAACTGTTATAGTATTCTCGAATTGCATAAACTTTGAATGAGTTTGATACCAGTTCCATCATGAAGAAAATGAAAATTGTATCTTATTTATGTGGTTCATTGAATCCTAATCTCTCATTCATACATCGTACATCAAATTGGGAATTTTTAGAAATTTTTTGAAAAATAATCCGAAGTAGAATCAAATAGAAGATAATAGAGAGTTCATTGTCCGATCGCAAATTGACATAAACAACGAGTAAATTTGTAAGAGACGAGAATAAAATCCGAAGTATACCTATGAACAAATGGGACGTTGATATTTGGATTTCCTAAGAAAGTGAGAGGTTTCATTTCTATAGAAGATTATGTTCTCAACATTCCTCATCTCATATATCTCCACAAATTCTCAGAACACTGAATTGTCGATGATTCTTACTCGTACAAGAGTTTCATTTAATCGCCATATTCTTATACCGACTAAGTCTACTTACATAACAGATTGAAACAAAGACTAACAATGACCTTAATAAGAATCCTTCTGCGAATCAAGAACGCGTTATTTTCTAGTAAGATGGATGTCACAACGGTAATGATGAGAATTAATTCTGAAATTTACATATAACATCGACAATCGCATTTTTGTACGAACAACATCGACATCTCAGTATCCGATGAATGGAATGTCATCGAGTCTCACCGCTACATAGTAGCGACATTCTGCTCAGTATTTCTGATGTTTTTCATTATTTATATCAGTCACAATTCTTCGTAATTAAGAGCAATAACATTTTTATGACCGGCTGTTTGCAGTGAACAAATCTTCAGTTAATTTGACTTTGTTTATTTTAATGCGCTCGTTGAGATGACGGCGTGATCATTTTTGCGATAAAATACCATCAATTCATAGAAACGAGGGGGTCGATATACCTATTCAGCAGTCATAATTCTTATGAACTTATTGCTATAGATGGGAAATGAAAATCGCGTATTATGTCGCTAGAGCAAGCTATAAATATCGAACTAACGATGGGACTGATGGATAAATTGAACTGATTAAAACGTCATTAGATAATTCCGAGTTGTTTCAGACTAGTGACAAATCAAAATATAATCATTCAACCACACGAACCTTTCTCTAATCCAGAGATATCCATTCATATCCTGAATGAATATCTTTTGACCTCCTGGAATAATAGCACAAAATCCGGAAGATATTCAAACTCGAAGAAACTTGTAAACCCATTCGACTAAAACCTTTTGTCTCTCTAAATATATGGGAATGTAAATATACATTCATTCACTATAAATTGGTGAACAATCCAGTCAACTGCGATTGGTTTCATGGAAAAGCAATTTCTGCCATGTCATCATGATATGCAGAAATGGAATTCTGTCATTTGTTAGGTAATATGTACTGAGAAACCTTCAACCAAAGCATTTATCAGTGATTGACAATATATCTTCTCTTTCTTCATTCAAAGACTGTTGAAAATGCAATGACATAATGTGGAAGAATATTATTATTTCTAGTACTGCACACTTTTCCAACTTGTTTGAATTTTTTCCATTGTGAAATTTTATTTTCGTAACTATTGTCTTTCAAACTGTATATTCCGATTCATATTATGTCACTAGAATGATTCTCAATCGGAGTGTAGACGATGATTGTTATCACTCATTCCAATTGTATCTGACATTCGAATTCTATGTCTTCAACTCGTCCTTTGAATAAACATAACTTTCTTATGCGCTAAAACCAGCATGTGCATATATATCAATTATGAAATTCCTGTGAAACAGCTCACCATCAATTCGTGATGAGAATTGAGGCTGCAATGAGGAAGTACTCCTTTTTGCTTTAGGCTTTTCTGGCAATTGAGGAAATTTATGTGGTTACTATATCGAGAGGCTGCCCTCAGGGAAGAATTCTCTCATCTCATTCACTGTGAGACTTGGTTATTGATGACCTTCTGAAACAACTGAACAGGGATGAATTTCATACCCAAGGGTATGCTGATGACATACTCATACCTATAGTGGGGAGGTATCCTGAGACTGTATCTGAAGCAATGCAGGAGTCTCTGGACATTGTAGAATGCTGGTGCAGAAGGGTGAACCTGAACGTCAACATCAGCAAGACTGCACTAATACCTTTCACGAACAAGAAAAAGCTCAGGTGAGTATGAGTCAGGAGGTCGAATATTTAGGTATGACCCTGGACGCAAGGCTAGCCTCCTGGAATACACATCTGAGTACAACTGTCAATAAAGGCAGAATGGCACTGATGGCCGCACATTCTCCCCCATTCAGTTTTCTGGAGATGCATCAAAATACTGAGGAGGTTGACGAAAACGTGTGGATCGACTAGGCTTAGGTTGTGTCGACGAATTCATATCTTCTTCTGACGTTGGATGGGGATTTAGATATCAAGATATCAGATATCAAGTCTCGGAGCTGAATGTTTCAACGGTATGGTGAATTCTCTTCCATCTTCATGACGAATCAAAGCATATTCAGGATTAACCTCAATAATTTCCCCTTTTTCGACCAATGGATCATAGTTGCTCTGGCGGATATGTTTCTTCTCTCAGAAGGTGACAACCATGATGGTATAGAAGTTCCATTGTGATAATTATCATCCTGTGAAAATACTTCGTTTTGTTATTGTTTGTCGCTATTCGACAGTTCTTGTCAGTCAGTTTTATATTCATAATCCTGTCAAAGTCTTGTGAAATGAAGCCTAGAAATTGTAAAGGTTCATTACAATTCATTTCACAAAACTTTAACAGGATTATGAATATGAAACTGAATGACAAGAACTGTCGAATAGAGACAAACAATAACAAAACGAAGTATTTTTACAAGATGAATATTAACACAGGGACTGAATCCACGCATTTTATCTTGGATACATATCGCGGGGATGAAACCCATAGTAATCCAAGTGTGAAATACCTTTTGTATTTCCAATAATAATTTCGGTATTTTACTTTCTTTGACTTTTTATTCTGACAAAATCTTATCTCAATATCAATAATTCAACTATTCTCCGTTGACTGAGAAACATCATATATAAAGGATGTTCAAAAATGAATAATCATATGAATAATACATAAATAGCAAATCATAACAAGAAAATCAGCAACATAGGATCCCTAGTTTAGTGGCCCAGGACTGATCGGATGGGGGCTCAGTTCTGTCCAAACTTCAGAGATTAGTCTGCCTTTGCATCGCAGGTGTAAGGCAGATTGCTCCGATAGCAGCTATACAGATCATTTTTTATATTCCTCCTCTTGATTTTCACATAAAGGCGGAAGATCATTCAGGTTAGAATGTAGTGGAAACTGGATAGCCACGATATATGAGGATCACGATCAAAATTTACCAGAATAAACAGCATAATTACAAGTCCGCTATGAAAAATTAGAAATGGGAAGAAAATAATGCTGCTTAAAAACAACTATCATTTTTTCACATTTATAAAGTCGATAGAGAAAACTCATAAGTGAACAGAGAGAACCGATGAGTCCACATATAGGACCGATGATAGAATGAGGTGAACAGACTGTTTACTTCATGTTTGGCTCTACAGATTGGTGTGATCCTGCAAATTTTCATCGACTAATCACACCAATCTGGAGAATCAGATATGATTGGACATTGTGTTCGTCTTTATCAATTATCGGCTCACTTTGTCGACTCCTCGGTTATTTCTTTCAACATGATGCATGTCAACGAATCAATGAATCACATAATATTCTACTTATCTACTCTATCCCATGATAAAGGGTGCGATCAGTCGATAAAAATGGTGGGAAGGAAATAACTACAGTTCAGACGAAGACAACATGAGAACTAACAACAACTTATGTTTTGTCAATTCATTATTCTATGGTTGGAGGTCGATCGTGGTTCGGCGGTATCACGTTACCTGTCTGTATCCAGGTTCATTTCGATTATAGAACTTCTCATCATTCCTCCCGATCAGTTCTCTCAATGAGGAACTGAGATTCCTAAATCAACGATAACGAGGCCTTCATCGTAGTCAATATCTGCGCATCCCAATCAATATATCTGCGTGCCGTGCAAAAAGTGGACAGAGCCGAGTAAGAAGAGGGCTCATTCGCCTACCTACATACATTGTAATCCTAGGTGTGTGTGCATGATCTAGATTGGAGATGTTGTCACCAGATAGGCCGTCGGGGCCGGAGAGAGCCTGTGCAGATGTTGGCGATAAGCGACGTCTTGCGGGTGGTCGACTCTCGGCCGTGCACACGACCCCCCTCATTTGAATAAGCTCGTACGTTACCGTCTTCGGACGCTTAGGTGGATGCATGCGGTCCTTCGAGCCGGGTCGCTAAACGGTGGGAAAGCCGATGGAAGCGGAGCGGGCCTCGAGACACACCCGAAGGCGATGTAACCATGCTAATGATTATGATGTACTTCGTGAATTAGTATCGTGGAAAAGGGTCACTTTGCATGCAATAACTAGTTTTCTCAACATATCTTTCGCTAACGTGTCAATACCGAGTTCAAGTCTAGGTATATGGAATTTTGGCCCTCAACGCATATTTCTCTCAGAATATAGTAATATCGGCTCATTGAGTAATTTGGTTTTTTCACCTTTCCACCTTCATTTTGAGGTGAATTTGCTAAAGCATCTCAAATTTGTTTTTGTACAATTCAATGATGTCGCATTGCTAATTTGACAATGTTTTGAAGAATGAACCTTAGGAATGAAATGGAAAAAAAAATCGATTACTCAAGAATTTATTGACTCTCTCGTATTCGCTTGTCATGTTTTGAACAATCAAACGAAGAAACATAAAAACTGGCAAAAACGAAATAAAAAGTTCGCGGTAGAGTTTCCTGAAAAAATATCTTATTTACTCATCTGATCTTTGTGGAAGCATAAAGCTGAACTTGGCAACAGTATTCTCAACCAATACCGAATAACTTCTTAAAATAATACTTCGGGATACCATGTCGTGGGTATTGGCTGTTCAACCCTCAACAACACATTTTATCAGTTTATCACACTCTCTATATTGGAATGAAAACTCGAAGCCATATTGAATTGCAATATGGACAGGGGAATTCAACGACCACAGGAAAGCCCTTTCAGAATGAAACGATGAATCAACAAGATTCAAAGTGAACAGTTGGAAGCAGTTCTGCGGTAGGATTGATGAACAGTCTCTTGCACCCTTGACTTCTTGCCGATATTCTGGGTATATTGAAGAAAATCTGGTCCCTCTTCAATATTATCTCCGATCACTTCCCTATATACAGAATATTGACTTGATATTGAACAGGCAGGGACACACAATTGCTCGATCATAAACAATATGATCCTAGCGGAAAAAATATTCACTCCTGACAGGATTTGTTGGGCGATCAGAATCTTCAAAACCTCCAAATCCCAGTTCTGCCTCATATCGTTGAGACAACAACTATGCCCCAACAAGTAGCCACTATGAAAGCATATTACCCAAAACAATAAAATTAAATAGAGACATCCGAGAGAGGTCATGGTGGCGTTTATACAAAAGTTCTGCAGAAGGTCTACGAAAGAGCCTAAGTCATATAGCAATTCGCCTCACCTCATTTTTTCTCTTGACTCTACTTTGACTTTGACTCTACTTTCGTGGTTATCATAGGAAGCCAGTACTGGAAATTTGTGCTCTAGTTTGATAAACAGATGAAAGCCCTCGAAAACGATCAATCATCTTCCAAGCAGAAATAATAGCTATCGACATTTGGGTCTCGTGAATGCATGAATGCACGAGAGAGGAAGAAGACTAGGGTAATTCCGGGATAGTTGGGCCACAGTTCAGATGGACCACCATCGAGAGCTCTAATCATATACACGATAGTGACTAAATTGATAACCGTCCATCCCCTCAGTGGATGTGTCCAGTTCAAGTTCATGTAGCAACTTGGGTGTTTGAGTACCATTCTGAAATTTTTGTAGTGGTTACCTATTACCAAATTTCCCTCAACATAAGGTAAGTAGTAGTATTAGTAGTGTGTAATCCTTGCACAATGAAGCAGTGTCATCCGGTTCATTGGGGATGAATAAAGCCTCAAAAGAATTCGGAATTGCTCAAACGACCGTGAAAAATAAAATAAAATGCATGATAGATCAAAATCTAGTTGATGGAGTTCAACTCAAGGTAGTGCGTGATAAAAAAAAATAACGGAAATTTGTTTTTGCTCCAGATAAGGACTCCTTGAGAACTATGGCTTTTGAAATGGACGAGCAGCTTCATGTGAGAAACCTCTTCAATAGATTCAAGAGAAAAACAACTTATGACTGGCAGAAATTAATATATCGTCACCCTGATTTGATGGTTCGCAAAACAGAACCGCGAGAGCTGAATAAAATAGTTGTTCACAACTATTCGACTTTCCTCGATGGTATATTGAATGAATATCATTCATCAGATGAACCAGGACATATCTTCGACGTTGATCAAAGTGGCCTGCAGTTGGACAATGGACCTGTGAAATCAATAGGTCAGGAGGGATCCAACAGTGCAATAAGTATAACAACAGGAGAAAAAGGAGACAGTATTTCAGTTGTGGCGCCGAAGATCTTTTCTCACCTCCATACTGTATTTTCAAAGGCAACAATATGAAATGATGTTATGAGGATGATATGCATCCACGGTTCAACCTTCTCCATTCATTCTCATTTAATAATCAACCCTTCCAGGAATCCCACTCCCAAATTCATCCCAATATAATTTTGGTAAACTACTCAGTGATATATGAAGTAAATCAGTCACCTTAGAAAATGGATTGGTTTTGTGAATTTTTTGGTTTGATGGATCTGGTTTTCAAGCTACAGCGAATATACCTTCTGATCTGAATATCTCGCTGGATTGTATCATGCCGGATTGTGCCTATTTGACCAAAAAAGTATAAATAAGTGAACAGAATGATGATTTCATTACTATGTTGTTAATATCACTATGAATCGAATAAAATCTCTCAAATCTGTTCGAAACCGGTTCAAAATCGGCTATTTCTAGTTGTAGCGAATATTCAGATGTGGAAAAATGATCTAACGAACCAATCACTAGTCATCACTATGGAAACCATAGTGCCAGAAATGACACCAGGAAAACTACTTGATGCCATCTCACCGGTACCTATTGCAGCAGCTGAAATTTCACTCAAATGACCATCTAGGCAAGAATCTACCGTTTTGACAAGCTTGAAAAACATAATTGAACAGGCAGATGATGATAAGATCAGAAAAAGAATAGTCTAAACAAGTCTTGGAATAAGAAGAAAATCAAGAGCTAAGAAACCAGATGATGAAGAAATTGCTATGTTGACTGAGAGTGGAATAATTTTGCCAGATGAAGATTATAGTGATGGAAAATGACTATGTTGGTAATGAAGACTGGTACAGATCTATCAAATGTGAGAGATGGTCTCTTGAAGTATGCATGACATATGCAGAATTTTGTGATCGATGTGGCAAGGCAGTTTGGAAAGAGTTTGCTTGTTTTTTTTTCGAATTTATCAACTTGGTCAAGCTTGTCTCTCTTCTTAGAATCATATTTGCATTCCAACAGTAGTCTAACTAACTCATTCCATATAGTCCAACTAACCCACGTACTATGAGTTAGTACGATCACTCATCACTTCTGAAATTTTTGTTGTTATTTGAGCATCCTTCTAAATCGACTTGAGTTCTCAATGGATTCTAGTACATATACAGGGTGTCCCAAAATTGTTGGGACACAGAGCTACCACGTATGAAAGAGGTGAAAAGTTGATTGGACCCAATTTATTTATGTGCCAAAATGTACCGTCTGTCCGTTAGACATTTACATGAAAAAACACATTTTTGTACGCTGTTCAGAAATAAGTGGAAAAGATTTGACAATAGTGTATTTCAGAAGATTACTCTCCCTTTGGTGATCGAAGAAACCTAGGAGAAATTGTAGAGGGGTTAAAACCACCTTCACCTCCTGATATTTCTTTCCGAACTCAGCGAGAATCTTGAAATGTTGAAATGCCTTGAGAAATTAATCAACCCCGCACTGATATAATCTGATCCAAAACGTATATTCAGATGCATGTGTAATTTTTCATTCTTCGCTCACATAATATGTGTAACTGAATGACCTTCTGAGTGATGTGTATTACATAATGTATGAGGTCTCATACAAATGATCATCGATGAAATACAGAATCAGAGAATTCTGAGAGAATGAGAATTCCATACTAATGCAAGTCTTCCTGATTCCTGATGCATTCAAGAACGGGCCAATAAAATTTTTCCATAATGTGGCCCAAACCTGTATATTCAAAATTCCATACTACTAATGCGCGGCAAATCTAAGATCGAAGAATCGAAGAATTGGAGCTCTCTGTCTGGAAAGGAGAGAATTGATGGTTTATCCAACCGTGACCTCATGTGTGTCTACAGTGTGCTTCCTGATTTCACGCATTCAAGAACGGACCAATAAAATATTTCTATAATGAGGCCCCAACCTGTATATTCAAAATTATATAAGCACTTGCTGCTTGCAACGGAGAATTGACACTTGAGAATTTATACACCATTATTCTTTAGTACTCTTATATGTGGGTGAGCATAATAAGTTTGGTTGCGTGCTTTCTATACCGGATCGTGCCAATTACCGGTATATAAGTGTTCAAAAAGGAAGAGCACGAGTTTGTTGCGGACAATCTGCTGAAATTGTGTTGTATGTTTGCAGAAGACATAGATACCGGTTTTTTCGTGGATTTTTGTTCCCGCCTTTCATATCTCATGAATTCCTGTTTTGATTTCAATAACTGAAAAAGAGATACCTATAGGAGTTTCAGATAACATTGAATCAACTCATTCAATCACGAATACAATATGGTACTACAAAATATTTCATCATCAGGTTGTATCAGAAAGTACTGGGCGATCTCATTCGAACCTAGATAAGGTATTTTTCTCTCAATTTGGAGACAAATTTTTCTTATAATGAATATACCTACCAGATTTGGTGGGAAACTGTTTTTTCAAGTTCCCGGCTATTCATGACAACAACTAACAGCAGGAAAAGTATCGAAGAAAAAATCACTCAGTTACATTTCTTATAAACTGCTCCATTTCTAAAAATATGGTAGGACCTTGAAAATCATTAAAATTCACGAAACTCATTCATTTAATTCAGGCAAACTGATTTCATCGGAATATTTCACGAGCTGGAGACACTGGTGACCAAAAACCAACTGAAGGTATTGTCTTCCAAAACGTGCTTCGATTTTGAGCACGAGGTTTCCACAAGATCGTCAAGGCACTGGAATTTTCCGTCGACCTCGAATTCGATTCCAAGCTGATATCGTTAAAGACACCGTGATCACTATGATGTACCACATCGGTGAAGAGGCCTCCAAGGATTACAACGTAACCAATGCCTTCCACGTCGGCTATGAGTGCGCTACGATAACATTGCCGTCAAGATGGTTACTGATGAACATTTGTCGAGTTCGCAACACATGCAGGTGCTCTACTTACTTCTTCCAGGCCCAAATGATTCTGCGTTATCATTATTATTGCCATCAGTTTCATACCGTTATTATTAAGTTGAAATATAATTTTTTTGAGTAATATCATCGAATTCTGATTATTATGGTAACTGAAGAAACAATCTTCGATATGTGGTCTAACAGCATTAACACCTTCTGGGAGAAGGAAACACTGACGTCTACATGCACTATATGAAATCAGATGGTCAATTTCGGCTAAACGGGAGAATACATGATGATATCTGGTTGATTTGTATATCACATCAGAATTTAGTCGCACTTGTTCGGGAAGGATAGTTGATCTATATCTCATCCATTGTCCTCGTTCAGGAATTTTGATGTTCCATGTTCCATCACGTGGGGTGACTCAGTACTCAATAGTACGATCGGCGCCACTAATTTTCTCATCATATAATTTTTTGAGTTCCGCATTCAAACTATATCAAGATTATTTTTTGGTGACTGCAAAAAGCGTTGTGCGTTTAGTGGAAAGACAGATGAAACGTTGGATGCAAAGGCAACAACACTGTTCTCATTCCATTTACATATAGTTAACTATATCCTTAACTGCCAATTTAATTTCGAAGCGTCCGAAAGGAAGTGATACGGATGATAGTTGTCGAAGAACATATGGAATGATACAATTTTTTTTCAGCTTTCTATGGGATTTTCTCTTGTCGTTTCTAAGAAATGAAGTGAGAGTTATTGAGAATTATTTTGATATATTTGTAGTAAGGACAGATTTTGTGATCTTCCCCAAAATATCTTTGCGCTTGAAATTAAACTTTCAGATACATAAAAGAGAAATTTTCTATTGGTCAGTGACACCGTGTTTTTGAAAAATTTGGGAATAAAAATATATTTAATAAGAATAAAAACTCTACTTATCTTGGTGGACGTTGAAAATGAATGTACCACCTCTTCGAAAAAATCACAGACAATGATTCGAATGTTTACAAAAGATCTATAGATTGAAGAATAAACGAAGCCCCGAAACCACATGCTCATATTTGTTCTGATGAAGTTGTTGATGAATAATATAGATGTCAAAAAAAATCACGAACGAAACGTCCGCTACATCAATATAAGTAGAAATTTTGATATTCATCAAATATATTCGTCTTCCAAACACTTTTTTCAAAAACGAACGGGCACTGAAAAATAGAGAATTTCTCTTTTATGTATCTGAAGGTTCAATTCCAAGCGCAGTGGCATTTTGGTGCAGATCGTATATCTGTCGTTACTACAAATATATTTAGATAATTATTATAACCTCTATCGTCATTCTCTAGGAACAAGGAGAGCAAACCTCACAAAAACTCTGAAAATCAGTTCATTATTACTGAACATCAGCGCCAACTCGACATGAGGAGTTTGAAATGAAATATAGTGTTTCATTTGACAAAATCAACCTGTTCCTTCTGATTCTTCCACTTTGAATAGATAGCTATTATATATACTTCAATGCTCCAATGTCTTCTCTGGTGAAATGATTACAGAAGTTGCTTTTAGCAACAGTCGTCAAGGCATTGAAAATGAACTTGGTTGATATCAAAATTTTCAATTGCAGACCTGCATGACAATTGTGCAATTGTGATATTGCAAAATGACACAATCGTGAAATTCACACTCGTAGAATTTCGACTCCTGACCTCATGATTCTCACTATATATAGGCACAGCGAAAAAAATGAGAGAATCTGAGATTTCCAAAGATTTTCAATTATCCGGATCCGTAAGAATATAGTCCGACACTGGATACATATCGGTCGGTGAAGGAATTATATCAACGGGACCCTTCTTCCAAACGTACTAGATAATAGAAAAATCACAATATATGTATGAAAATTTCAAATCCCACTCATTTCGATATTATTTCCCACATTCATAAGCGAAATTCGAATTTGCTAAAAATGTACCCCAATTTCACACCCTTTTAACCTCACCCTTGTGTATCGTATCCTCAAAAACTCATCCTCATAAGAAGCATTGGTTCATACTATTCCCAAATAATTTGATATTCAATTTGAATTCTTCAAAAAAATTGCGATGTTACACCACCAAACCCTATCGTGTGAAAAAAAAAAGTTTCAACCCCGTATTACAATTTCGAAACCATATCCGAAAGTTCAGATTTGAGAGGATGTTGAAAATGACAAGAAAAGAATCAACCTAGTATACGTAGAACTCATAATACGTGTCAAAGAAATTGCAATCGGGCCCCTCATATACCATATACATTTTCAATGTTAAAATTGTGAATTAGTCAAAAGTCTCTTGGACTTTTCCGACGTCGACATCCCCAAATCCCCGATGAGAAACCGTCGTAATTCCTCGAGCGAGTGGCCCAGATGCCGGGCACTGGGAAAACTTCCCGAGTAATAAATTATGACAGCCATTCCGTTGACGAAATGAGTTCTATGGTAAGTGCAGCGCGTTCCTTGCAAATCCTCCCAGCGAGATTAATCAGTATGCTGGGCCGGTCCCGGGGAGACTTAATATCTGCCGTAGAGATGAAATGAAATGAGGAAAACTTAGCAATTCCTCGCTTCCGCCCCTCACCTCTCTAGTCTATTACGCGTTTCTTATGGGCGGCAAATATTTTCCATCTTCAGGTGACATCTTGAGAAATGGTATTTTAGAATGGTATATTAGGTATTTTTTTTTCCAATAGCACCAATGCTTGTTATCAAAGAAATACTAGATTACATGCCATCTCCATTTATGCAATCGACTTAGATTCTCAAGAATTCGTATTGTACTATTTCTATTAGTATTCTGTCATTGTTGTCGATGGGTACACAAGCTATTTCGCAAATTAAAAGTTTTCTGGGTTCCAATGATGATAGAGCACTTTGATATTTCCCAGTTATGTATAAACCACAAGGAAGATCCATTTTTCTTGTTGCTGTCGCTAGAAAACAATTTAGATACATTGAAAAATGACAGAGTTATCGATTTTCAACGATGACAGTACAAACCCATTTTTTTTAATTCCGAATATTTCGAAAAGTACTAGAATAAGGTATAGAGAACGCTGATGAAGATCATGCTAAAAAAACCTGAAGATTCTAAAAACGCAATCAAAAATGAAGCAGTTCATTGAAATAAAGAAGTTGGGGTCTTTTTCCGGTATCCACCATCTTGAAAACGTAATCATCAATCAGCAAGTCATCGACTGTGGCAAAAATTTTCATCCTATATATGTTCTATGTTCCCTGTTATACACATGTGTATCTTTTCTTTTCGTTTGTGTTCTCCGGAATCTGTTTCTCGTTTGATAATAATCCGTGAAATATTTGGGGTCCTTTTTCCACTTAACCTCTTTCCCATTTGAACAATTTGCTGGTGAAATCTTTCGCTGTGTTCATCTGGAAGTGTACCCAAATCATCAGAGAAGAATTCAAAATGGGAGTAATACAGTGACATGTTGCTACCAAAGTTCTTATAGGATTGTATGAGTTCTTCAACTAAATTTTTGCTGTTCTTTCTCTTGACCTAGGAAGTTACTACAAACATTTTTGAAGGCAGTCCGTGCCCTATATTCTGTTCTCGATGTGTAATTCCCAAATTGTGGTCCTCAATCGTTGTCGTGTATGGGGCCCAACTAATATTCATTTTTTAAGCATTGCCTCACTTCAAACGCGCGAATTTCCGTTTCAAATTGAGAAGAACGTTTCCTTCTCTATCTGAGGCTCAACGAAATGAAATCCTAGTTTTATGTGCAAAGAGGATAATGACTTCTCTTCTGCTCTACTGAAGGTTGATGTTGTTGTTGTTGTTGTTGTTGTTGTTGTTGTTGTTGTTGTTGTTGTTGTTGTTGTTGTTGTTGTTGTTGTTGTTGTTGTTGTTGTTGTTGTTGTTGTTGTTGTTGTTGTTGTTATTGTTGTTGTTGTTGTTGTTGTTGTTCTTTGCTACGTTGATATCCAGATTCAAATTCATATAGCCCTGTAAATCTGTTTGTTCTTCATTATGTCAAAGTATATGTGTTTAGGTGTATATCAATGGAAGACCAGTTTCAGCCCATGGCACGAGAAAGCGGAACAGATTCTTGAGATGGACCAGAAAGACTTGAGTAACGACCTCTGAGGTATCAGATGGAGATTGCTCTATGGATTATTGGATTTTCATCATTCCAGACTCACCAGTAAATGTATTTTGATGTAAATTTGTTATTCTAGAATGTCCAGTGCGATCTAAACTTCCATCACATCAAATTTAAAACTTGCATATTTCAGGTTGCTGATGGCTCCTTGAATTCAAATCAAAATAGAAATGTATTAGAAGTATCACGATCCTGTGTGTGATGAACAATTTTTTTCAGGAACCTAATCCTGGTGAACTATCATCATTCATTAAGCCCTACCGCTATTTTTTAAACATGATCAAGAGACTTCCATTCAAATAAGCATGTCTGACACCATGGTATACAGAATATACATACAAAACAATAAAATGGGAATTGAGCAGATCATTTGCTTCGGCAGATCGATCTTCGATTTGAAATAATTCTTGAATTTTCAGTCGTATCGTGGTTCTTATGAATAACATCAGATGTAACTAGCGTCAAGAACTTTGCGTGTTGATGGAATGATGAAGAATCATCCAGGTTAGTCATATGTAATACTAAATGAGTATTCGTGTATACAGTGTACATTTGTTCGCAGCAATCCCACTTCCTTTGTTGCCATATTCATGTATGAGAAATGATAAGAATGCCGTACACATCTCATGTCCTTGTCATGTAATGTGAACAATCAAGGTTCTGTGTATTTGAAAATATACTCGGTTTTGTGAAATTAAATAATGGAGGAGCTTGCTTCAGACTCAACCTCAAGTTATTTTCATTCATATTTCATTGTTTACTGTGGACTTCCTTCAATGAGAGGGTATGAGAAAATGAAGGTGAACTCCATATGTGAACATCACATGCTCAAAGAAATAGAGACGTTACAAGTATCGTGAAGAATTGATGGAAAGAAGGAACTGATAGAGATAGAGACATGGGAGAAAAAATATCGAGAGCATGTGCAGCAAGTAATGTCAATGAACACGAGATGGAAAACAAAAAAGTCAATGAAAAACCAAAAACAATTTGGGAAGACACATTACACTAATAAAACCAACGGTGACATATGCAATGACATGGAAGAGCAAGGAAAAGATAGGAAGACCAAACGGAAGAAATTATTGAACATAGTACAATGAAGAAAGCGGAATACGAAGAGCAATGGTTTCCAATGTTTGATATTGAATGTATTAGCACAATGTAATGTGCTGTGAGGACCTGGATTCTTGAATTTTCCTGTTCATGAGATTCATAGTTGCGAGGATTCAATTATGAATTATCGAATACAGTGTGACTTGTAGTACGCAATGTTATTACCAAGAGAAATACCGCATGAGATACCACGAAGTCAGCAAGTGATCCATTTCGTTAATGCAATTTGAACTTGAAAATCTCGTTATGAGTTGAAAGAGCTTTATCAAATTATACTGTTCACGGAGGATGTCACTTTCTAGATGGCCTTGCCATTTTTTCCTTAGGACTTGCATCATCCGCTCCCGTATTGTTGTACCCTCGACTATTACGTCTTATGATATATCGTAGCAGCGCTGACTTAATGAAAAGATATGTAGTGTATACGTTATGAGAGCCATCTGGGGCCGCTCGAAAACCGTATTAATACAAAAGGAACGGAGATATTATGGGTATAATGTGTTATTTGTGGGCGGTGCCATCTGATTAGGCATAATACCTACGCGAGGAATAATTATCACACCATTGTAATTTGTAACGTTTCTAAATTACTTCGCGGCCGAATGAAGAAATGTTCTCGCGAAGACAGCGGTGGGCGAAAAAAAGGGAAACACAGGTGAAGAAAAACTCAAATTTTCAATCGGGAAACAGATACCAACAGAACTCGTTCTTTTAAAGATAATTTATTGGGAGTAGTTCATTGACATGGAAATCTATATTTAGTATTGGTGTCCTCAAACCTGAATGGTCAATATTCACTCGTTATAGAGATGATATTGATTGATGATGTATTATTTTGATGTTTTCATTTTATATTCGAAAGTCAAAAGTGCGTCTTGGTGGGACTTCAATCCAACACACAAGCGGACATTTCCATCAACTATCTACTGAACTACTAAACTTCATCAGCCATCCAGAGCTGAAACTAATACATTTTTTTCACTGATATCGATTTACCCTCCGGATATCATTCCAACAAAAATAATCTGTTTTTTTCGATAGTTTACACGATCGTTGACACAATATGTCATATTTGTAATCAGGTCACAGTAGGTAATCAGTCATACATGTCCAACTGAAGAAATGGAAAAAATGAAGCAGTCAGCTGAACCAACTAGCAGAAACTCACGCTAGGAATGACATCTCTTCAGATAGCAGCGGTGAAGAAGCTTATATGGGCGATTATAACGAATATCCTATATAATATCCAATCGATATTTTTTCCCTCATCTTCTGAGTTCTATGATCTCCATAGTATCATGTGCAGGATACTCAGCACTATAGTTTGCTGAGAAAGATGATATAATAAAATTATCATGTAAGTTGTACCATAGCTGCTTTGGTGAAAGGGTATTCATTTTGATCTTGTTCTTGTTCCTCGATATGAATGTTTGAAAATCCTTAATTATATTAAGAAAATACAGCCTTAGTGTGATTTTCATGTCAGCCATTGGGATTTCGGAAACTATGAGAGTTGGAGTCAGTAAAAGTAGCAAAGTTGTAGAACATTCGATGGTGACTATGAATTCGTCATTCTCGACTTGATTATATTATGATTATATTTCATGGAATATTTTCAATCGTATTTTGTTTTTCAGAATGCAAAAATTTTGATATTTCCATGCTCACTTTGAATCTGCGAATATTCGACATGATGTACATAATGAGAAGTTAAATTCAGCTCATATCCCACGAAGTTGACATTATGAAAGATAATCGATCACATATACCGGACATATCCACAGAAATATCCAATACATAGGCTGCTCGAATATACTTCTGGTTGCAAGACAATCCACAATGGCATCATGTACCATGTGAAAATCGTTACGATAATCGTATCTGAGTGGAGATTATTATCTATAAGAATTGGAAACATGAACGGAAGAAGGGTAAACCGAAATCAATGAAAGAACTGAAGATTGTGCTGCAAAGATTGGGTTGCCCCGCCTTGAGGATTCCATCTATAACACTCATGCAGAATATGGATACATTAATAGGCTATAATCCGTAGTGTTTGGATCTTGAATCATCAAACTTGGTATCTTTGAAACTCTTGAAACATGAATCGATGATGTTGGAGGGGGGGGGAAGAGGTAATGTCACCCTAACACACTGAGCCTATAATAGTGTATTCCCTTGCATATCATTTTTGATATTTCTCTCCATAAAATCATTCTTATTATTGAGGGCATTTGGTTTCGAATGAATAAGATGAATTTGCAGTGCCAGATGATATACTGAATATATTTCCTGTCACAATACACAACTTTTCGAATCCAAAATTTCCTGTAGATTCTTGATTGATATTTGAGAACATCAGTTCCTTCTCAACCTGATTTTTTTTTTCTATATCTTCTCAATTCTAATTCTAATTGATCTTGGAAACCCACCACTAGGTTCTATGCTTTCCATAAACCATAATGAGATGAATATTTATAAATTAAAATTATCACTGAGAATTCGTTAGGAATCGTGGACTGTTAGAGGTAATTATATACAATTCATACACTAATTTCGTACATTCTGCATACCAAGTATTATTCTCACCAATATCATCTATTCTGAATATTGCACGCCAATGGGTGGTGGAGCATTTGAGAGCCGATAAATCACGGAAATACATCGATATTATTCATAAATACTGCACCAATCGGTAATTAAGCTCGAAATGCAATTACTTTGTACACGATGCAATTGATATCTGCATACGATTACGTTTCGTATATAGCGGATAGGAATTGGAATTCCGTTTCCTTCGCGCTCTGAACAAATTGGACTGTAATTTGCGTTCCGAAGAGAAAAATAAGAATAGGCAGCAGAGAAAAGCGAGGAGATATTTCATTGCTATCCTACCATCGTGATATCTTTAATCGGAGTCAGATTCATGCACAATAGTTGATGGTGTTACCGTGAATCTCACCTCATGGTAATAAGTATTCAGGAAATTCATTTGACAGTCGCGGTATTTCAGATTGACCACAATAATCATTTCATGAATAGTTACTGTCTTGAGATTTCGGGATTCGCTCTCCTTTAAAAAAAATGAAATAGAAATCTTAATGATCATCTTGTAGTAAGGACAGATTTTTGTGTAGATAATAATTCTGTCATTTTTATAAATATCTCGAGATGATAATTGAAATTTCTATTTTATATTCCGAAGGAACTCGGAGAGGAAGTCTGATGAATGAGATATTATAAGTGTTTATCATGGAACATGTTTCTCTCATCAGACTGACGTCTTTTTGTACATTGATAGATATCGGGTGATCCTGATGTCCGGGTATTGATGTTAATGTTAATATTGGATATTTCATACCAGAATTCATTCAACTAGATAGATGGTTGATAACAAATTCTAGCGGACTCAAAAATTTTTTGGCATCTACGAAAGTTCTCCACCAGTCGAAGTCGTAGATTAACGCCATCTTGAAGAATATCAAAATGACTTGATACCTGGTTAATAGTGTTATAAACTTTTGTCGAGGTGACGTCTATTTGCCATTTTGACGGGTGCGAAGAACTTCCGTAGATACCAAAAAAATAGTTTGAGAGCTAGTTAGTTCATTATCATATCATATCATTCATTAGCCATTTATTCGGAGGGATTTCCCTAGAAATATCTGAGTTCATTAACTGATATTTTGTTTTGGATGAATATTCCATCATTCCATAATATTTTCATTTGAATAAAATCTTCCAAAATGAAAAATTCTTTCAATTCTTATTCCACATTCATATCTTTGAGTGGCGTTGAAATTTAGTTTCTACAATATCATTGGAGAAACAAATAACTTCATGGACACAATGCATTACAGCGTGGAGTTAGATCATGGATACAATATATGCTGGTTCATCCACGAGGCGTTTGAGGCAGGCCGCTTTTATAATTGAAACATCGAAGGGAATTCGTAGAGTGACAGAACTAAGTATACGGCATACTTGGGATGCAAGGCGATTCGCTGATTGAAATGTTGAGCTGAGCGGATAAAGCTCTAATGTCGATGTGAAAAACTCGAACATTAAAAATTGAGAATTGTTCAAGGCAGAAAGTTCAGGTTTGCACGCTCTCGATATTTCCATGATGAGAGTCTATGTGAGCAATTGGTTTTGCAATGGTTTTCCTTCGATGGTAAGTCCGATATTAGATTTCCACTTCTGAACCTTACTCTTGGCGACATTGATCACTGTAAAATTTCGTGGTACACAGGCCTCCACTGCGACCGTGATGTTCTATTGTGGCTCACACCTATTCATATTTCACCAAGTAGATCCAGCTTCTTGATGAAACCGATCAGATCACTTGGTGAGTGGTCCTTCAGGACCGAGGGCGAGAGTGAAACTCTGCCGAACAGCGAAAACAGGCAGGCACAAAGTACGTACTCTGCTGTTTCATCATCTTCAAGACAGAGACGGCACGACGGATCATCCGACTGCCCAGGTCTTGTCTTGCTGATAATTCAGACGACAGTGGCCTTTTAGTAGGCCTGTTAGAGAGCGGAGGTGATTCCTGCTCTATTCTAATACTTGTTTGGTAACATTTTTCGTAGTATACTTTGGGATGAGCCAATCATAGTAAATTCTGCCAGAAGTCTAAGAGAGAGGTGAACTTGATGAACTGAGTTGATCGTTGATCTTCTCAAATGGAAATACCTGCGTATCTCATTCCATACAACGAGTGGTCACGAGAACCGGGGCACCTCTTATACTGACTTTCGTCATCGAATTTTCAAATTTGGAGGAGTAATATTATATCATATTTCGCATTCATCCATGGATTTTCATTCGGTTAGGTAGTCCCGATACTAGAAACCCGTACCAGCAACTTCTCAGAATTTTTGATTCTCGAATGAGAGAAATTTGGACTTCTCTGGTGTCAATTGAACGCATTGCGTTAGCACACTGCATTCACGGGATCGCTGATCAACGAATGGACGATGTTTTCCCTATCAATCAATCAAACAAATCGAGAATTTATTAATTCATAACGGAAAAAAGCTATTCAACCAATTTCCACTCACCATCAGAAAACTCGACGGGGAAAATAAGTTTCGCAAAGATGTGAAAAAACTCCTGCCTGAAAGAGCATATTATGATTTGAAAAAATACTTTATGTACAACCTCACATCTCACTCCTACATATACTGAAAACTTTTTACATATTTCAACCTACCTGAAAGTGTCGGATGTGTCTAAATTCGTTGTGTTTCGTGACAAATTCATTTCATATATAAACTTTAAAGTTAGCCATATCTGGTACCCATGTTTGTAGTGCATCGAATCCCATTTTTTATTCTTTATTCCATGTGTCTTAGTTTTGGGCAAGTTTTGTCAACATAATTAACACTATATGACAATAAAGCATTTCTGATTCTATCCCTATACAGGATCCCTAAGGGTACATTCATTTTTTGCGAAATGGCGGAACAGGTGGAAACCGAGGAAACACATCCTCCATATGAATAATGACACAAATTCATTCAGGTCGAGGAAAATCATCACAGGATGGCAACAATAATATATCCAACAGTGTTCCTATTTTTTTAATCTTCAGATGAACCACATATATCACTTTATCATAAGATGGTCTTCTACGACTGGAGTTGCTACCTGAGAGTGAATTCAATCATGATATGGAATCGAAAGGAATTCATCTGTTGTATTTAACCCCTGTATGAGTTATTGTGTCTGGATTGACGATGTTTAAGTTGCTGTATCTGAGCGATGCTAGTAACAAAGTCTGTCAAACGATATTGATGCTCAAACTATAAAGGCTTATTTCAATCAATTTTGTCGTGAAGTTTTGTCACCGAATACCAATTGAGTTCGAATTGTATTTGGAAATTTGTTTCCGCTCACAAATATTTTCAAAAAAAAATAATTCCTCGTCTGACGATGAATCCGATATATTAGTAAGCTCTGAGGAGATTCCGAATTCAGTTTCACTGATATCAGAAGTGAAAATTACAAGGTTGAACCCATATGTGTGCAGTCAAATGCGAACCCAAAACGCAGCTCACCAACTTTATTTTCACTACATCCACATTCCAGTTCAATTCGGAACTATCTTTTAGCAATTCATGAGGAGATTCAGTTAATGTTATGATCCATATCCTCGGTACATTTCTTCATGGCTAAGCAAAGTATAATCACTTCATCTAAAAATATCATCGATCTCGCGAGTGTGACTGAGCACGACAATGCCGAATCCAGAGAACTCATGCCATATATTTCATCGACTCCCAATTAATATGTTAGCAACGTTCATTTTTCATTATGAACTTTAATCTACGCCAATGGGGCGGTGGTTTGGGCACGGAACTTATTAAAACGCGGAGCGTGCATTTCAGGAGATTGGTCTTTTGAGAAATGTAAGACTACAGCTTAATTTTTATGCTGGTGCTGTCAGGGAGGTGCGAGAAGTTCGCTTCGCTAGCAGATAACGAAGTAGGTATACCTACCTACTCATTCCTCTTTGCAAAACCACCGACACAAAGGATATTTTATAATTGGATCGTTCCGAGATAGATACCTACTCCTGGTGTTCGTGCTCGTAATTTTCCAGAATCGTTACTGAACCAGAAATTTTCTGGTAGGTCATTACTGAGACTGTTCGATTTTCCGAAACAGTTTCGGGATATATACTCACTGCTCTATTTATGAGAATTATATTTGGAATATATAACATTTCATATTCACTGTGACATTGTAGGTGAACTTTTCGATATTCTCGGAGTTATTTCCATCACGTTCTGGAGACATAATGAAATATTGGAGGTGACACAGAGGGAGAATTATATGAAACATCGTTGCTCCTACCGCATTGTTTTTTTTTCTAATTATCACAAGCATTTCAACTTCAAAGTTAAGAAGCGGACAATGATTCTAGTAGAATAATAAAATTGTAATGTATACCTACAGAGCGTGTTTCATTGGCAAATGCTCATACTGTTAGGGTAGATGGGGGACACCAAGGTGCATAATAATAACCCATATTTTATGGGTCTCATGTTATTCAAAACCAAGATACAGGGTGATCCATTGATTTCCCTTTTTTATCCAATCAATCATAACTTGTGAAGTATCCTATACATTTTTGTAATATTTGGGTCGTATGTTCTCTATCAACAGTAGTGACGGTTATCATAATGAAAAAATGAAACAGTTTGGCCTTGAAAAAATTGATGAGTAGGTTTCGAGTCGATGAAATACCTTGTACATCAATATTTTGGAATTTGATTCACAAATTTGGAAAGAGTAGGAAAAATAGAGTTTGGTGTTTCTGCATTCAACCTTTTTAATCATTAACTCGAGTCAAATGATTCCATAATGAGGTGCTACAAAAGTGAAACAAAATAATTTTCCTCTCCAAAATGTTGGTTTTCCAGCTTTAGTCCGTAGAACCATCGACTGTTTCTTATTCTCGTAATTCCAGAGTTCCAACATTATCGAAAATCGAGAGGACATGTCCGTTTTGAGACAAGTTTTCCATCATCGATTACAACTCCCAAATATCCTTCATGCGTGGATAAAATATCATAACATTTGTTCTTTTCCAATACCCCAACGAAGGTTGCTGAAGTGTAACATCAGCTATTTTTTTCAAATTGAGTAGAAATTTTACCATGCTCATTCGTTTCGATATCGTATATTTCGTTATGAACAAAATCTGGAAGTTACACCTATCGCCCCCACAAACCCGCAGAAGTTACTAAGCCTACCGCTTACTGAGATCGAAACATAGATGCGAGCTATAAAACTTTCTATAACATTTCATACAAATTTACATCGTTAAATGGAATCACGTTATTAATGGGATACGATACAATTAAACTCCTCCATTTCGCCTGTTCGAGTGTTCAATGTATGTGTCATTAACCACACCTGTGCTGTATTGAAACGATGCAATGCAAAAAGGAAAGCGAACTTATATGACAGTAGGACAAACAACATACTATAAACCTATGCCAAATGAGGATTCCAATAATCATGTAATACAATTCAATTCGTCTCGTGGGAGCATGAGATTTATGAATAATTTGATAATTCTTCATCTGAGCAATATATCAGGGCGCTGATGAAAGTATGTTCAAGAAATAAATTGATGCAGATTCACAGTACCAAGAAACATTAAATGTTTGTGGAATATCCGGTTAGCCAGCGGTGGAATGTTAGGAGAGGAGGATCGTTCTATTGATGAATAATAATAATAATAATAATAATAATAATAATAAATCGTCTTTATTTATCCTCAATACAAAGTAGGCGAAGTTTAGCTAGGGCTACTCTTAAACTTAACCTAAATTGTACAATTGCTAGGAGAAATTTGGGTAATAAAGACATTCATGGTAGCTAGGTAATGGGAAGAAAAAAAAAGAAACATAATCGTCGAAGCAAAGGTAGATTGTCAAACATATAACTAGTTGCAAACACGTAACTGATTGTCCAGCATTTGACTGGGCTAATTGCCTCAATCTTTATTTGGGATTCACGAAATTTCGATTTCAAAAATTTCTTGTTGTTATATTCAGAATGAATATGATTGATAAGTATTGAGTTGTAGAATTCAACGGCCTGATAGGTGAAGGATTTCTGAAACATGACTGAACAGTGACGAGGAACATTAAAATGATGTTTGTTTTTTACTTCTAAGGAGTGAAGAGATGACCTAGGGATTAACTCACGATATAGGGCCAGAGGAATTCTGTTCCTTATTATTTTATATAGAGATACACAGGAGTTGTATGTAGTGCGATTAGCCATTGTAAGCCAATTCAGTTCCATTATTTTATTGGAGACGTGGTCGTATTTTCTAAGGGAGAAAATGAATCGACAACAAAAGTTCTGTACTTTCTGGATACGGTTCTGATAAATTTCAGAGAGTGAATTACCGTAGACAATATCAGCATAATTGAACCTAGAGAGGACCAGTGATCCACTGAGTAACTTCCGTATGGGTGGATTCAGATAGTGCCTATGTGGGTAGATATTTTTCAAAAAACTGAATGATTTGATATTGATTTCAATAGATATATCTTGTGAGACGCACAATCTTAAATTTCCACTACCGAATGATATGATTAATAGAATAGATTTAATAGAAGTTAGGATATCGCTCGTGTATAAGATGAAAAGCAGCGGCCCCAGGATGGACCCCTGAGGTACACCAGAAGTAACATTTTGAGAAGTAGACATGACATTGTTAATAGAGACTTTGTCATCAGAGAATCCTAGATACTTGAGTTTGTGACAGAGTAATGTATGATTGATCGTATCGAAAGCCTTCGAGAAGTCGAGTGTGAATAAAGCTGTATTTATTGTATGTATTTCTCTCCGAACAACAAACCCACTAGAAGGATCACAAAACAAATATCCTGATGCTAACATGAATTCCCAGAATTATCATAATATTAGTACCCAATCGTCGCCAGTGTTGTCATATCCAATCATCAAAAAGTGATAAATAGTCCATAATATTCAAACTCCTTTATGAATTCATGTAGTTCAATGCAAAAATATAATAATAAATTTGGGTCATGACGATTATGAATCAGTTCTGATTGATAGAAGATTGCTACATTATTCTGAGACTGAGCAATTTCACTTTCTTGGGGGCTCGAGGACCAGCATGGGTATCGTGACTTTTTGCTCAACGTTGCAACACCGCAATTTGATATTGACAGTCGACGGCGATTATTGCTTTGTTTGGTATCTGTCATTATTTACGTTTCGATTGATCGATATTATTCAACTTGTGTTCAGTTTTGTGTACTCAGAATTCATCAGAAACTCAGTTTATTTTCTGTTTTGGTGATTTGATATAATGGTGAGACGTTGTGAGGTGTGTTAAAGACAATTTGAACCGGCGATCAAAACACGTCATTCCATAGGTGAGTTACCATTGTCGTATCATTCGAGATTTTGAAGCATTTTCCCAAATGGAATGGATGAAAATGAATTTAAATTGAATTGATTAGATTATATTGATTATACCCATAGGTCAGCTGCGACAGTGTCTTGTGGTAAAATATGTAGCACTGATAAATGCTTCCTTATTTGTAGTCGAAATATGCGAAGCTGCTGAAAAATCACTGAGAATAATGATGAACTCAATTAATATTTTTGATAAAAAATATAAGGATATTTCTATACTTCTTCTACACACAACAATGAGAAATTTACCGTTGACTGTTTTTGGAACTTGTCAAACTAATTTGGAGAGATATTTCACTGTAAGACTTCATCATGAGGCAAATAAATTGAAAGATTCAACGGAAGTTAGAGTAAGAAGTATGTTAACAAAAACAATCCTATTCAAAAATCAATAAATTATTTGTGTGATTATCCATGGTTGTTCTTCATTTCAGTCCTGTTTTAAATAAGAAACACTGCTATTTGCTACATCTTCACATGATTCATGATTTCATTGTTGATATAACATTTCGTCATAATACTTGTCAACACATATTCATTATCGATTTTCATCTATCTACATGAAATGAAAATATTAAACATCAATTTTTTGCGTCAAAATATATGAATTCTGCTCAAGATGAAAGCTCCTTCATTTTTGACGATATCGTGAAATGATATGAACAAGTTTCATCTTCAGATTTGAAGATTACATTCAAATATGTAATCATATCTATTTGCCTTGAAAACGAGTTTTTCACTTTTTTGAAAATTATTTCCACTAGGAGGTACTGAACTTTGAAATCATAAATATACTTACATGCATTGTCACTGATCGCCAAAGATATAAATGTTCATTATTGAAATTGAACGTTATTTATGATAAAGTATATGTAGACAACTGTATACTGAATAGTAAGTATATTGTTTGATATGGCGTTGAGAATTGAACTTTTCTTGTGACGTGGTCATAATAAGTTTATTGATTACAAGCAAGTTACAAAAATCACCATAGGATTGTATGTATTCGAATTTCTCGTAACAATGTGAAGGAAGTATAAAGATGTTCATTTTCCCACCAAGAAATGCTGAAAAGTTCCACTAAAATTGTTACGGATTTTCAATTTGGTTACATCATGAATTAATAATAAATTCGACCCCCTCTGACAACACGGCACTGGTGCTGGGAGAATCAGGTTCTGCTATCCTTCTTTACACAAAGATAGATACTATAGATGTTGCTTCCAAACAAACTGTATTGCCAGGGGTGTGGATTACTTATCTAGTCTGTTCAATGATCGAAGGTATTTCTGACGATATCATCAGTAACTTGTACTAACGCTGATGTCGTATTGTAACCAGCCCGGAATCCAACTGGAACAATCTGGAACAATGTTGTTAGCATCAATGTACAATGTCAATTGCCGATGAACGGCTATTTCTGAAATTTTCGAAATTGCAGGTGAAATGCTAATTGGCCTCAGATCTGAGAATTCTTGAGGGTTCTTGATTACATTGTGGTTTGATTACAGCTACTTTTCATAAGTTTGGAAAATAATTTTTCTCGATACAACAATTCAATATATGAGTTAGATATATATCAATTATTGGACTACAATATTTCAACATGTTGATAGTTATTCCATCGAAACCAACGGCATTAGATTTTATTCTCATCAAAATTTCTCTGACTTCCTTGACAGAGATAAAGTGTAATTCGAAAGGAGAATCGAGATTTCTCAGTCTGGGAAATTTATCAGTATTGTAGAACTTCAGAAGGTCTTCATCAACTTCTTTGTCAATGAAAACTGACATAATTGTTGATTTGTTCAGGTCTCTGTAAATTGATTGGAAAATCAGTGTTGTTTTTCTTCGGGTTGATTTTGTTGAGGGCACTCCATAATTACTTTGAGTCACGTGAGCGGAAAATATTGTCGTAGTAAGTCTTCTTTTCCCTTCTAATTGACGATAGGGTAAAGTTTCGCAACTCTTTGTACCTGGACCAATCTACAAGTGCTTTTGTTTGAATTTAGCTTAAGCTGCATCTCTCTCTTTAATCATCATTTCAATAGGAAAAGTTAACCAAGGTGCAGGTTTTTTTGTCATTCGAGCTGTTTTCAGAGGTGCATGTTTGTTGAATAATGATAATATAAAACTTGAGAAATAGTGAATTTTCTCGTCAATGTCCTCTATATTGAAGATATCATGGAAAGGAACAATCCTCAAGTCGTCCTGGAAGAGGGCGTTATCAAATAGTTTAAAATCTCTGTAAGAATGAATTTTGATTTTTGTTACAATCGATTCGAAGTGAAGATCGCAATAACAGTGATCAGCAACCATACTTGAGTCTGAGACACCATATTTTTTCACATATTCAGGATTACTAATGAAAATAGGGTCTAAAAGGGTCATAGAGCCCTTAAAGATTCTAGTAGGTTCATCAATGAGTTGTGCGAGGCCGTAGGCTTCGAGGGAGTCACTCAGAAGATTATTTGTGAGCAAGTCGGTATTCATGTCACCCATACAAATTATTTCGTCTGCTGTAGACGAAGAGATGGTAGAGCCAAAGATATAATATCCTATATTCTCTACTAGATCGAGCTTAGAGAAGAAGGAGTTGAAACGACCATTAGGAAGAGACGCAGTGATCAAAAAACAGCTGACTGTTGGCAAATCATTTTGTATATGCCATGACATTGTTAATTGATTTGAGAAATACGACATTTTCAGTTATTTCCATTCGAATCCAGTTGATATTATCGATCTATTTTGTAGCAAAGTTCATGATCCATGAGTGTGTTGAAACAAAGAGATCCAGTATTATTTGTTGTTTGAATATTGAAAATTGGTGGATGATCTTAGTTGGTTCAGCCGGTTCAGCCCATCAAGTCGAGGAAGGATTTTGAAACTTTGTTCGACGTGGTATTGTCCTGTTCAACCTATGGCTGTACTAATATATTCAAAAAATATATCATTCCATAGGTGAGGTATTGAATGATGTTGAACAAATTTCTAATGGAGCCTAGTTCGCGCCTAGAGAAAGGCGGACGAATCCAACTAATGAAAACAGCAAAAGAGAGGGAGGCAACCTGCAGTGATCAGCTGACTGGTGGCGAAACTGCACCTTTCTTTGTTGCACGTCCAGACGAATCGATAGCTCTTTCTCTTTCTCATATGTTCGTTTCAATGGTTCTCAAGTCGATGGGGTGAGGGTGCATCTAGTAGTGAATATAGGTATAATATCATATCCTTGGCTAGAGTGCAGTTCTACGAGTGTCGGGCCTGAAAATATCCGTCTACCCTAGCTGTCTTTTGTCGACCTGGAATCAATCTGGTAGTGGTTCAATAAATAGGTCAATGAATTCGTGAATGTAGTATCGACCCGACTTACCGACTAGGTAAATAGCTCTCTCCCGAATAGAATTCAAGAGCTTCAGCCTACGAACCAATCTTCATCACGAGTAACCAAATCAATTCAAATTATGATGAACCGATTGATTCTGGAATCAATTCAATTGCAGTCTTCACGAAATAAACTTTGACATATAACTTCTAGTTAACATTCGTGATAGAATGAGGTGGATGTATATTCTAGTGAATTATTCATTCATCCATTTCGAATCTACATGGAGCATAATCTTTCAACAATTTCGTGGGTCTGGTTGCCTGGAAATACCTGATTTCAACAAAAAAATTTTATAAGGAAGACGCTGCGTATTTCCTCGAATGAAATTTATTTCAGTTCAAGGGCAACCAAGATATCAACAATAATATTAACCTACTCAATCTCAGTTCGATATCTTCAAAGAAATTCAATTTATTCGAATTGACACATTTCCTCATCTCTCATATTATATTCGAACAAGAACATCATTTATCATTACATCAGAAGAAGGATTTTTCCTTCGAGAGATATTCAAATTCCCCACGAAATTTTTGCTGCCATACATGAAATTGAAATTCTCCATGATGGATTTTTTTTTTGTAAAAAATCCATAATAACTCGAGAATCTCTGAAGGTCCCGTGTGCCAATCACAACAGAATATGAGTATATAGCTATACAGGAAGGATATAGGGTACACTTTCGAAAAAAATACTCACAAAGTAGTCAAAACATCAGATCACCATCAGATTCTGAATCACACTTTTGTAGGATGTTTTCAATTCCACTGCGAATTTCATCGCGTAGTAAGTATATACAGTATTGTATTAATATTGTATTGAGCAGAACTGGAAAATTCAATAGGTTCTACTCGAAGTAGTTTCAGTAAAAAAGAGGAACTTATATTGCAACTTATATATATTTTGAAACAATCATTCTGGAATTGCTGTATCTAGTAAAGCTATACTCGTTGTGCCACAGCTGAGTTGAGTGGATCCTCCAGGAGCGAAGGTACTGAACTAGTGATTATAATTGTTGCTGTAATATAACTATCATAGTAATAGTAGACATTTGATAATATTTTTTCTCGAAGATAATTCTGCTCAATCCATTAATCATTTGTTCTGTGGTATCAGAAACCTCTAACAAATAACTTGATGTTGTCATAGTTTTTTGGATCATCTAACTGTATTTTGATTGGTACTAACAACTATCGATGGAATTCAGAGCAGATGAAATTAGAGTTTGTAGCCATTCGGTTACACCAAGTTGAGCACTTGGTTGAAAATAAACAATGTTGGAGTGAGGCACCCTTTTTCATGCAATGCTAAGAACATGGAAATATCTAAAAGGGATATTTTACCAACACAAATTCGCCTTGGTATTGCTGTACACCCAGCGGCTCCATAACAAATTTTATACAAAGTTACATACTGCTTACTTATTTATTATTTATGATCCAGTACAATGTTAACGTCAGAAATGAAGAAACAAGACGCGAAAGCTAATTGCAAACGAGGTAGAGAATTGCTATATAGAAGATTTTCTCCGCACAAGCGCTAGAGTCAGATGAAAATCTAAATAACATTATCACGACCGGGAATCGTTTTAAAATATTATAATAATGCGAAATCGTTTATGCATGGAGCCCGTTTAATCGACGTTGTCGATATGAGAGAGAATGCCTCATTATGTATAAAATGGATAATGCACAACCTACCACGTATTTTCCGAGATAAAAAACAGAATTCAGTTTTGCATCCAATCAAGCAGATCGCCGGTTAATTAGCATCCTGAGCGGTTTACCATGGCTATCGAGCGGCCAATATCGTATAGAGGGTGAATGTCCATGTTTTATATCATGAAAATTGTAGTAGTAGTAGTAGTAGTAGTAGTAGTAGTAGTAGTAGTAGTAGTAGTAGTAGTAGTAGTAGTAGTAGTAGTAGTAGTAGTTGTAGTAGTAGTAGTATTCTATACAGTGCATATCGGAATTAAATCGAATTGGTTTGTAAATTAGGTAGTTGGTGAAAATCAGTTTGTATATATGGGAGGTTTCAATTTCTTCAGAACATATGTATGTTCCATGGCAACAATGAATGTTATCATTAATAATACTATCATAATGAACAATAACTGTGAAATACTGAACGGAAACATTGATAACAAGCGAGATTGAGAAATCGACACAATTAACAATGAACCGTTACTTATCAGCTTCTTTATATGTTAATCCCGATGATCGTCTCTTTCAACGAGTTTTTCATCTTCTCAAATTATTTGAGAGAGCCATATATATCTGAAATGAACAAGTGATTGAAAGCTTATATTTCTGACAGATGTTGACAGGTGTTGACAACTGACGCATTTTCATTGAATTTCAATGATATATATATACTATTTGAGGACTACTGAATACTAAATGATCTCATATATTGTACGGCGGCGATAAGTCATAAGCGATCGTCGAACTACAGCATCTTTGGTATATCTGTTCAAAATCATCTCTGGCAGTATTGATTGTCCTGAAATTCTTTCTATAATACCGTTCAATGTACCAAACATGCTCAAAAGACAGAAAAACTTATTGGCTGTACCACATCACTCGACCAACTATGGTTTTTATTCACCCATATCGAATATGCTAAGATTGGGTAATAAGTATTGTGATAGAATTGAATTCTTCTGTGATAACTCGAATATTGTTAAAGAACAAATATCTAGTTTGGTGCTCAATTGAATTTCAGCTACTCATAGTGAAATTTTGTAAAACTGAAATAATGTAAGATAATTTAGATACATATATATAGTGTTATTTAGCTTGTGATATTTGTATATGTTAAACTTCGCTACTTCTATGTATTTTATAACTGTATTGGAAGTTAACCCATGAATGAATAAATGTTAAATGAATAAATAAATAAATAAATAAGCGATACTCGAGGAAAATAGTAGTACATTGAAGAAAACTCAGATACTCTTAATACATGAACGGAGATGCACGAAGAGCACAAATAACATTTCTGGATACATTTCTTTTTGCCTTGAAAATGAAGATATATCATTTCACGAACCTGAAATAGTAATGATGTCTAAATTGAAATGAATATACCATCACTTCAAGAAAGCTGAAACAGACAAATTCTAAGATGTTATAGACTGGGTGGTGAAGTAAGAAAATATCTGACATCTACTCGAAATTGTAGACATTTGTCTCTGTATTTCTCACTCATCCAACAATGAACGTTTGTGATTTGTAATGCTTCATAGAACTGGTAATACTTTGGTATAGCCAATGGTGAGAAAATAATCAACATTGAAGAATTCATATTGATTTTGATATCTTCAAACCGGTCTACTCTGAATCTTTTACAAATGTCGAACTAGCCTGGTTTGTATTTCTCACTTCCTCTGATAGGTGTAGGACATACTAGGTATGAATAATATCCGATGTAATTTGAACTAACTTCTATAGGATATATCCAAGATGAATATTAGTATCCGGAATTTTTGATTGTCGAATGAACAATGGATTCCACACGAAGGTATTATTTGAATGAGACTTCATAGTCAATAATTTTACTGATATTTAGGTATTATATCATAGTGGCTAGTAAGTGAAAGACCGACCTATTCCTGCATCATCCTGTATGATATAAGAAACAAAATTGTTAGATTTTGCGGAATTACCATACTGATCCGAGTAAGTAATAGCAGTAAATAGTTCTGGCAGTCCGAACCGGTCGACAGCCTGATGTTGTGCGTTCAAGGTGCACTCTTCGTTTGGTCCTTTGCATTATGATTAAAGTATACTATAATTATGTGAACAGTTTCGGATCTGGCGGGTGGAGGCTCCACTCAACTCCCGTGAACTCGAGTCGCCTCTGATAATGTTCATTGCTCATATTTACTGCTAACTAGTTTGGTGCCGACCTATTAACTCCGCTTGGGAGAGAATGGAGCAAAATTAAAACATTCACGTCTCCGCCGGATGAATCACTTTTTTCTTCTTTCCCTCACTTACTTGAGACAATATGCGATTCTGTCACTTTGAGGGCCGGTTTATCAAGTTCCAGATTTATCTGCTAGTTATGTACCCGTCAGATATGAGTAACCTGCAGATATAGTTTGAGTTTGGTTTTTCCAATACTTTTTATCCAACAGTTTGTTAACTGGCAGGTGAGGTATGTTGGCAATAGTGATAAATAAATATAATGGACTTGATTGGTTGATTGTTTCCACCCACCAATAGAAAGTCTGTTCAAAATGTCAATGTTTTATAACGTTTATAACCTTATTGCTGTTGTTTTGTTTGGTTCTGGGCCGGTTTATCGAGTTCCAGATCAATATACTTTTGAATAGAAGATGGATTTTGTGGAGGATTACATATTCGACAGTGATGAAGACTTGGATATTGTGGAAGTTCTTCAACACGAACGGAGGCCTTATATCGTAAGAGAAAGAGTTGATAATTTCGAGAAATGGGATGACCATGATTTTCATGCAATATTAGAAATATTGAAAAACTACATCAAAACATTCAAAACACAACAACACTTCATTTAAGTTTATCTATGAACAACACTTCCACAAGTGTATCGTCTGTCGTCTGACGTTTTTGTGTCACGTTCTGTGATATTTTCGTGAGCTCTCCTTTAGTTATCTACTTATCCACCAGTTGAAACTTCTAGATAGTTATCGGGTAGTTTAACTGCCAGATGAGACTCATCCTGTCATTGATAAACTCACCTCCTCATTATAACTGACAGTTAGGCATTATCTCACAGATAATTTGTGATTGTAAAACCGGCCCTCAGGGTAACAGTTTAGTCAAGGGGATAAGTTGTTCATAATGAACATGTCCATATTTGTATTTTTTTTAAATATCTGTTCATATGAAAATAGCTGGAAAGTGGATAGATAATACAGGAAGAGAAATACAGGGACGAAATTCAAAGGAGCCATGATCAGAAAAACCCGACTCCCTTAAAACCATGATTGAAACATTCGCCTAAAATGTGCAGGTCGCATTATAACATAGTTTGATACTGTCCCAACAGCCAGGAAACACTTCACACAAGCTTTCATAAATGGAATATATTTTCATTTTGATCAATAATCAGTGTTCAAACTTTGATGATGAAGGACATCTGCATGAAGAATATTTCATCTGACATTGACTACATAACTTCTCTTATTCCAGATGTTGATGTAAGATATGTGAATATAGCTGAAGCATCCAATATTCTCATTGACTATTTCAGATATAATAGTTATTCTCATCCTCTTCATAATAATCTACTGATTGCATCGAAAACATTCGTGAAAAATCACCTTCATTTGAATTCAGTCAACAGCACAACCATATACAACTCCCATCAAATTATGTTGCTAGTGGATGTAATTTATATTTTCAGTTACGTATACTTGGCTACTCGTTCAAGATCATAAGATGAGAATTGGTCTGATATTAGTGATCATTGTAATATTCCCAAAGATTCCTTTCTCGAGTTGATCCGTTTCCTTTTTGATAGTCCTTATTTCTCCATCAATGACAAAATTTATGAACAAACTTTTGGCACACCGATGGATGCTTCGGATGTTTCGATTTCCCCAATTCTGGCAGCTCATGTCATGGATATCCTGCTTGACTCGGTAGTTCCAATTTTTTTATTCGATCTTGATCTCATCTTCATCCAAATATATTTTCATGACATCTTTTTGGCCCTCCCTGGAGATGGTCTGGATACCTTCATAGTTATGATCATACATACAAATTACATTACTAAAATACACACCAAAATCATCAGATCTGGTGAGAAAATACGGTGTTGATCGATTGGTACAGAAAACCACCCGGCTCCGGCAAATATTTCAATTTTAACTACCACAAATATTCAATACAATGTATATTGGCCAATCAAGTGTCTATTATTGACAAATTATTCAGGGAAAACAATTTGAAACCGATACAACTCATTCATAGACAATTCATATCTTCAAGAAACTACTGTTCAATAACACTTTACCATTCATCAACAATCAAATCACTCCAACTCAGAATTTGAACCCCATGGACAATGATCCTACTAATGATAAAACAGTTAACATTCGATATGCTACCCTCCCCTACATCTGAGTCTGCTTGCATTCTCCTGAACGGAGACAATAATATTGCTTCGTGTTCAGTTGATATAGATGGAACTTTACACCCAGTACTGAAAATTGAATATGAATATGGAAAATCCAATATTGGTGATCACTTGTACCCAGAATTCCTCCGTCTGCCAAATTGTCACTTCGCAGTGTCAAAAAACCAACCAACATTGGAAAATGTAGCGAAGAAAAGTGTTCTAATTGTGTTGAGAACGGGAGCAGATTCGTTCCCGAAACGTCTACCGAGATGATTAGAAAATTTATCTCTATTGAATATATTTATGTTTCCAAATTTCCAAAATACAAGGTGTCACTAACGAATTGAGAGTTTCTTGTTAAGGTATCTAAAGGTTTGATTTCGAGCGCAGTGACATTGACAGTGACAATATACTACAAATATATTGAAAAAATTTTATAACTTCTACTTTCTTCTTTAGAAACGAGGAGAGAAAATTCCACAAAAACCTTTTAGAATGAAAATGAATGCCTTAATCCAAGCGTAGTCCTTGTACGTATGTAGACATTTGAGTTAATTGCACATGAATTGATCAGTTACCATCGCTCAACCAGTTCGTTACTTTTCTCTGATAGACGTTGTTGACATTCCACAAAAAGCAAATAGTTTTTGACACTTTCAAATTCCAAATATAAGTGTCATAAACACATTGAGATTTCATTTGATATAAATATATATCAAGGTATATACATAGAAACATTTTATGTTATGATTCAGTTTTGAATTATTATTCAATGGCAAAATATGAGAGGCCTTGTTCTAATATGAGCTCTCTCCCCCATATCAAATAGCAAATTTCATCCTGCTATAGCGGAAATATCTCAGTTTTCTTGTTTCTTTGACCATTTTTCCTCACGGGAGTGGAAACTCTGGTATATGTACGTCATTCGTTAACAATATCGATTGTTCTCCTTCAGGTTATGTGTATTTTTTTAAATTCGCACGTCCTTCAGATACCATGAGAAAAAACGGTTGTCGCATAGCACGGAAAAGTGGGCGTGTGGCGTGTCGGACGCGGGCGTGTTCCTATCCGAATAAGAAATAAACATATTTTTTGATTGAAATGAACGTTAATTTCTCATATGGAAAAATGCGTCGTCATAAGTCGATATCGAATGCACTTCGACAATAACTGATGAATGAAACTCATTTTATCTCATATTTCTCGACCCTCCTAAGAGGATTCCCCGTCAAGGGAAGAAAGTGGGATGGTAGAATCGAGTTGATTTTGCCTTCAAACCATCTGGTGAATTATCTTATAGAAATGAAATGAATAGCATAACCGTAGAAGAAGTATAGTGTATAACTCTGCTGCAATTAAATCATGCAGCAAACTTCATACTCTTGGGATGATGACTATCATTCCGTGCTCGTTAAACAATTGACTATGTCTGTATAAAGTTTTCACACCGATAAGTGATGAATCAATAATGATCATCTGGTTAACTAACGCAAACAAATCACGATTCAAAATTGCGGGGTAATCACCGCCTCAGTAAAGAAAAGTCATCAAGAAAACGGCGAACAATTTGAATTTCCCATCAATAACCCGATGAGATAGCATCTGACGCATGCATTACCTCTGCTCAACAAATAGTTCTAATGCGAGCGAGAATTGCATTCTTTAAAAGGTACAATCAAGTAATTACAGTTTTTAGGAAAGTACCTCTAATTACGGATAATCAGAGCTGTGGAAGCTGAAAATTATTCACGACTATGGCCATCATGAATAATGATGATTGATGCTATAATATACGCGCTGCGGAATATGATGTGCGAAGAAGATTAGCAAAACAAACACGGATGGCTTTGTACAGTATACAGCTTTTTCCAGTAATTTCAATTTCCTCTTGAAGAATGCAGATTTTTTCTAGGGAATAAGTGTTGTTATTCTTGGAAAAACGGAAGGGTGTTGAAATAAAACGTAACAAAACTGAGACCTAATATATTACCGAGTCACGAGTTCTATTGACTATTGATACCATCTATTATATATATCTCGTATTGATATCATCATTCGATCAACAAGAAGAAGAACAGGTCAAAAACTTATCCGGTTGGAGCTATCATGTACAGGTTGTGATGGAAAAAGAATGTGGAACTGGATTCTGGACAGAAATTAGTTAACAAGATGTACACATCAAATAGGCAATTTGGAAAGATAGTTACATGATGAAATGTTAGTGAAGGTTATTTCAATAGGTGGCAGCATCATATATCCATGATCTAAATGCTGGAATGACATCTCAGCTGGAATTTTCCATAATTTTTATGTTCTATTCACTATGCCGTCCTTCATTCGTTGAAAAGTCAATGATACTATGCAAAATAAAATAATAGTATAGTTCAATAATGCATCCGCATGTTATATTTCTGAACTATCATTCAGTGACTTCTCAGATGGACAAAAATCAGATATTGAATGAGGCTAGGAATGAAAATGAGCTATTTAAATCTTTGGCAGGGAAACGAAACATCTTCAAATCACAGTATTTCTACGTGTCTTATCACAGTTCATTATCACAGTTTATATATATTCGCACACATTTCCAGACATTGCTTCTGATTATCCTTGAACTAACCCTGATTCGAGAAAACTCCAAATGAAAAAGGGAAACACAAATCACAACCGCAGAGTAGAAGTATAGGCAAACCAATCCAAACAATGACGATTCTGCTGTATGACAATTGACAAATTGCCATTGAACTATGAAATGGAAACATAAATTGTATCGCCATCTGGGTATTGTTTCCAAATCCCTCTTGAAAAATCTTTCCATTTCTCAACAGGGTCATGCACACACACATTCCGGCTGGATAAGTGTAGAATGCTCATGAAAAAATGCTCATTGAATTCAATTTGATAACTGACATACCAGGTATCAGAGTATGAAAAATGAAATCATATTCTGGAAGCAGAATCAACTATAAAACTACAATATTCATTCACTTTTGTCAAAATTTTGAGATTCATGAGCTTGATATGCTGTACTCATGAATTTGTTTTCATTCTTCAGATGATGTTTCTCAAATTTCTCCTTCAACAATATGGTTGTGTGCATCGTTCAATGATGTAGATACCTAATAGAAATTGAAGTATACATCCACATTCGACGACAGTCATTTTCGAATCAATGCAAAGCATAATGCTGCGCATTGTTCGATGGGTCGGTGAGTTGCCCAGGTTCGTCTCACGATGCTCAGCAGGTCACCGTCTCCATAGCGCGCGATGCTCCAAGCTCCAAGTATGAGTAACCAGCAAGTATACATGCATACATGCACGCAACTACGTGGATAGCATATGCACAATCGGAGGCACGAGACCACTCCTCCTCGTCCGCCATTGGCCGCTCTCTCGTCGCTGTGATGCCATTCAACGTTACACAGACGATTGGATAAGTACCTAATATAAAAATTCAAATTTAATATACCTACAAGAGGAGGCAGAGAGAGTAGCAGAGCAGACAGCGAAGACGGCATCCGTTTATTACGCACGGAGGTTGTAAACCGGCCGGCAGCCGCAGCATATTGCATCAGGACGCAGGACGCGGAGCCATAAAAGTCATCCGATGGTCTGGCACTTATCGTTCGGTTCTTCGTCATCGTTGATATTGTTGAAAACGATTTTCCTGTGTGTGTATGTGTACGCTCTGGATCTCCGAATATCAACAAGTATCAATTTGACTGCTGGCTGACTACGGCAGATCCACCCGTCGGATCTATCACTCAATATCAGCATTTTATTCGATATTGCAAAATTATACTCACAGAACGGCAGCTCTTTCATCTCTTGGCAACACGAAATAAAAACCTCTTAAGCCTAACGATGAATAGATTCAAAGTCTGAGCTCGTATAGTTCGTCCTGGAATCGCTCTTGGTGGAACAATAGACGAGATTCACTATCAGCTCCGACTATTGAAATATTTATTTACTAGGAAGAAAAATCACCTATATAGCTTCATAAGATGTTCAAGGGAGGTGAAGTGAATTCATGAGATTATCAACGACTAGGTGGATAGTTCTGTTCCAAATAGTATCTGAGAGGTCCAGCCTAGGTTTGGGTGCTGAACTCCAAACAAGTGTACCGTACCTAAGAACAGGTCGAATTTGCATTTTGTATATCATGAGGAGCATTGATGATTATCCAGTCAGTCACAAAAGTACTGTCGTATTTTGGTCCTTCGGGCTACTTATAGTTTGGATTTTATAGTTATAGTTCCGAACCATATATAAGATTTATTTCCTTTTCCTTTCACAACATACGATCAACTTATGGGTACTGGACTAGAATGAGCTTAAGTCTCACCTTTATGTAGTGAGTCTTTCCTATGGCGCAAATGATAAAACATGGTCTCGATAGCATTAGCGAAACGAATACTAACACTAATTTTCAATTCGAATTATCTCGCAAGCTGTCGAGTAATCAATACAAAGTATCCACTACTATGTAGTTGCATATATCATTCAATGTGGTGATTTCAACCAGCAATTTTGCCGAAAGAACTTTTTGAGTTCGAGGATCGCTTCCAAACTCAGAATCTCGAACGCCTGACGGGGAGTCATGCAACTTACTATTTTGTGAACTTTCGGATCTTTCGGATGAAAACAAGAACCAGAAATGCATATCGTCAAAAAGTGGATGGGAACATAATTATAATTCGTCGTTGCTAATTCATCTATCCCTTCAGAATTTTGCAAGGTCGTTCTAGTATATAGTGATGAACTGAGAGTGAAAATGTTTCGGTCATACAACAAACATAGTATTAGTCGCCCTCATCTCATCGATACAATTTACCACCAGCCGAATCCCTTTTTTATTACGCTCATATTATTATACCCGCAATATTTGAACTGTGCGTCAGTTCGGCGATCATAATGTCACATCTAATTAGGAGTCAGTATACATATGGAGCAATACACGAGAGAAGAAAGCGCCACGATTGTTGAAAATAATTATCAGAATTGACGGTCTTACTTGAGTTTGCTCCTAGTGTTGTTGTCTCCCGATTGGCGCCCATGCTCTTGCACCCCATCCATTCAAGCTGTGGAGTTTTCTGAAGTCACACTCTCATGCTCATTAGCCCATGGTTATCAATGTTTGAAAGCCGAAATGAGGACAAGACGAAATATCGTCACATTTATGGAAAATTTACACGATCTATTGTTGCATACACTATTCCTAAATGCATATCTAAATACATCATGAATCATTGAATATTCTTATACTTTGTGCAATAATATTGCTTCTTGTTCAGTTGATATAGATAGAAATTGGCATCCACTTCTGAAATTTGAATATGAATATGGAAAATTCGATATCAATTAATGAAAACACCTTGTAACCAGAATTCCTCCGTCTGCCAAATTGTCACTCTTCAGTGTCAAAATCGAAAACATTGAGAAAATTTCACGAAGAGAAAAATATTTCAATTGTGTTGAGAACGGGAGCAGATTCGTTCCCGAAACGTCCACCAAGATAAGTAGAGGTTTTATTCTTATTAAATATATTTGTATTTCCAAATTTTTTCAAAAACAAGGTGTCACTGACCAATAGAGAATTTCTCTTTTAGGTATCTAAAGGTTTAATTTCAAGCGTAGTGACATTTTGGGACAGATCCTAAATCTGTCCTTACTACAAATATATTGCAATAATTTTTAATAACTTCTACTCTATTTTTTAGAAACGAGAAGAGAAAATCCCATTAAAAGCTGAAAAATGAATATACCACCTCCTCGAAGAACTTACAGACAGTATATTTTATTGAACCTCGAAATATTGAGCTTCCATTGGAACATCCTTGAATCCATTAATAATAATCATGTAATAGTATCACATTCGTTCGATACCAAAGCACAATGTACCTATATTATCGAAGGGGAGAAAAAAGTCGACATGTTTCGGGTTTGAAAAAACTCACTTCCAGTCTGAATGAAAGTTCCCCAACAAGATATATCGGAATGAAAAACCGTGCATGGCACAATATCAGAAGTATGAAAACGGAATCAACATGTCCTCACTCGGAAAAGCTTTGTGCATAGTTAGTGTATCAATGTAACGGTTTATTAATATGGCTTTCCATGGCTTCATCTGGAATTTTGAACATTTGGCTGTTGCCTTTTCAACCTTCTTTCCCTAGTTGAAACTGACTATTTACATTTTTGACATGATTCCAACTTCCAGCTGGGACTTCACATATACCGTCAGCTATCGTCCAATCACCACGTTGATCTTTGGTACGCGCTGTCAACGGCTCATGAGCTATCAAAAACTCATAGACTTCTGGAAAAACCTGCTGAAACAATAATCCACGGACACGGTGCGCTTCTCAAGTGAGAATCTGTCGATTACGTTTTTACATTCCTCCTGACATTGTGCATCGGTCGTTAAACATCATCTTACCTTTCACTTGTGTAATAACATCCTGTATTGTTACCGATCATTCTTGTCTTGACGATGAAAAACTAACATTATTGTGACAAATATATGATTTCCTGTAAGAGAACTCGAGAGTTTCTAGTAATATTCATTACAACTTGCATATCATTTGTTTGTGATAGCTTGGATATGGTCACTATAAACATGTTGATCTAGGGCGCTGTGAGCCATAACACCCTCTCATAAAGCATAACAGATATTACCTGATAATACCCCTTTTCTTCAACTTACTCATACACCTATATCGATAAATCTTGTGAGATCATCTCTCCTCGTTTCTGAAGAATAAAAGGTATTGTCATGTACCCCATAATGTCACTGCCCTCAAAATCAAACCTTCAGATACGTTAAGATTTAGAAATACAAATAGTTACGGTTTCATTTCATTCAAAGATGGCCTAGCAGAACGAAAACTTCAAATTAATTTAATTCGATGGTATGGCATAGAATTATTGGACATAGGCATATATATCATCAGAAATTGATAAACATCAATAATAGATCTTCAATTTGAATTCTGGTTAGGGTCAAACTGAGCAAATTGGGCTGAAAGTTCCTCATTTTGCTTGGTACATAGATATGGTCCTTAACCTAAAAACACAAAATCCAATAGACCCACTACTTGCTACTTCTGGCCACCTAAAATCAAGGCATGTTGTGTTTCTGACTAATCTGATGCTCAATTCTGCTCAATTCTTCATACCCTATGAGATATAGCCATTTTCTACCGTTGCAGGGCCAAAATTTTGGGTATCTATACTCCTGCCATGAACTGCATCTAACCTGCTTTACGCTGCCTCTAACCTGCTTTACGCTGCATCTAGCCTGCTTTGTGCTGCATGTAACTTGCTTACTTCGTCTTTTACTCTCCTCTCTGCTCTATCGCTTGCTGCTTCATATGTCTTTGCTGCCCAATACCTAGCTCAGAAATAGGACAACAAATAGGACTAGGACAACAGACTGAGAGAATCCAGCCCCTTGAGTAATTATATCACAAGTGAGAGTATCTACCTTTTCCTTTCATTTGTACACTTTGCTCTTGCCAACTTTATATGAGTGTATAGCCATAGCTAGATCTTTTCTAGCTCTATTGTATTCTTAATAGGACAGGTATTCCTGCATGTAAACTTCTGGTATCGATACCTGGAGGGAACCTAAGTATATTCGACAGTGTAATCAGGTAAGATTGTCTACAATTCTGCATTTCTTGAGGTCACCAGCATATAACTTCTAAAACCTGAAGTGAAGCACTTCTCCACATTCAATAAAGAACTTGTATCCTCCACTCCTTGAGTCTTATGGCTAATTGTGGGTAGATACCAAAATCATCATTGTTGGTGTCTTGGTATCTACAGCGTTATAAATTTATTATATTATTATAATATTGTTATAATGATATGATATAATTATATGATAATTATTATAATAATATATAAAAATTTGATATTATATCAATGTTTTTAATAAAAACAAAACTTCTACTCATCTTAGTCGAAGTTTCGGGAACGAATCTGTTCATGTTCTCAACACAATTCGACTATTTTATCTTCGCAAAATTTTCCAATGTCAACAATGTTGAGTTGTTGACACTGAAATAGATATTCACGTTACTAGTCCGGTAAGTACACTTTTACGAGTACGAGTGAGAATTTCGAAACGAGTACTGTAAAAGTTTACCGGACGTGTGACGTATAACATTTTATTTCATACTGCTAAAAAACAAAAATGGTAATGTATCAGCAAGTAGCAACTCCCTAATAAATAATTCATCCAATGGAGCTCCTGGTATCCATATTCATGGGAACGAAAATTTAACGGTTAATATTAATATTAGCAATATGTAATTTCTGTGTATTGTTTTGCTGTTGAATTTTTAATAAATGTATTCATGCTTCTGACGCATAACTGAGTTTTCAATATTTACAATCCGGTAAAATTTCATTTTGGGATAGTAGCACGTAATGAAATATTACGTGCGCCTATCCTGTAAAAGTCTATTTCCCGGATTGAACTCAGGTACGTGAAGGTATGTTCTATGATGCAGTATGAAATGAAGTGATATTATTGTTTGATGTCAGAATATGGTCTACAAGCGACGAACCGCAACGGATGGTTGACGCTCTGAGTTTGCGAATCTGGTCATAGAGAAGTACCTACTTGACAATGTAGGAGAGTAGTATGTAAGAGCTCTATGTCTTGACTGTGCAACTCTGGCATTATCGTGTTGGAAGAGGAGGAGCTATGTAAAGTTGGTACTGAGACTTACCGATCCTTCCGGAAGAGGACCGATAGACTTATCTGATATCCCATTGACAGGAGAAACATATTCATATATTCGTTCATACTGTTCATGATCATATGGATCACAATAATCCATTCCGGAATACTTAAGAATGGCACTAGTGATATCCTATTCTTCGATGGAAAGATTCATATCCTCTTCTGAAACACAAACCACATGATTGAAATAGTAATAGTTCAAAACTATCATAAGAAGGAAAATGATATGTTCTCAGCAGGTATTCAAAATGATATTACAATTACAATTCCTGACAAACTCCTTCCCTCGACAGAATGATACCATCGTATACAATATATATATTACTCTAATAAAAATGACTATAAAGCTATGCTATTATACCATATTGGCTTCAGGACTAGAATTATTATGGAAGCATTAAAATTTTACTGCACCGATATTCATTTAATTTATCTCGACAAGAAAATTTTATTTATATTAATGCGAGTTTATAATTCTGATGCGGATTATTCTTTCAGCGCAATCATATAATAATGTTTATAGGTATGCAACGTCAGGCAAAATCATATCGGATATTATTTCCGAAGTTCACAGGTTTTATCAGTTCAGGAATTTGTTTCTTATACATCTTGTATGTAAACTTACATTCCAAGTATTTGGCGTGTGATAAATTCATTAACTCAAAGATCTACATATGATTTCTCAACATCCTCAAAATCCGATAGTTATTCAAAACGTGCGAAATCTATTCAGCACATTTTGGGATGTTAACTCCCTAAAACGGTCTCACTGTTATCAACACTCGAAAACTCTTGGCAGAGTCTCCGATTGTCAAATTGTTTCAAATGAATATAAAATGAATTTTAGGGCTGTAACGATTTGACAATTTCACTTCACTGTTTTTCAATAGCTATTCGGGAGCAATATTCAGCTGTAAATTCACATTCAATTATCATAACATGGCCTTATATTGTTGATTTGAATTTTCATCCAATCAAATAATTCATCATTCAGCCGAATAAAATTCCAATGGGTGATGGTTTGCTTTCTTCTAACTGGAAGAAAATCATGACTGGTAAATAGTGACGTCTTAGTTTTTGCAATTTGGAAATACTTATATAGGAATGAATTCCGGCTGGAGCATCACTTCATCATAAGATATGACCAAAACCCATTTGAACTGCATAATCAATAGTTCATTCCATTGATGTTCGCATTTCATTATGGATTTATTTCAAATATGATGAAGTAATAAGGAATATCATCAAAACTCTGATAAAAAAGTCGGGGCATATTGTCTATTTTGATCAGTCATACCAAGGGTATCATTTTTAAGGCAGAGAACCAACAGGACATATTGAATTCATCATGAAACTGAGAAATATATAGTTGGCAACACTATGTCCTGGAATATATCTATCAAATTGAGAGTTGTTGTTATAGACTATCGAATATTCGACTAGCTGTATATGTATCACTCACATTTATGGGGAGCAATACCTAATCGTACTATATTTGATATGTACTAAGTCATTCATTATTATCACTATTTTTATCATTATCATTACGATGCAACTCCACAGCACATGCTTATACGGAATAGCACTATGAATGGCACAGCAAGTGCAGTTGCAGTGGAGAACCAAGGATATTCATCCAAGGATATTGACGAACTTTCTTGAATGATTGAACTAATTGGATTATAGCAAAACTGCTGAATGGGTAGGAGTCATTTGAAAACACATTTTGGAAGACCTTGTGTGGCACAACCTCCCATAACATCGATAATATTGATTTTATCACAGAATTTCATAATCGGCAACCATTATCATTGATACTAAATTTATATCCCCTGCTCACCATGAATAATTCATTATTAAATTGGTGATACGACTGACTGAATCAATTAAATAGTACATAACTATACTACGCCCAAGAAACCAATTTGTCATTTAGTGTGATATATAGCGGTAATTGAATCTAAATTAAATGATTAGGCAATCGGGTTTGGTCAATTGAATATTGAAAATATCTGTTGATGACATATCATGTTATTTTTCATATATAGGTGATTCAGGTTTAATTATCTGCACTTGAGGCTGCTTATGGTATGTTCCATGTTAACGATACCTTGATGAGGATGAAATATCATTCTGAACTTCCAGTCCTCTTTCATATTGTGATAAAAGAATAATGTTTTGAAATCCATGAAAATATTTATTAGGAAAATAAATGAAATATATATTCACATGAAATTTTTTAGAAATTATTACATCTCGATAACGTTGTCAGATAGGAATATGGAATGGGAGAATAACGAAATGATCACCCATACATGATCTGTTACCTCAATAATGTGGTTATGATTGGTTGATATAAACTTATGTGGACTGGTTCACGATGGATGGGAAGGAACGTCTCGAGTGAACAATAATGAGGTCATTCAAGAAATTCAACTACTCCAGAATAATTTAGTCACATCGAATCGAAAAAACTGCTAGTTACTGGATGCGAGAAGAAGAAAATACATAGAAGAAGAAGAGGAGATTGTATCATCACTGGACTCTGGGTCAGCGAATCAACTTCAGGCAGGTCGAAATCCTTCTCCTTTGTTTGAATTTTTGCAATGATGCCGACACAGAAGTCATCATTTGGAATTAAATTCAATCAAATAAGTCATACAATAAAAACCTAAGAAAAATGTACCTAATCAATATATTGAAATCTCCATAGACTTCGGAACATTTTTATTCTGATTTTCCAGTTTATGCTCGTACCTATATCAGAAGGAAGGTCGATTGTTCCAAGATTCTATACAATCCGATATATCTTCCATATGATGCTGACCTATTACAGTTCATTTGAAATTCTAGAAAAGATTATGATGAATATGTTGAAACTCAGATATTTCATAATTTTTAGCTGAATACCATCATAATACCTTAAAAAATGAGGTCATGTGGAGAGGAGTGAGGAATTCCTTGTGGATAACTATAGCTATTACTTACGTGTTCAGTACATACCCAACTCTCGAACCCTCATAACAAGAATATAGTTATTCTTTCTATACATTGAGTGTTCTGTCTATCTATCTATCTGACTGGGAGAAGCTTATGTGATTGTTTGAGATGATCGACATCCGAGAACGTGAAAATTTCTTGTATTTTTACAAATGACTTTCACTTATTTTATACAAGCGAGGGAATTATCACCATCTTCTGTAGGATTCCAAAACAACCATGTGTCTATTGAATGGAAATATATATATATTATATATCCTTACTGAACTACAATTATTCCTGAAATTCCTCAACATTGTGAGCGGGAACCAAGTCATGCCTGACAGAAATTATTTACTTTTTTACGGAACAAATTGATGGGTTACAATCTTCGATCGAGGAAAAGGCTAATTAATGAGTCATCATGAGAACCAGAAATTGATAGGAGATAATTGGCCAATTGTTCCGGCTTTTATAATTCCAACATTTGACTCTTGTTAGCGGTCCTCGATGGGCATATGTCATACGGATAAGGGCAAATAATACTCCTGTAATTGATTCCATCCGAAATGCGACCCTTATATTATGTCCAGAGGCGCCTTATAATGACGAGAAGTTTTTGGTATGTCATATAGAGTGATCTCAATATATATATAGAGCGAATATGAATCTCTCATTATTATGATAATAAATGATATGAATTTGAAAAATTACATTCGAATATATAATATTTTGAGTTCAAAGTATACTCACTTTGAAATCGCCAACTTCTTATGTGCACTATGCAATGAATAAAATCATATGATGAGTGTCATCATGTATCAAGGCGAATTTTTGTCACTGGAAGAATTATAAAGTCAAACGAGATGTAAATTACTCACTTAATTCTGAAAATTGTTCGAATGATCAAATGGGTATTTCCAGATGTTTCAGTTATAGGTTTATTTCAATTGAGTTATTTCCAAATTGAATACATTATGAATGTTGATACAGGCATTTAGTAGAATAGGGGTTTTATCTCTCAATCAGATAATTTGAATGTTTTCTGTCAAGCGAATTCTTCAGAACTACCAGTATAGGATAATGTATAAATGAATTGATGATGAATGATGAATCCTAATTGAATTCATTGAAATTGGCTCTTTATATCCTTGTTTGCCCATATACATCGGAGTAATGTAATTTTTATACTCCGCTGTTGATTGATCAAATTTACCTTCGTATCTAGAATGTTTAGAATAGCATTTTTCAGTTGAGCAGAAAGTGATAAACCCTGTTGAGTAAGTGAACGACGCCTTGATCTGAAAATGACACCTTTTTTCTGCATCGCTCTATAGGTATGAAGTATAGGTAAAAACAAGGTTCTGAAATTCTGTAACCATCAGCGGATGTCTAATATCATCGAGTCAATTTGGTCACGGACTTCTCAGACTTTCAGATTCATCAGGTGAGGGTGGGAAAATAAAGATTTCAATGATTAATTTCAAGTCTCCCGGAGTATAGGACGAACTTGTCTACTTTTGACTACCTATTGGATGTAATGAAAATATTTACCACTATTTTTTCTCCGAACTGATCAGAATCAATACACCATTGGCGTGAATGAGTATGTAAGGTGAACGTTAGAAAGTAAGAAATTTTATTCAGATGATTTCATATTTTGATGATTATGTACATTGAATCATACATACACAATTTTAGTGGTTGAGCTACATGAGCAGGGTTGAGTTGTGGTCGTCAGCCAATAAACTCAGACGTTGGCTATATACTGGGTGGCCCAATGAAAACGAAACAAGGCCGATTTGACAAAGTTATCGTTCTCAGAAAAAAAAGAATGGAACCGGTCGTTTTTATTTCGAGAGGCAAACTTTTTCACTTCAACCCCGCGGAGGGGTGAGCTCCATTCCTTGAACCTCAAATGGGATACGTTCATGAAAACACGTTTATGAAAACAATCGGCTAGTGATGGAAAGTAATTTTTTCCTATCATCACTTTTTCTCATTTTGTGGTAAGAACGTTGTTCATCTAAGAAGTGCCTTATGTTTTTTTTTCAATCATGTCCCATCCAACATTACAAAAGGATCATTTATTTCGATGACAGTTCCTTGATCTCTCAGTAAAATGCATATGTTATTGTTTAGTGATGAAACAAGAACTTATACTAGAGTGAAATTAATAAAGATAGTTCGAATAGTTGAAAGGAGAAAACAGGCTGGCTGCATGGTGGAAAGAGAGAAGAAAGGTAAGAGGTGAAGAGGGAAGGTAAGGCTGAATTGTATATCACATTCACAATAAGATGTCGTTCGTATTCATAACCTATGGAGAACTTCGATTAGGCTTCATATACAATTTTCAATAAGTCATAGTTTCGATCCACATATTATTTAAATTTTGACGTGGATTTGTGGATTTATAGGAGATTGCTCTGATTTCTGTAGGAACTAGGTTCATTAGTTTTGGGCCAGAGTGTGATATGAATCTCTTGGTGCGAGTTGATCTACAGAAAGGAACATTCGTTTTTTGATGACGTTTAGGTGGGATTTCATGATTATGATTCATGTAGGGGATTGGGTTATAAAGCATCCATGGTATGCAGTTATAGGTGATTATTTTTCTCTCATCGAATAGGCCTGATTCTTTGTTTAGTGCTACAGTGGAGTATCTTTTTCACGTTTGAGTATGATTTTCAATATAGTTTTTTGCATAACCTCTAGGTTATGCAAATGCTGAAACCACCCACTGAGAACTGTTGAGTGAGTTATATATCATTATTGGTAGCTTTATTATATAATTGAGATTTCTGAGTTGGTATAATTCATAAGTTATTTGCTAGGTCTTCTATTTGTCTGATCTACATATTCTTCTATTCTATTATATACAGGGTGGGTCACGGTCGATGACACCTTAGACGTTTACAGAGAACGGGGCATACGATCATTCTGAAAATTTGGTTACTCAAGAAATTGCTCTTGATCTATCGATCTGAAATATTTTCAGCAATGCACAGAAAGTAGCAGCATCTTTGTTAATTCAAATGAGACACCCTATATATTACCGCATTTTTGAACTAACCGTCACTTTCTGATAATTTCTGCCTCATACTCTCCTATACCTATCTCAAACGATTTCTGAGATATTGATTATTTTGTATATTTTTTATCCAAAACATGGCTCGAATTGAATATTTATTTCTGCGGTATTTTGATTCTCAGGATGTTGCAATTTTGTGTTTAGTTTATCGAGATCATGTATACTGATTCTGTAGAGGAAAGTTCATTCTGCGTTATACAGGGTCGTTCAAAATTCATGATCTTACTGCTAGATACAAAAAGGGTTGAGAGTGCGTTTATTCAAATGGAACACACTGTATATTATGGAATATCCTGAAAGATGACTGAATTACCTTCGAATTAATATATCATGTTCCTTTACCTACATAGCTAGAATTCCGAGATAGGAGCAATTTCCTAAGAACATCGAATTATTTTTCTCATATTCATCTAAGGTGGCTATTAAATGTCATGATGGTACATGGCATTATGAAAATTTGACAATTAGTGCATCAGTAATAATACCGGCGTGTGTTGTCTCAACGGAAGTGACTCAGAATGAATTGATATGGAGGAAAATAACTAACTAAAGGAAGTTCTGATGGAATTGTTCATTCTTCATGGAAAGTGTGAGGGAATTATACCAAGAACGTGCAGAAAATTCAATGAAACGTATCCTGATCTACAACCAATGAACGAAAAGAAGTTTGTACAATTATTCACCAAGATATTTCAACAACTTTATCAACTTCAGGACTTGTGCATATCATTGATGGGGTTTGGCAAATATGTTTGTGTATAGTAAAAGCGTATTCTCTGAAGATTCATCTTTATTTGTGGGGGAAAACGTAACATTTTCTGTTTTAGCCATGTTTGGGCTCGAAAGACTGTGGAGAAATCAGATGTGAGTCCTATTTCACGTGGTCCCACATATAATATCACCTAGAAATGACAGAGCCGTATCATCTGCATAAGATATAATGATGCCTTAGATTTTTTCAAGTTTGTAAATGCCATTAATGTAATTTGAAAATTAAATTGAACCTATCAGTACTGGCCCCTGGGGCCCATGGTGAGAGGTAGTTAATCACGATAAACTTTAAATACTGTCTGTAAGTTCTTCGAGGAGGGGGTACATTCATTTTTCAGCTTTTCATGGGATTTTCTCTCCTCGTTTCTAAATCACAGATTACAAATCTGTCCTTACTACAAATATATTGAAATAATTTTCAATAACTTCTCTATTTTTTAGAAACGAGGAGAGAAAATCCCATGAAAAGCTGAAAAATGGACGATAAACTTTCTTTATTTTAACAATCTGATTTCTGCCAGATAGGCAATTTTCAAATAGCTGTAGGATGATTCATGGTTGAGGGCATTCATTCAGGATATTATTATAATTCAGGTAATGAACTAATCTATTTTTCGAGCTTTTTTCTGAAACTTTGGCAAATTTGTTAGTGATATTTATTGGCCCACGCAGTTTGTGGGAAGTTTCTTGATGCCAGATTTGTTTACTGGGATCGTAAAAGAGTGTTCGGAAGCAGTTAGGTGCATATCCTTGTACGAAACATCAGTTAATAATATGCACAATAGACAAAAAAAACGATTATATTACTTCAGAGCCCTCAGTACCAGTCATACAGATCCATTTGCGGCCCATTGGTGGTTTATGAGCCTTCCATCTTCTTGGAGCCCAGTACTATTTCCGTTCGCAGCTGAACCTTGTGTTAATTCATTCCACAAAGTTCAATAAATCTTGTTTGATTGAACAGCTTGGATTGTGTTTGATCACTCCTCTTTTCAATCATTATATATGCCAATTCCTTATGCACATTCCCAACTAGATGAATAGGTGTGAGGTCCAGCATTATCTATATCGCGGCTACTCTCAGGACATAACTATACTTCAAGATCCAATGTGACAGTCTACTGTTGAATTATATCCCACATTCTATGAAATTCATTAACTCATGTCATCGATGTTGTTTTTTCTACATCACTACCCCTGTGAACTTTCAATATACGATGAAATCCATTTTTTTCGATAGTAAAAAAACATCTATTTTACTCCATTCAATTTGCTGCTGGTGGTCAAAAGACTCTGGAATAACTAATGACGTGGAAGACGGAGAAGAAGTCGAACAAAAAACTTATTAAATCAGATATTTAACGAAGCCAAATGAACTCGTTTTCCATAACTGTAATCGTGATCGGTTATGATGTATCATGTGTGTTTATAAAAACCTAATACATAATGGAGAATTTCTGCGTTATAAGGAATGAGTGACAGCTTCAATAGAGTATTAATTTATATCGTTCAAAAGAAACGGAGAATTCTTCTGTTGTGACATTCTTTCCAGCTGGTAATTGTGCTTGCACTGCACAGGTACAATTGAACTTGTCATTGCTTTAACAAAATAATTATTTTTTTTTCGCCGTACTGTACTTTTCCAAGTCGCTACTCGAATCCATATAAACTATTCACTTATTCCTCCTTGAAGTTTTCTTAGTATTCACGTGTATTATCCAAACAATAGCAAAATATATATATATATATATATATATATATATATATATATATATATATATATATATGATTCCAGCTCCCAGTGTTATAACAAGATAAAGTAAATATCAATAACGTCTTCAAGACGTCTTTACGGAAGATATCTCATCTCACGACATAGATTTGAAATACTAACATAGATATCATGATCATCATTATTATATGCATATGATGGATGATTCAGTTGTGGATGTGAATATATTACTGCAACTTTGAAGGTTTCAGAAATGTTCAATCCAAATCGATTTGTCGGTGGTGTCGAAACCGATTATATTGATTCACATATATTGGTCACATGAATGAATATGTATTCAGAATGCACACGAAATTATAATGATAATGATAATAATAATAATAATAAATCGACTTCATTCACTAAATGTACAACCGTTCGCCCTGAAAAGGCAGAAGATTAGCTAGACAGCCATTCTTCAACTCCTAACATTTCCAGTTCACAAAAAAGATATTTAATGGAAAAAAGGAAAGGAGTATTGATCCATTAATTTTAAAAGTATTGAAAAGTAGAATGTGAAACTTCGTACGAACCGAACTTTTGAATGGTGGTGACATATTCAGTGATTCTGTCTGCCAAGTATAGAGGTTATGAATGCTACTTCCCGTTTTTCGAAAAGGTATGAGGGACTCTGAGTATTCAATTCAAAATATGTTTATTGGAACACGGGCGCCGTGTTCGTATTATGTAATATGAAGTATCATATATCTGAAGATATCGATTGATATATGCTTCTGAGGGAAGTATCTATGGTGATTCCTAGACTTTTTGCACTGTCCTAGATAGCGATGTTCATGTTGTTTAAAATAATATTCATATTATTCACAATGAGAGGCTTTGGATATCTGTTACCAAATAGTAGCACTACTGTTTTAGTTTGTTCCAGTTGGATTCAGCGTTGAGTTGTGACCATGTGAGTATTCAACAATCGGTTGTGAATCATCGATTATAGTTTCAGAAGCTTCATCGAATGAATACATTCAGAAATAGTGAATCAGTTGAGTATCATACGTATAGAGCTGAAATCCACCAGTATCATTTTTGGCCAATCTCGAATCTAATTGTGTATGATATGGCAGGAAGAATGATCGATCTAGAATAGATCCCTGTGGTGCTCTAGAGATACATCTTCCAGCTATGCACTATAAAATAGTTTATTCAAACCAGGTACAGAGATCAGGCCTAATAAATGTAGAATAAGAGATTCATACGATGTGTCTGTACATTGACTTCCTTCTCATGTTTGGGAAGCATCTTTGTCGTCGGTTGCAATGATTTTTCCGTTGAAGATAAATCTTGGGAATAATAAATGTGATAGTATTTTTATTCAAATGCCCCGGCATACAAAACAGTCGATTATGCAGTAGCGAATGCACATTTGCTCCGCATTCATAGCAAAGCAGCATTTTTCTGGTTTAATGCCTCCGTTGGTTGCACAGCAAAAACTAGTCAGCATAAACGCAGGTGAATATTTCCATTAATTGAAATAAATCAAGAGGTTGTCAGTCAGTCGTCGTCCTCAGCATGCGGCCAGGGCCGGCGATCTACCGAATTCCACAAGGAAAATCACAAATTCGAATCTTCGAATATCTTCGACTTTTATGGTTTGAGAGTAGGTATTCTGTATTTCCACGAAGGTATTTCATAAGGTTGTTATTCAACTCGGCGGATGTGTATATTTGATATATCAATATCCAAATATTATTTCAAAAACTACAAATGATGGGCGTAACTTCTATCAGCTAATTACAACGTCAATCAAAGAATTATAGTTGCCACTTGAGGTGCTCAAACATTATAAAAAGAACACTTACTTGAACCATAACGGAAATATCATCGGTTGGTTTGAGTAATAATTTCAAAAAAGGTTGATTTCCTTGTTTGTGTTATTTGGTTCTCTCATGTTATCTTTCATGATCTCAATATACACGCCGGGTCCAATAGCTTCCAGGGCAGCCGTGACGCATTTATTGGATCAAGACAAACAATCATTCTCTTCAGTTTGAGAAAGTTCTTGGAATCTAAAATCATAGGAAAATTGCGAAAGTGTGAAACTCCAACAAGCACTCATTCGAGAATTCGCTCTCGGAAGAGCTCGTTCTTTGCTCATAGACAGGAAGCTGACTAGATTTTCGTTTGTGATTTCAGCCCGAATGCCAGTCACTCATTTTTTCACATCCATGGAGAAATATCATCGAATATTCGGTTCTCCATATATCAAAGTGAATACACAGGTTTCCTGATGCATGAATTATACTATATGGTAATGCAGATTCAAAGAGTATGCCTGTTTTCGTCGAGGTTTGATAACAAAACCTTCGAACCCTCCATTCGTTTGCTCGCAATCAAATCTGTCCAAATGCGATAACGATAACTATATAAAATAATTGTTTTCTGAGATTTCCGACTGTAACATTCTGAATTAACTGCAACTGTTTCTAATGGTAGTCGAAATCATGGAAAATGCGTAGTTTGCGAACAAGTGTTAACTAACTTCTTTGTATAAAGAACCCTGTTTGATGTTTCGGAAATATTTCATCATGGATGATATCGTTGTTGAGAAATTGAATTTGTCATCAGTTACCGCTTTAATAGTTCGCAATATGAACAACTTTGAATCTCATTTCGGTTGCACGACATGATATTATGTAGAAACTGATAATACTGTGAAATATTTTCCGATAAAGCAGCTCATTCCTCAAGATATTCTCTTCTTCTGGCAAAATTCATAGATTTCGTTAACATGCCCATCTCTATGAATTGATAATAAGAAAATAGTTTCCTTCGAAAACCTACTATGCTTCGTTACTTGAGAAATATTCCTATTTCGAGCAGGGTGCATTCGTCCTCTTATTCGCTGAAATCGCCGCATATGTCTTCGGCAAATATCCAGTCCAGTCAAGATTGCGCTCTTGAAATTTCTTTATACACAACATTGTACTGCTAATTTTACTTTTTTTTCTCTTCGCATCGAACTTGTTGAAGATGTACTGCAGATTTAATTGACCACTTTTGTGAATTTCGCCGTGTTCAAATGAAAAATAAACATTTCGTATTTAACTCATTACCTATATACGCTGTGTATCAGATAGCAGGGGTAATTCGTACGTTACTATTGGATATTTATATAGAAATTTTGATAAACTATTAAATATGCCTAATTCTTCCATATCTGATGCTTGGGTTATAACTACATATACTAGCATCTTTGTCTTATCTGGACAGATATTCTGAAAAAAAAGCATAGATAAAATCAAGTGAATCGATAATCTAGTAAAAATTTCTCTACAGCTTTCTCGTGGATGTGCACCTACCAGACATCTCAAATTTTTTTCTGGATTTAGAACACTTCATGAAAGTAGGCAGAATTTTCCCAAAATATCAACCCAAAACTGAGAGACGAATCAGCAAATCCATTGTGAGACTGTTTGAGGATTTCTATATACAGTGCCCTCGTAGTTGCCTAATAACAAAGCATGTCAGTGCACTGTGTGTTTTCCTATAGTATCATTCGATAATCTCTCATCAGTACAATATTCATAGTATTCATTTGCGCAAATACTGATACTACTGATACTAGATAATGTGCTATCCGCTAAGAGCTGATTTGTGTCATCTGTATATATATGATCAATTAATTCCGGGATGCAAAAGAAGATGTTATGTCACTGATAAATATGAGGCATAGTAATGAGGCAAGAATTGACACCTGTGCACCTATTACTTGCAGCACCCGAACTCCTGGACTATAGCGACTATAAAGACTCCAATGAAAGGACATGAATCAGGAATATTGCCTATATAGATTCCCTGAAGACTATGAAAAACTGTTTGTTGAAAATGTCTGGGAGTTGCTCACGGTTCCGAATTATTCTGCTAGATATCCTTGTGAAATTCTTGGGAAGTCATCAACAGCAAGAGCGGAGAAAAACACGAAATGACTGAATAGATTTCCCATAAAACTACAGCTACGTCGAATTCGAAATCGTGCAAAAAGCATATAAACTAACGTAATCGTTGATATATCATAAAGTGCGTACCATTATCAAGGCAAGATTACTTTTATGAATATGGCTTCGACGAAACCAACACATAAACTCCAATCTATAAACATACCGATAAGTTAGCCATTAATTTACGGTGTACATGTATTTATGCAATCCTAGGCAGTTATAACAGTTTTCTGCACTTCATTTTGAATGTAAATAGATCCCGCTTCTTCGAACATGATGGAAAAACGCACAAATAAAAATAATTAATGAGAAGGATCATTCGACATTATTATTTCTAAAAAATTGAGGCCTAACAGGAGTAGGCAAGTTTTTAGTTTGGATAATTCTGAAGGTAGGTAGATATATCTGAAAATGACATTCGAAGTGCTCGGATTTATGTTCTGCAAACATAACAGTTTATGAGAATGGTTAACAAGCAAAAAGTTAGTTATTTATTGCTACTTCACTGAACGTGTTGACTATTCCAGATATCCTGATGAGGTTACACATTTTTGAAGTGAATTAATTTCATTCGCTTGACTTGATCCGTGATAAATATTAATAATGCAACTGACGACTTGCATAGAATTCCTGTAGGTCATTATAGCTCTAAGCTCACTTCATTCATTATATGATGAACTCATCCGCTGTTCGCAAAATATACTTATTTAATTAGTCTCCATTGGGCTAGTTTTGAATAACTGCATAATAATTGAGGCTGATAGAGATACATATATAAGAGGAATTCACAAAAAAAATATGGAGCTCTTTCAAGAATATTTGACCAATTATAAAAGGATAACAGTATAGACAAATAAAATAAAAATAGTTTGTATCGAACACCAAGGAAAATAGGCCGCATAAAAGTGTTTTTCGACTTTTGTTCAGTGGGAGCAAAACAAAAATTAACCAACGGTGAATATTTCTAGCTTTTCCAATTTTCCAAAAAGAAAAACGAGATTGCTGTTCTGTTTCTCAGTATATCAAAAGACAATTACAGTTTCACAAGTCACTAAGCCATAGTGAACTCTATCAAACTACAATGCATGAAAAGGGAACATTATATTTCTAGTACTTCAAAATCATCCGGTAATCAGTCAACCCATTTCAGTTGAACGGCTTACTACGTGAACTCTCTCAGACGAAAATGTGAGATCGGTAGATTCTGGAATCATTCGTTCCAGAATTTTTCAACAACGCTGCCTGTGACGTCGGTCAGCATTCAGAATTGGGTCGACTCCTGTTGACAGTATCCAAAAGAGCTCGACAATATGTTATAGCGTCAAATTATTGGATTTATATAAGGTTTTACTTATTACAACTCTAATTTATTCGACTTATCAAACTGAAACTACTGTTTTCAGAAATGTCCGATCTGTTTCTGTTGTATTGATAAATATGTCTTCGTGTTCTAGGATGCCTGGCAACGGTTTTCGACCTATTTTGATAAGTTCTGCGAATATCGTGGAAAACAATAATAATGCGATTCTCCTTTTAATTTACAGAAGAAAATAGCAAAAAACGAAATCATGTGATGTTTGATTCAATATTTTCAAGAAGAAGTAATCGAGTTAGACATTTATAACTAAAATAGTTCGACATCAGTAGAATTACCAAGCGATAGGATAATGATATTGATTCATTCTGACAATCGAAGAAATAAAAGTTCACAAACCAGTATATATGAACCTACGAATTCTCTGAAATTCAATGAAAGTGATAACGAACAAATCCGTATAGGTACTAGTTGTTCCTATTTCCTTTGATTATTTGGGTACGAATGAACCAAATATACTCGAATATCAGTATTTATAGTATCTCAATGTCATCAAATGCAGAATAAGGACACTTTATTTATTTCTTGGTCAGGACCCAATATGGGTGTCATAGGCGGAGAAAACGACTGCTTGCCGCGCATCCTGTTTATATCATATCAACAGTTCGTTTACAAACGACACCGTCTGGCTATTTACCATACAAGCCGCAGTTTTTCCGAGTGCAGCATCCTTATAAATTGCAGACGTTCTCCTGCTATGGGATGCATTAGGCAAAGTTCAGCAAATCCATAAATATCCAACTTCCTTTATTTCGTACTCGAACCAGCGTTTCCCAAACTTTTTAAGTTTGGAAATTCATCAGAGAGTAGGTTGTCGATGCTAACAGTGACTTGAACCCCATTCTAAACCTCGACCGAACAATTCTAGCCACTCTCCAAAATATTAATGTTCTGAGAATTGACAATTTTCAGAGACAGAATAGAGAGATGGAAAACATATAGTATCTCATCAGATACCTTTGGCATATGAAAATATATATACCTTGATGACTATATACAGGATGTTTCTTGAGTACGTGTAAGAAATTCAGGACCATGTTGCTGACGTCAAAATAAGAAGGAAAGTTCGTATAAATATATCTCCGAAAGTTATTCGTTTCTGAGATTCAGAGTATCGAAGTTGAAGTCTTATTTTTGTTTTTGTTAATAAATTTCAAAATGATTGTGATATTTGAATAAAGTCTGGTATCTAGAGGTATTTTTCAATGACAATACAAATTTCTGCTCTAAGACATGATAAAGGTATGCACAAAAAAGTTATGACATTTCAAAAGACATGTAGATGGCGCCACCCCTAAGAAAAAGACAAACTAACATCAAATTTGATATTGTCATTGAAAAATACCCTTAGATACCAAACTTCATTTGAATATCACAATTATTTTGAGATTCATTAACAAAAAACAAAATTAAGAATTCAGCTTCGACACTCTGTATCTCAGAAATGAATAACTTTCGGACATATATCTATACGAACTTTTCTTCTCATTTTGACGTCAGCAACATGCTCCTGAATTTTCTACACGTACTTAAGAAACACCCTGTATACCTTGACTTTGAATATCTCGTTTTTTTTTATCTGTGGACAACACGGAAGGAAAACCTTTAATGTTCGAGGAACATCGTAGGAGCCAGCGGTGGAATTTTAGGAGGAAAGCAAGGTGTTGGAATTTCTGTTGAAAGTTTGGAGGTTTTGAGCATCGGCAAATACTTCACTTGGTAAAGAATTCCACAATAGTGATAGTGTAGGGATGACCAGCCTGAGCTCGTCTGGTTTTGCTACTGGAAATCGCGCGTGGTGACATAATAGATGATATTTCCGTTGAGCACCACCCGTGGAAGTATCTATAAAAAAGGCAGAGATCGCCGACCTTTCTACGATGATCTAGAGAGGTCAATGATTTGGTGAGTGTATCATCGACTAGATGAATAGCTCTCTTCTGATTTGAATCTGAGAGCTTTAGCGTATGTTTGGGGACTGAGCTCAAAACATGTGAACAGTACTCTAGGACAGGTCTAATTTGTGATTTGTAAATCATAAGCAGTTGCTGGGATGTGGAGTATCTCTACGCACGGAAAAGGAAGTTTTTGTGAAGCCGTTTTCACAAAGGATCTCACATGATCGTCCCATGAGAGAGAGCGCTGTTGGTGGTGACACCCAGCATGGATATTGACGACCTCATAATAACAGTGGTACCCGCCACCATGAAATTGGGTATTGTGTGATCTGCCTTCTCGGTGAACATACAAGCTTGAGTTTTTGTTGCATTGAACTGTACTAGATTTTCAGATCTTGAAGATGAAGATGAAGTGAACTTTCATCCGCAAAGCTATGAACTAGAAAATCATTGATGTGAAGCAAGAACAAAGTTGGTGCCAAGACAGAGCCCTGTGAAACACCAGCATTGATTGGCATTGTATTAGACGAGACCCCGTCTACCACCACGTGGAGTGATCTATCTGTGAGGATACTCGATAATGAAAGTTTCGCTAGGAGGCCTTGGTGCCAAACTCGGTCAAATGCTTTGGAGATATCCAAGGCTACAGCCAGAGACTCCCCATGTTTCCCTATTGACATCTGCCACTTATGTGTCACATAGGCAAGCAGATCTCCATTTGACCTCTGGTGACGAAAGCCATATTGCCGGCCGTTCACGATTCTAGAGCTTTCTAGATATCGGATGAGTTCGATGTTGACTGCTTTCTCCATTACTTTAGAGATCACAGATAGTAGTGCAATCGATCTATATAGTTATTAGGGAGGGTTCTATCACCCTTCCTTGGAATCGGTTGTACCCTAGATTTCTTCCAGTCAGAAGGAAATACGCCGAGTTTGTATGAAAGGGTGAACAACTAACAACCTGCAAAGAACTGGTGTTAGTTCTGAGGCACATTTCTTGAGAAAAATAGTCGGTATTCCGTCAGGCCCCATAGCTGTCTTGACGTTGATGCTAAGCAGAATGTGTCTGATTGTGCGTTGCTGGAAGACAATTTCTGGCATACGTTTGTGGATGGAAGCGATTTTGGGAATTTCCATGCCTCGTGGATCCAAGGTAGAATTGCCTACAAACATTTTGGCGAAGGTGTTAGCTTTTTCTCGGGGTGTTGTATCCAATGTATTACCATCCTTTGTGAGGGGAGGAAATGAGCTAGAAGTGAAATTTCTCCCGATTGCCTTGGCAAAGGTCCATGATGTTATCTAACCATGGAAACGAAAACACTGAGATGTGGTATACAATATATGAATTAATATTCAGTGGCTTCTCAAGCTGAAGATAAAACTCTATTTTTTTTCTACTAGGAGATCGAGGAATTGAGATAGTTTGTTCGATAACGAAATATGTCTAATATGTTCGATTGCTCCCAAAGATATATTGTGGCAAATTATAAACACTCATTTGAGAAGCTATTCATTTTGTTAATATGTCAATTATCCTGAATTGAAAAAAAATATCAGCTGATATAGATAGAAGAGAGTTTAGAAGCATGATATTTGAAAACATAATGAACCAAAAACATAAGTTCATTCAATACAATTCTAAGTGATCGATTCGACTGAAAACGGCAAAAAATACAAAGCGTTTCCTAGTAGGTATATACAAGTGAAACACTTTGATATGAATAAGAATGAGCGAATGAGGTATAGAAAAACTTCAAGTCGTCGGCTGTACTTCAGGACTAGTAATAGTGCTAGTAACTCCACCGATCGTCTAGTATGACAGATTATTTTTTTTATCTGTTCTCAACACGAAAAAAAACTGAAATGAGTTCACGGAACATTAGGATTATTAGGATTATTCTCGAAATATTGATGAATGATGATTGATAAGGCGAAGTTTTACAGTGACAATTTAGGGATGTTGAAATTATAGGTGAGACTCACGATGAGCACCGACCATGGAAATAAACCTATATACAGAAGGAAGAGATTCCTCACCTTCCTACGATGATTTAGAGAATTCAAAGAATTCGTGAGCGTGGTGACTATATCGCCGATGAGGCGAATATCTCTCTTCTGAATATAATACAGGAACTAGAACTCTCATGTTCAACAACTTAACACTAGTCAATAGTCAAAAGGGAATAGAGGCATACCACGAGAGGAACACTTGAAATTGAAAACTATGAGGGAAATATTCTTGAGGATGTAAAAATAATTATGAAAAATATTTAAATGTGATATCCAAAGAAGATGGTGATGCTGGAGAAATTTGTCCAAGAATTCGCTAATTCAACGTTGGAGACATCTCGAAGTCGAAGTTTATGTGGGAATAATATGAGTGCATGAGACCTATACATCTCATGATGGGCTTCAAACCATTTCTGGCGGAAATGCATGGAGAAAGGATGACTGTTGCTGGCTCTGACTGGGTGTTGAAAAAATCATGTTTTTGAAACTTGACAAATTTATCAGATCTAAAAAATAAAAGTGCCAAACGACAGAATCGGCTCATTCGAGAATCGAGCATTTCATCGGTTGGGATCGCAACTGTTTGGGTACCGCTGAAAAGTTCGAATGATAGCGCAGCTATGCGTGCGACAATGCTAGGATAACGGATGCAACATTAGGAGATGTAGGAGTTCTTATCTCCTTAAACGATTTTCCACCGACTAACGGATTTGGTAAAATCATGTTGCGTTCCCAGACATACGCTGCTGAGTGTATATCGATACCCTATCAGCTATCATTTCGAATAGTTCAAATTGTGAAATGTGATACCTTCTGTCTGTTAGTTATTCGAGGAGGTGATGTATTAATTTCTATAGATTTTTTTGGGATTTTATTGTCATCGTTTCTGAAAAATAAAACCAGAAATTATAAATATATTTGTTGTATGAATAGATTTATGATCTGCCCCATTTTTTTGGCAGTGGCGTCAATGCGCTGGGGATTCATCTCTCAGATACTTGAAAGAGAAATTCTCAAATTCTGAAATTCACCAGTGACACTTTAAATTGAAAATTACGGAATATAATATTCGATGAATTTCAACATTTCTAGTTCCTCTCTAATAAAATTCGCACTGGTATCAATATTACTTCACTTCCAATGTAACATTTTTTTTTATATCATTTCCGATAATTCACTCATTTCCGAGATGCAACTCGGAATATCATATTCAAAATTCCGAGTCGCACCTCCATATTTGATATTCCTCATTTAAAATTCCGAGTTCCAAGAGTTGCAACTCGGAATTTAAATTTAGTAAGCGAAAAATGAAAATAAAATAATATTGGGCCTTGTACGCTTCCGTAGGTGGTCTTCGCCACTGAACAGTAACGATCTATGAAAAATGAACGACTGAATGGATGTGAAATGAAGTGAGAAACAGAATTTCCCTTTATATTACGGTATCTGAAGGTTGAATTGTGGCCAGATTCAAAATACAAGAAAAATACCTATTGATAATAATCATCATGATTCTTATTTTTATTTTTCCGAAGAGAGGAGGGGAAATTACAAAAAAATCTATAGAAAAATTTTGAATATATTCAAAGTTCAGTAGTCTGTGTACATATAATCCAAATCAGAGATTTAATAAGAGAGCAATTTTTTAATCAAGAAAAGGATTTGCTCCTATGGATTCACAAACGAGTTGAAGAAAATTAATGGAAGACTCGAGAATTGAAAAAAAAAATATCTATTTTTTCTGATATGAAGATTCATTCGGTTCAAGGACATGCACCTGAAATAAGCAGATATGCAAGTTAGGATTGACTTCAGCAACAGCATTCGCGCAAAATTAATACAAAATGAATGCATACTGGGTGATGAACCAAAGATTACGTGAAATTATTCAGTAGGTATTCCGTACCGAAACGAGTTGAAATAGGTGATATTAAATTGAAGAAAATAGCAGAAGTGATATCAATTCGAATATTGATCTTCGCGAAGTACAAAACATTTACCCACAATAGTCAAGTGAAAAGTTAAAAGTCAGATAAAATGTTGAGAAATTTATCCATCAACCTCAATGCACTCTGGTATGATGCCGAATAAGATTGTCGGGTACGCAATAACTTTTTTTTTATTTTCTTCTCGCAGCATGAATTCGATTCGCGGCATTGTGATACATTATCCACTACAAAATCACGTATTTCTCGAAATTTTGAGTCGAAATATATTATAATGATAATCGCGATGCACCATGAGACGATATAAATGAAAATAGGGTGGGCACGTTGATAACTGACCATTTCTGTACCTAGTCGAAGTCGTATTTTGTGATTTTCGAACAAATTGTGAAATTTTCGTTTACGAAAAAAATAAATGAAAGAATAAAATTTGTTGTCTGAAAAAATGATTGGAATCAAATTGTTGTCAAACTGTTGTCAAACTGTAACTATATAGTTTCCAGAAATATCGGAATACTGGAGTCTTCTGAGTGACTCGTTACTGCTCAGACTATTTATAGTTATTCATGGAAAATAGACCGTGACGTCGATATCTTGAGTAAAATGAACCAGATCATCCTTTTCCATGCAGCATATTTTGGAATTCAAGCTGAACTATAATATATATCTTCTTTGCTACAAGTGCTCCCCAGAGTCGAAAAATACGACATATCATCAGAATACACCTCGGGTAATCATAATCTGAAGCTTCCAATTGGAAATGCGCACCTCTTGAAATACTCAGATTTTATGGATTATATTATGATCACGTTGGTATAGTTCTTCTAGGGATGCTTCGGAAGAATGAAAACACGTGGTGTTTGCTTCAAACCAGAAAAGTAAAAATCAATAATGATGTTATTTCATTGTAACTCCAACGAAATATCTTTTCTCATGATATACGATATATATACTGTGCTGATGAAGATTCAGTATGAATGGTTAGTGCGTATTCTACATCACATGAACAAGGAATATAACCAGGGTTGAGACATTTCCTTCTATTGGGAAGGTCGATGGATTATTCATATGTAAAAGTGTTGTACTTGAAATCCAAATCTTTCCACAAACTAGATTGGAATAATATATATACATATGGTGAATAACAATTATTACAAAACACAAAAAAATGCAGAGAAATTTAAGGAATGATGTCAGTAATAACTGTATAATATGACTCTAAAGGAGTGTTACGTTCGATAATATGTAATTATTTCTCAACTAAATACCTAACTATTTAATCTTCTGCCTGCACCTTCAGGTCCCACAAGTCAACAAAGGTGGGAACCTTGTTGTAAGTAATCAACTCGATTAGGAAATTATCTTGTTCGAGAGCAATTAATTGATTAATTAGATATTTAAACGACAGATGCCGCCTTACTATAATTCCCGGCTTGGAGTGTATATAATGACAATTACTTCATTAATTTACCCATTACTTATTTGGGCAATTTGATATAAGGATATATTTATGGGGTTCCAATGGATTGAAACCCTATTTATCAACTCCTGGTATGTGTGGTCATAGATGTTGAATTAGTTCAACCCAGAAATAAAATGAATGAATCCCAAATCATTGTTCGTTCGAATTTCGGACGCGATCACCAGCATAAGGTTCAAATGGTTTAAATATAGTTTAATAGTGAGTTTCAATTGATTCAAATATAGTATAATCTTGTTTTTCATATAGATATTGCGGGAAGATGATTGATTCACTATGTGAAGATCTATTTCGCATCTATTTCAATATCGAATTTTTCCTCTTTCATTCATATGTCCAAAACGATTAAATGTAGACTATTCATATATATTTGATGAGGTTCTGATTGATTTTGGATACTCGACCGCCAATATCGCAACATGCAGGGATCAAACTAAGCTGCTGAAAGATTGTACACTGAGGAGGATTTTCATACTCGAATTTTCTCGAAAATGATGGTGAAATGAAAACTAGCTTCCTGGCACAAACACTTTTTTTTCCAACTAGGTAACTACTTCCTACGTATTCGAAACAATCACGTCAACCTCCGCCATTCGGTCATTATATACAGGGTGGCCCAAAGAAAACAAAACAAGTTATGCATTTTACTGAGAGATCAAGGAACTGACATTAAAATAAATGATTCCATATGTGATGTTGGATGAGACAAGAGAGACAACTTCTTAGATGATATAAGCTAACAACAACAGTTTAAAAATTTCATAACCATCAATGGGGTTGATCAACTAGTTAATGAACCCACCCGAGTAACTAACATTAGCAGCTCATTGATCGATTATGTTTTAAGTAACAGAGCTGACTGTTCTTATAAGGTACATAAAACACCAAAAATAACTGACCATAGCATTATTTCAGTCTCTATCAGAAATACATCCATATCTAATGATGATTCCATCAGAACATATAGAAATTTTAGTACAAGCAATCTAGATTTACTGAATAATCAATTGATACTTTGCAATTGGAATTTAAATTCAATAGATGTTGATGTGATTTACGACAACATTTTGGAAAATATTGGGAGGCAAGTAAATATCATTTCTCCATTAATCTCATATAAAATTAAGGGAAATCAATTGCCTTGGTATGACCATGAAGTTGTTAAACTAAGCAAATTGAGGGACAGGGCTTATAAAGCATTTAGAAATGGTGATGATGTGAACCTTAAACAAATGAACTGGATCACATATAAGAGATGTAGAAATGATGTTGTTAATCTTCTCAAAATAAAAAAAATGAGTATTATAAAACAAAAATTGACAATTGTTCACACAACCCAAAAAAAATGTGGGAAACACTAAAAACTCTAATAAAACCAAAAAATCCCTCTATCCCAAATCAAATAATTTTTGAAACAGGTCAAATAACAACAAAAGCTGTAACGGATCACGATAAAGCTGAAATGTTCAATTCATTTTTCATTGAAAGTATAGTATCGATTAGAGATGGAATTCCACCTTCTCTCCCATGGTCTTATACCAATTTACCCAGAATTCAATGCAAATTCTCATCATTTGAATCACTGACTTTAAAAGAATTGAAAATCATAATAAGTAACTTAGACAATAAATGCAATTCGGATATTATCAACAACAAAGTTTTGAAAAATGTGTTTGATGTTATTGGTCCTGTTATTTTGAACTTTGTCAATACCTCTCTGGAAACCGGAGTTTTCCCGCAACAACTCAAGAATAGCACAGTTGTCCCAGTACCCAAAATTGCAAATAATAGTGAAGCTATTAATTTTCGACCAATTAATACATTACCATGCTTGGAAAAAGTACTTGAACTAACCGTTTACAGTCAGCTTTTAGACTATATTAATGAAAATAAACTCCTAATGGAATATCAATCTGGTTTCCGATCTAGTTATTCCTGTGAAACTGCCCTACAAGTAACATTGTCAAAATGGAAAATAGATATTGATTCAAACAAATATGTAGTAGCAGTATTCCTGGATTTCAAGAGAGCCTTTGAAACCATAGATATTTCTATTTTACTCTTGAAACTTCAATATTATGGATTAACCGATGGTCCTTACAGCTGGTTCAAGAGCTATTTGGAAAATAGGTCGCAATGTACCAAAATAAATAATTCATTTTCAACTAATAAAGTCATCAATACCGGTGTTCCGCAAGGGAGTGTACTGGGACCACTGTTGTTCATTTTATACTTGAATGATATCAATTATATTCAGGAATGTGAATTCATTAATCTTTTCGCTGATGACACCCTACTAACAGCAAGTGATGTTGATCTACCAAATGCTATCCAAAAAATGAATAGAACACTTGGCAAAATCTCAGAATTTCTCACAATTAATAAACTGATACTCAACATAAAGAAAACAAAATCAATGATTATAACCACTCAGCATAAAAACAATTTGTTGGATAAAAACTTGATAAAAATTGAAATCTATGGTGAAACAATTGAATTGCTAGAAGAATTTAAATATCTTGGATTTATGATAGACAACACACTAAACCTAAAAAAACACTTTCAATATATCAACAAAAAAATTGCAAAAAAACTATTTTTTTTCACACGAATCAGCAGATATATGTCATTTCAAACCTCCTTAACGGTTTATAATACGATAATCAAACCTCACTTTGATTACTGTCCTTCCTTATCATTTCTTCTCAATTCAAACTGTATCTCATCATTGCAGAAACTGCAAAATAGAGGAATGAGAATATTGTTGAAATGTAACAGATACACTCCCATAATATATATGCTGCAGGTTCTTGATTGGCTATCAGTTAAGGACAGAGTGTTTTATTATTCTATGATTTTTATTTTCAAAATAATATCAGGAAAACTACCAACCTACTTTAATCAATTTATCATTTATCAAAATGAAATTCATGATTACCCTACAAGAGGTAACATGAATTTTTATGTGACAAGAACAAATTACACAAGATCAATGAATTCACTATTTCACCGTGGTCTCATAGAATATAACAAGCTTCCAAAAGACATTACAAGTAGCAGTTCTATAATACATTTTAAAAAATTACTTATAGATTACCTGAAATCAAAATATATTTAAATCAGTTTAATGTTTATTCACCATATTTACACCATTTCATTTGTTTAGGACTATAAGATATGTAAAATAATATAATTTTCATTTATTTTCTTTTTTTCCAATATCATTGCATATTCTTGCTTAGAGAATAATTTACTTCAATGTTATTATTGTTAAGATGTAACATTTATATTGTAACATTTATTTTTATATATTGTATATTAGGATACCTATATTAATAAACTTACTTACTTACTTTACATATAACATCTCCAATAATAACCAATAAGTTGCAGTGTTGTTGTGTTTATGCTCAAGTCTGTTTCATCGTCAATTTATTTATTGTAATATCGGATTCGAATCAGCTGATTTGCTCTATCAATAAGATATATCAATCTATCTATCAATAATAATAATAATATATATCATGGCAAAATCAAAACAACGATGTCTAGGTACAGTCATACTAATTAGGTATGCATTTTTTTCTCGAGAAGTTTGATAGCTTGATGAAAGTCATTCTATTTGGTGTCTCAGAAAATTGAGATATGCCAAATAGTTCGGATGATGATACGATTTTGATTGGATTTTTGGAAAGTGCTTTCATTTGAGTTCGGAAACAAAGCATGTGAGTTAACTCTCGAAAGGATTGATTCCGTTACATCATGATGTTGTTATAAGAAGAAATTATTACAAAAGTGGTTTCAGTTGATAGGTGGGTATCAACTTGTAATATATCCTACATATAAGCATGATATTGCTGTATTTATTTTATTGCAAGATGCCAAGCATGGTCGGCTATATTTGGAAATTACAACCAAAGAAATTGATGGGTTATATCGAGAAAAAAGACCATAAACAATAGTTGACTAAGTTATGTCACCATAGAAATTGAATTGTTGTCTTGATCAAGAATTTTTGTTATCAACAAAAGTTTTATGTATCACAACAAAAAGAGTGGAATGTTATTTTTGTTCCTATATACCTATATTGTGTAGCTTGCCATGATATTTGGTTCAATAACAAAATAAATATAGTATATACACTATACTGACTATTTTTCAGGTTCTTGTACCACTGAAGTATATAAAAACAATTTTTTCGACTCTTTTTCGTAGATCCAGAATTTGTATATTGAAATCTGAATACAGATTTCAAATAAACCAGTTCATATTGAGCACCTCAAATCACCTACATGTAAAAGTTGTAACGAAAAATGAAATATACATTTTCTTAGCAAATCCAACATCAGTAACATTGTGGAAACTTAAGGGGGAAAATACAAATACAATAATAGTTGATAGGGTTTCTCATATACCTAGGTATTATCTTTTGGAGTTATCTCACTACATGAAATGGTTTAGCAAATTAGAAAATATATATATCAATATATGAATATATTTTTTAGACCAATGATCATCATCGCCATATTGTTCACAACAATATGGCTGATTCCTGGTAACTCAAAATGATACGCATTGAAGTGGAATAATTCAAAATCTTCCCGATTATCCCGATCAGGATAAAAAATCTTAGTGTTCCATTTGGAAAATTGCAAGTCATATATAAATAATATTGCTTGATGCTGCAGGTGGATGTGAAATGACAATGAATAACGATAAACACAGTGTTCAAAAAATATGAAAGCATATATCATATATTTTACCTCAGAAGATACTGTTTTCCATTTGAAGAAAATCTCAGAAGACACACTCTGTACAGAAAGGACATTCAGTTTACAGATCTGTAACGAAACAAAAACTCATGAAACACTTCAAAATCACTCCACTATAGAACAGAAAGGTATACCTAATATTCAATGATAATATAAAGGCACAGCACTAAGAACCAAACAAGACATCAGCAAAAATTTAGGGAACTACTGTGCTTCATGTAGTCTCTGTCGCTCTGCAAATCCCAAATGAGACAAACACACGCACTTTTTCACCCCATCAAAGAAGGTTGCATATCTATTTAATGTACCTCTGACAATAATAATTGTAGTTTGATTTCAACTTACTCTTCGTTCATCTGCCAAGTATAAAAGTGAGCAAGATGTGATAAAATTTTAGTAACAATATAATGAAGTTTTGGAATACTATCTTTAGTTCGATTTGAAATTGTGTAGGTTGATTTCACCTTGCTGTTCGTTTGTCTATTACAACTATAAAAGTGAGCCAGCTGTGAAACAATTCTAGTTACGATATAGTGTAGTTGAAATACAATCTTCAGTTTGTTATGAAAAAATTGAGCGAATCAGTGTTTGTACCACAAAATTTTCATCTAATCCAACTTATATTCTCAGTTGACGATGAATTTGTTAATCTACAATTTTTCTTCAGTTGTTTTGACGACCACTTTATCATTGAATATACCATAATTGTGGTTTCATCCAACAATTATGATGATATTGTTAATTGAACACTTTTTTTGATTCGACTCATAATTATATTTCTTTGAGTGTAGTCGATAATTATATTGTTGAATCGGTTATTTCCAAATCTCAAATTTCGATTGCGACATTCCTGAAATCTTTCAGGTATATATCTTCTTTCCAGGTATATACCTTGTTTCTCTCATTGATTTAAGAGTTCTCCATTTTGTAGTTTATACTATAGCATAGTTCAGTGTCCACAATCTCAAGGTCTATCGATAAAAAGTAAAACCAATGTACTATCGTTGTTTTCTTTATCATTCCATTCTTCCATTTATTGCATATGGGGTACAAACAATATCATTTTCCATAATAGCTTTTTTGTTCCTGAAGCAATCGCAATGACTTCAAGTAGTATTGAGGAAGTGGAATATAAAATGTTGTACAATCATCAAATTTCATGTTTTATCTCAACTTTGCGTTCGATGATGAATACTTAGATATCAACAGTAAATACCAATAGTAATACAATATATGCTAAGACTACTAATCTGATGGAAATTGCGGTCCAAATATGAATTCCGTTTGAAATAATCTTCAATAGACATACTGCCCTAAGCTTCCACCAACTGCCAATATATAATGATTCACAGAAAGAAATTACAAGGTAAATATAAAAAAAAATTCTTCGAATATTACAGAAACTTCTTTCGCTATAGCGCCAATGAAAGTTTCTGTTAATACCATAATCTATTTCTTTTGAAATCCACAAGTAAGATTCATTAACATCAAATGACATTTCGGTACTTCTACAGAAAGTTCATTTCATTGTGGAACAATTTGTTTGTTGTCTCAACAGGTAGTTCTGTACACTGCATAGAAGAATTCGGAAGAATTCTATAATATTATAGAATAGTTTGATAGTCATAAAGATATTTCTATCGATATAACAGAATGTGTACCTTCTATTGAACGATAGTTATTCATATGTTGAAGAATGGTTCTGTTGAATTTTGGTAACATTATGGAATGTTCTTTCAATGGTAAAGAAACATTCCTCAATCGCAAAAGATATTTCTGTACAGGTCGAATGATGGATCCTTCAATTCATTGTTTTCCACAGAATGGTTCTTTTACTGGAATGAAATTGTTCATTGCCAAAACGGAAATTTTTGTACAATTAACTGAATTGTTCTGGTTATCTCGGGAATTGTTATCAGGACTCTTGATATTCAATTGGAACAGATAAATGGTGATAAGAATTATGGGTTATGCATCACCCTGTATGTGTTTCAATTGAATTTTTGAGTGGATTCCTAATCAAAAATTGAGATATGGTCATGAAAGCCGTTCTGAAGAATCTCGATTTTTCACAGTAATAATTCCCGTAGACCCCAAGTGTGATATATGATGAAAGCTATTCAGGGAGAATCTGAAGATGCAATAAAATACAGGGTATTCAACTTTGAATTATTTCACATGGATAGATCAGGTTTGTTCATGTAATAATACCAACTTTCGAAACGATCCGCTGCCTAGTTCTACAGAAACGTATATTCAACGGTTTAAATCAATCACCCTGTATATGCGAATCTAAACGAAATTTGTGATCCTCGACTTTATGGTAGGAGAAGAAATTACAAACTCGCCCGCCATCTGAGAGAGGTCATCTTCAACGGAGTCTTCAACCTCAATTTTCGACTATATGATATGTATAGAAAGTCGAATTCCTCTTTACCTCAAAAACCTAATGGCAAATCTGACGAAATGACAAACTAGTTTGACTTATTCTTCCAGCTACATGAGATTTTCGAAAATTGATGAAAACATATCTTTCATTTCATTATGTTTAATACAAATGCATGATGAATACATGAATATGAATGAATGATATACGAGTCATCATTTCTTTAGAATAATAAAACTGGCTGGCCTCTCCGTTTCATGTCTTCTACCGTTTGCCAAAGTAGGTCCAACTAGGAAAAATTAGCTTCCTGAGTCCCTCATGGTGAACTTCAAGACATTCTCCTTTCCTGATGGATCTTTGATTTTTTTTTTCCTGTCGGCTTGAGGTAGGCATGTAAGAACCAGAATGTTACTGCAATTTTTCCTTCTGAAAGAGAGTTTGTCTAAGTAAGTTATATTTGTTATTTGAGGGAACTGATTGATCTGATAAATACTTGCCTTCTGATTGGACCTCATTGATTTTGAAGGTTTCTCTGAATTTTTCTGAAAATATTCCATTTGATTTATTGGAAGAATCTTCCCAAGAATCCATCAACATATTTGGGTTTTCTTTAATCAGCTCTCGATAATCAATGTCAACCTGAAACAGAAGAAATGATCCAAGCATAAAGCATCATTCTCTGGAATAATGAACAGGAAAATACCTATACTTACTATATCCAAATCTCAATTGAATATTTTAGACGAAGACCTTTAAGTATAGATAACTATACCTGAATAATATATGAAATGAAAAGGGGATAAGTACAACAAATCCCCCCTTTACAACCAATCCCCTCTACTATAAATATGTGATAGATATTATACCCACGTAAACACCATATGAATTATACCGTTTTTCGCTCTTTCGCTAAGCTACTGGTTGAATACACTTACCTACCTATCAATCGGAAAGAAAACAATTCACGACACTCAACATCGATGCACTCAATGTCAACACTAAATATGAAATGAGCCCTATGCCTATGCCGTATGAGGGATGCAACGCAAATTTAAAACTAGACCGACACCCGTGAGCATGAATCTGATTGGTGAATAATGACATGATGTTTCTCACGTTTTTCGAACTGGAACAGAACTATTTGTTATATCCACAGAATATTCTTTCAAGATGAATGACTTCACTCATGATCTCTCAATATTACAGAACTATTCGTAGCCCCATGATATATTTTCTTTAATATCCAAAGAAAGTTTTTGGGTCAATTATCAATAAACATTCCATGAATGTTAGAGAAGATTCTATCCTCGGTATAGAATTCTCATTGAATTGAATTGTACAGAATAAACTTTAATGCCAACAGTATTTTCTGTAATCTCATACCTAGCTGTTCTATTAATATTAAAAAATGATATGTGAATAGTATATAACTTATATATGGTCGGAGACACCTACTTACGGAAATGGATTTTGAAATTAACAGAAAATCTGTAACATTCTGTATCTTTCGTGACAATGGTTTTGTTGATGGTAGAGAAATTCTGTAATGCTAAAAAAAATTATCGTTAAATTCGATACAGAACCCGTTCTGTTAATTCTATCAAATTATTTTTTTCTGTGTTGGCTTTTTATATAACTAGAATTCGTCTAGTCGATGCATGGGAACATATTTTCTGATATTTACTTTTGACCGTCCTATATAATATGTTCCAATAGGAAAAGATGGAAACATGACAGTGAAGTATGATAAGCATATAGACAATCGATAGAACTGTAGAAGGAAGCAACGAACATCTTCATATATACAACGGAAATACTTATACAAGTGAAAAATAAAAGTGCTATTTTAACAGACGAAATATTGAAGAAGCATAGGAGAGAGAAAAAAACATGCCAGGCCTTTCTGTAACACTATAACGGAAGCCCAAAAGCATAGACCAAGCAATCACTCGGTATCAAATCAGTGGAGTTCAAAGTCGTAGAAAAACCACGGGCACCCACTCAATCATAACTATAATCCGATGCAAGAAATCTATATTTGGAAAAGTATTCGCCCCAATTAATATTCAAAGTACTGACACATGGTGAAAATATAATATTTTATGAGAATAAATCGTGGTTTACCATGGATATTCCGCTATTTTGATGTCACACCAGGATCAAATATCAACAGGGGATTCCTAAGACATTTTGATTGAATTTATTATTTATAGTGGAACAATGAATTGTTAACGAACCCCTTTCATGAGTGTACACTCAGAGTACACATCGATTTTAGAATTGTGAGTTTCAGAAGGTGGACACATAATGTTCCGCAAAATGTAACCCACATAACTATAGGAAAACATCCGAAAATCCAAGCAAGCATATATAGCAAACGGATTGAACAGTTGAGCAAGCGAAACCTACAGGCGATATTGACAGGCGATAAACTGGCAATTCAAGTGGGTCTATACTGATGGGTGATTAGAAAATATGAGATGGGTAAAGGATAGTCTTCAAAATATATAATAAGTGAATTTTCGAAGTACTTACTGACATTGAGCAAGACGATATTCGAACTCTCAAATTACATTATTTAACATTCAGGGAGTGATCAGTCAGATTTCCTGCGTAATTTTTCTTCCAGATCTTCAATATTCTTAGGACGCTTCACATAAATATTGATCTTCCATCCCCAATCAGCGCGGAAGCATTTCCGAATGATGGTCAGTGGTCAGTAAGTATATACACGAATGCTGTGACAAGGATGTTTCCTGTGACGACAGCGAACAGCTGATCCTAAACACGAGATTATGGACAAAACGAAATCAGTGTGGAAACATAACAAAACAAATATAGTTTTTTCTGTTGAACTCATTTATTGAATTATAGTCATGATGATATTCAGAATGTATTTCGAAGGTATAAATTGGAACAGAAATTTCAATAATTATTCATTTATTTTGGATTCAATCTCTTCTGTCAAAGAAAACCATCTGTATCATTCCTCCTATCTATGTACCCACATAATTATCAATCCGTAATTCTTCTACCAAAAGTTCTGGTGGCTTATAGGTATCTTCAGTCAATGGTTCAAATGATAAAATACCTTTAAAATCTATATTTTTTTCACTTTGAATGAATATGAGAATAACTTGTTAACCTGTTTATTTCATAAAACTTATCATATGAGTAGATTTCTGAATTCTCATTAGTATACTAAGTTATGTGAGATTCATATAAAATATCTGTACCCACTAAAATTGCACGAATATAGCAGTTGATATAATGAAAAACGAAGAGGAAAACGCGTTTCCAATGATACAAGATGGTGACTCATAGGAAATTTTCTAAATCTTGCAGCCTTGCTAAATCAGCTCTGATTTGCTTCAATATATACAACGATTTGTGGACGCATAGAGGAAACGAGAAATATGTCAGATGTCAACACAAACATGTCAATTGTCAAAGTATCCACGTTAGTTTCGTTTTCTATCACGGAGAAAGCTAGCGGCACAGGACACGTTGACAAGCCGCGCATACATTAGCGAGCAGAGGCGCCGCGACTTGTGAAATCGAAGCTATAAAGTTTGAATGCCGAGCCACCGAACATATAATATATGTTCGGTGGCCGAGCGAAGCGTAGGAGGTTATGTGCGGCGCGGGCCAATAGCGGTTGATATGCAAAGTGGGCGTGGAGCTTTCTCCACGGATCCGCCGCCAGCGCCTACTGTTATCGATATCATTTTAACAAGGTGAGTTTTTTATTGGTCGACGATAAAAAAACGTCTAGCGTTTATGCGACAAAGGCGGAACAAGAATGTTGAGTCATTCAGAAGATGTTGATGATGATGTTGCTTCGATGATCAGTTATATTGGTATATGCTTTATTTACAATGAGCACCGTGAGATGATATTACCGGAGTCTATGGTGAATCCTCTCTTAACAAAGTTAGTCTTCTGTTGGCTGATTGCCTAGTATTATGTACCCCGACTGCATTGAAGAATTTTTGAATGGGTGAATTATCTCAACGCATCGGTTCTTTAAGATTGTGACTGGAAGGGGCTCTGAGTTCGTATATCCCTCAGACATCCGAGCACTCCACAGTGCGGATCCATACCCATATAAGTACCCTACATGTTGTCTTCAATTCCAAGGCACAAACTCTACTCGAACCGTGAAACGAAACAACGAATGTTTCAAGAGCTATCGTAGCGAATTCAAACTTTGTTATTTCAACAAAGTTTGAACTGACATCTGCTGAAAAAAATATGAGGCTGCATCTTCCTATGTATCACTTATACCCTCAGAAAACTCAACGTTCACATCATCAACTGATTGAACCATTCCAACCAAGTGGTGATTGGTACTGTCAAAGAGATATTTGCAGTCAGCGGTAATTCGCCCCAACAGATAGATGAACCTAAACCTGCACTTCTAGATGCGGTACAAGATGTGTGTGTTTCCTCAATACTCATCTTGATCTATTTACAATCGATTCATAACATCTATAGAAGCATCTAATTTCACTTGTATAACGTCCTGGCATCACAAGTCAGCCAAATTTGGGATATTACCCAGAAGATATTTCTAACCTCATTTCCCTCAGTTTTATGTCTGCTCCAATGATACAAATCATTCTGATTATGTTATAGTTACCATAACACAATATCTAGTTAGTATACTCAGGCATAACCAGATTTTTTCGTTACTCAAACATTTATTCATGGTTATCGTCAAAATATTCTAGCTGTTACAATAAAAAAACATTGTTAAGATAACGAGAACATATACGTATGTTATGGCTATACGAATAACCGAACGGAAAATCCATCCACATGTATCGCCTCCTCTTATATCCTTTCCTATCTTGTCGTTATGCCATTTGAGAACGACCTCTATGTGTTTGGCGAAGTGACAATTCTATCATTTAGGTAACTCCAAGGCTCTTTTCGCGAGGGATTAATTTCTTTCTCCATAATAATCTCACCACTTGTTTCCCTCTTCTTCGTCTGAGGGTACCTGACTTGGATTTTTGTTTTACTGAAATCAGTTCATTTGTATTCATCCAGGCGTCGATCTGGTGTAGAGTTTCATCATCCTCATCCCTCTCAATAGTTTCCTGTTTTTGGAAACAAGGATATTGTGGAATCAGCCGCGAGTGCAGTTACGTACGTAGTTACTTCCAAGTAAGTCAACTCCACCTGCGTACTACCTGAAAGAAACAGACGCCTCTCATTGAAATTCAGATCATGACTTGAAAATCTGTAGATTGGATTAGATTAGATGAGATCAGATCAGTTTGGGCTTGTGCGTTCTGTATATGCCTCTACATCGCGACCTTTCAAGATCTATTGTACTTATTTGACCCTCGAAATCATTTGCAGTTCTCTGTCTAGCCTCCTTCTCGCTTGTCTGTAGATCCTCCATATACCTGGAAGCTTTTGGTTTTCCTCCTTCCATCCTTAGAAACCTAAATCTTGACAGACCATCACAGTAGTAGAGTATGTGTACCGCTGTTTCCTCTTCTTCCTGGCAGAATCAGGCACAGTGGATCTTCTGCTATACCGCACGGAAAAAAATTAGTTAGAACGACGGTCCTATAAACCTGTATCATATATCAGTGATATGAAATTCCAATATTCTCTATATAATGTTTCACTGAGTCAGAACTCCTTTCTGATACCGATAAAAAATTAAATCTTACAAGAAATCGTCGTTCAAAAACAGATTAACAGCATATTCACTTAAACATGCATCGTATACGCATTATATGCTCAGACCTACTGGAAATTTTATATACTCCTTATGAACGGAAGATTCTCATCGACTTGAAATGATCTTCCGTTGTCCTAGAACAGAATCCTTTCTGAAGTTTCTCTCACCGGAAACGCCACGGTGATGTACGAATCTGGTACGAATAGTGTCGATTAGTCATTTGTATTGTGTCGTGTGTGTTGTGAGGGTTGGAAGACGTGATACTGCACATTGTCATTTCTGAAAATTCTTTCCTACATTTCGAACTTCGAAAATGGAAAACTTCTTGGGACAACTCCAGTTAGAAGAAGAATACATTCAACGTTTCTTGGGTGAGTACAGCAAAACAGATTTCCATTATCTTGTACTTATTAGGTTGATTTTCAATTGATAAAAATAATAGTTTCGTTAGCCTTGAAGAAAGGCAGAGCTTTCGATTTGTTCAAAACCTAATTATAAGCACCATAACCTATAACCATTATTATCAGATATCGGCATTTTTCAGTTTGTGGTCGTTGATCGAGGAAAAAATCAACCTTTGACTCCATGTAGGTACTGCAATCGTCAGTACACGATGTAAATGAATGAATGAATGAATGAATGAATGGATGAATGTAATGAATATGAGATGAAATACAAATAATGATATACCTTAGGATATACCTATCTAGTCACGCGTTTTGATTTTCGTTTAGATCTGGAATATCAGCGACTTTTTTTACTCTTCCACCGAATGAAAACAATAAACGACGATACAAAAAAAGACGTAATTTCCTTCGATGCAAGCAATTATAGCAAATAATATACAGCTCTGCTCAGAAAAATGCTATCAATTCAATGTCGAGTTCCAGAATATTCTTTATTAAAAAATTCAATCACCCTGTATAATAACCATCATTAAAAAAAACTGTGGCTCATTTTCAGTATCCCACGTGATTTTTTATTATTTTTCTTTGCAGATGAGAGAATCGATATTGATTCAAATTGCTCGATCAAGACAACTTGAAAATATTGACACCAAAGATCGGACCTCGCCTTAAATTTCAAAGTGCACTCGCTCTCAATTCAGGAGGCGAAATTGTGAGTTTTTGCCGTAAAATTGTACCATTGTGATCTTGACACAGAATAAGTACTCTCTTCTATACAGGGTGTCCAACCGGGAACTGCATCGATCAATACACCCAGGTATTACTGATAATGTGTTAGACGTTGTTTTTGTGTTGAATCTATGACTTTGTTCTTCAAGATCCTTATTTTCGATGTAGAAAAAAAAATTGTTATCATTTTTTTTTGAGGAGATTGATTTATTTGAGTTTTTTAGGTTAAGCATCATTATATACATGTGTAAGTAACAAAATACCTATATATTTGTTATTATTTCTGTTTCATCAATGATGATGGAGATTGAGGATTATTTCAATGAACTGAGTTGATCATTCAATAAACATTTCTCGAGAACAAATGATTTTTCATCCCATTATCCAATATATCCATGTTTACTTACCTTTATTCATTCATACAGAGTGAGTTGGGAAGAACGGATCAAATTCTAGTTGTACATTCTACACATACGAAAATATTTGAAAAAAAAATTTGCGGCTTTGTTGTTAACTCCATGTGTTTTGAACCACTAATTTCAGTGGCGCAAAAAAAATATGTGTAGAATATACTTGTTAGATTTTGGTCATTCCTCCAGACTCACCTGGTATATATGATCAATATCGACTAGATGAACAAGATCTCTAGCCTCATATGACGAGATCACTAGCTTTATATGACCAGATTCCTAGTTTCATATGACGAGCCTACTAGATTCATATGACGAGGCTACTAGATTCATATGACAAGATCATAAGCTTTATATGACAAGATTTTCAGCTTGGTATGACGAGATTATTACCTCTATCTAATCGGTATACTGGGTTCAGAACAACAGCTAACTGATATTCAAATCTTGGGTAACTAATTTTGAACGACTAGATTCTCATTTCCACATGCCCAGGTTACAACATTACTGGAACGAAGTTTTTATCTTTATACGACAAGGGAATCTGATCCTGGTGGATCGGTTATTTAGGAATATATGAAAGTACTTCAGTTTCGAGATACCAAAGCACATTTGGAACAGGTGACCCGCGTCGGATAATTTCAGATGTCCGTTCTTCTGTCACGCCGAGTATATGCTATTCAGCTATAATGAGTATATGAATTTCGTATACTAAGTATCGGATTTTTTTCCGTGCGATCGTTCTCATATGATTGTCGAGCCTACAATGGCCTTTCAGGAGGCCAACTAGTATTCTAGTACTCCATTCCAGTAATGCAACCGAACTTGGGATTCATTCTGCATGCATGTTTTGGTGCTTGCGTTTTTCGTATAGTTCACGCTACACCGGTTCCGGTTCTTCCAGAGCTTCACTTGCTCCTTCTCGGGCTAGTAAGTCAGCCTTCTCGTTGCCCTTAAAACCTGTATGTGCTGGTACCCAAGCCAATATCAGTCTATTTTGACTGCCCAACTCTTTCAGTGCTTCCAAGCAGACAGACAATTCCTGCCTTATCCAACTCTCTCGCATTGATTCATGGCAATGATTACCCCTGGAGTTACCGGTGGTGATTCTTGCGTTAACAGGAGGACACTCTTTTCACTCATCTTGGAGCTTTTATCAAAGCCATATCTGGTGCGTGTGTAAACTACTGGCATTCTCATAATTGGGTCGTTTTCCAATTTTTCATATAGTTTATTACTGTAGTCTCTCCCGTGTGTATTGTTCTTATGGGTGCTTACCCCCTGAGCACTCTGCTAGCGACTGACTTGATTAAGTCTTGAAATGTCTGTATATATAGTGGTGGCAAGTTGAGCAAGACTTCTAGTGAGGCTGTTGGGGCCCACTCAGAAAAGCCGTTTCACTCCAGCCTGTTGGTTGGTGGCCACCAGACGACCGACCTATCATGGGCCTGATGACTCTGGTATAGAGCATCCTTGGTTTTCCCACTTTTTTTCTGCAAATTCATCCACCGTACTTTTTTGTATCACTTTCAGTAAACGTTGTTGCCTCTGGGCGATAGGATTTTTTACCCCGTTGAGTATTGGTGACTTCAGACCTTCCAGAGCTGTCCTTCTTGTGGAATTGGCTTTCGTGGTTTGATGTTAGTCCTTCCTCTTTGCATCACTTGTCAATTATATTCAGTGTTGTTTGTGTACGCTTCGGGACCGTCCTCGCGATGATTGCAAGATCGTAGGCATATCCAAAACAATAAGAGCCTCTGAATTTCAGCCTCTCCATCAATTCGCCCATCAGGATGGGCCGTAGATTTGCCCCTTCTTGAGGTCATCTCCTATCTGCTCCAGCTGTCAGTATTATTCTATTTTTCAAGTGTTCATCCATTGATAGGAGCGTTACTTCATTTTTTGTTGAGGCGTCGATTACAGATTCAGTTGAATTGATTGTTGAAAAGAGGGTTATCTTGTGAAACCTCATATCTCATGTTGTGTATGTCCTACGTGAGAGACATTATCTTTTTCTTCTTTTGGAAAGAAGTCTTCGGGCGTTCTTATAGCAGAAACGACATGAAACTTTTCGGACGATATGCCTTTGGTGTCTTGTCTCCTGATCTATAATAACTTCCGGAAGGTATATAACTTCCACCTTTTGCCACATTGTGGAAATATGTCTAAGTGCTAGAAGCCTTGGATATATGACACAAATATATGGAATTAGTATATTCTGTCGCTTTCAGAAGAAATTGAGGTAGATTTTGTCCACTCCAGGAAATTTAAAAGGTTGACAATAGCCCACCTGATTCTGTTTGGTATAACGGTATTTCCGTAGCATTTTTCCATTCCAATGCAGTTGGCTATTTCCTGGCTTATTTCTAGCACTGTCTCGAAACCACTGATCCTGGAAAGTGTACCTCTGCCAGCGACTCTATGCTTTCTTCAAATGATTCCTTCCTCTGTCGGTGTTGTTGGTGATCTGTGACGATATCGCCGGTACAAAGCACCGGTATAAGTGTAAATTCTAGTTTATTGCTATATGAAATATATGCACGATATTTAGTGTCATCCTCATTGTACAGTATCTCATCTTGGTTGAGTCTTAGACCTGCTTTCCTCCCAGGGTTCCTGCAAGATGTTCTATGCCTTATCTGTCAATCCTCCTAAACGCTATAGCGCTGGACGCCTTAGCTTAAAGAAATCGATAAGGATGCATAAAGAAAATGATACTGTGCGGAACTATACTGAAATCATTTCTAAACTTCGTTTCACCGAAGATGATGAAGTCAAGTTTGAGATTCTTGGGAGGCATCTTTATAGTTGATGACTTTAGGAGGCGCTATCCAGAAAGTTATTTCATTGAAGTCATCCGAATCGGTATGAACACGAGCAGCTTGTTAATTCCTCTCCCGGGCAGGATCAAAATACGGAAACATAAATAACTGGTTCCCGTTATAATGACGTCACGTCCGGAACTCATTATTTCGCGGGAGACTCCAAGTTGCACCCTTAATATCAGCGCCTCGCGCCAAGACTACTAATCATCCCCGTCTTACCACCCGAAATTAAAACGCTTCGTTATTGTTTTCGTTTGGAACCCCCCTTCGTATCAGAAGAGGGAAGTAGATATAATGAGTTTCTACACTGGACAAAGTTCCACTTTTCCAAACAATTATATCAGAGCTACAATGAAAGGTATATATTATGTCTATATATATGATCACATCGTTCATATCTCATGAAAGACATCAGTAGAGACAATAGGCTCATTATTTGCCTCCTAATGGCAGGTGGGAGGAGCTAATGAGTGTACCAACATTTGAATCTTAGCATCATCATCAGAAACACTTTTCTGGCTGGACTCAAACAGCCTACAAATGCACAACCAGGCATTTTATGTATCAATACTTGAAGAGAAACTCGATAAAAAATATGGATACATAAAACTCGATTGCTAGGAGAGAGCAACTCTGTAGGTGTATGTGTGGGTAGTATATAGTCACAACAAGATATTGAAGGTCGATTCTTATCTAAGCAGTATCAAGCAACGCAGCGCAAAACATAAATAGCATTTTTCAGGAGCATCAAGTGTAGTTGCATTTAGTCAATTTATGTTTCTTTTAATTTGTTGTGGAAATGTGAACGTCAGATTCCATATTATATCATCATAATTAGATGATTTGTTGGATGAATATAATGAACAGGTTCTTGAATCTCGTGCGCGGCTTGATGAATGTATATTCCATACACTTTTCGAGCGACTCCAAAACGGACGAAAGGAAGTTTTAGAAATATCATAAATGTCTGCGCAGAGAAGTTCAATCGCAGCTATACGATCTTGTGCGGATGGTACCAACTTGACTGTACAGTGCATCCCATTTTGGTTGAGACCGCCATGTTTCTATAGGTTATTATCGAAGATGGAGCCTTCCTGTTATCACACTTCTTCCTACTTCTCATTGCAACTCAAGATAGCTTTATCATATTTTGCATACCTGTTTGCACATCATCATCATCATCAACATTTTCAGTAGAATGCCGTAAGTAACTGCATTCACACAGACATTCAATTCGATATTCCTCGAAATTGTCGTTGATGAATTGTCCATGGTCTTATGGAAGAAGTTATGATGGAAGCAATCACAAAATTGTTGATATTACACCATTTTCCATCCCTACATTTCCATGGTGGAAATATGAGCAACATGCACGAGTATATACAAATACTATTTTTGAACCATTTTCCATCGTCATTGCTCACCCCCATTAGATATTTTCAATTATTTCTAGGCAACTTTGCGGACACTGGATTGAATCGAAGAATATTTCAATTATGCCTATTGACTTTCTGTTCTGTTTCCTCTATTAAATGACACCCTCATCTTGTGAGCAAATGAGGTGGTAGTTTATTCGTGGATCTGGTCAATGAATTCTTTCGATCGACGGAAAGAAAGACATCACTTGATAGATTCCGTACAGAGTTCAAGAATGAATCAAGAGATCCTACATTTTGTGATCGGAAACATTTCAAATGCTTCTCTCACTCTTCCCACTGATACTGTTGTTAAATCTGAGAACATTTTCTTCAGGAGAGAATGAACAGACTTCTTTCGATAACTTATTATATTGTACATTTCCATCAAACTGACTAGCTGACATTCAATAGTCCGAAGTGATAACAATATATCATTGATGGATTTTGTCGAATTCTATTATCTGATGTTTCTTGGAAAATTCTGTTTATTTATTATCAATTTGATTCTCGATTTGGTTTGTCGCTCCTTGAATTCTCTTCATTTATAGGAATCGGGTTGGAAAGAAGTCGATGATAAGCTCATCCTCACTTGTAGTGTAGTAAACGGAATAACGTTTTTCGATTGAAAGTTGAATAAATGTATTTCTGTTGCAAATGAATTTTATTGAACCGTGAATCTCGAATATTTCCTGCAGAGAATGGTCCTTCAGAAGGTCGAACTATCGCAAGAAAAAACACTTTTTATTCCTCTGAATGTGAAGCTTCACCTTCAGGAAGCACTTCTAACCACCAGTCATTCACTATTTCATGTTCGTGAAAATGTTTCGTTGATGGCTATTTGCTTGAATGTGATTTTCATGATTCAACTTTACTGGTTTCACTGTTCATTGAAATCACTGTTTTCATCTCATCGATTTCATCTCTCACACGATTCTTCTCAGGATTCTCAATAATTCAGAGATGTATTTCGAAAGGATACATATTGATTCATTCGGTGTGGCAGAAATTGTATATTTTCATTTGGAGAAGGTACCTCGGAAGTCACATACACTGAAAAAATTATCGTGTGTGAAAACAATGAACACCATTCATCATAATTATTTACATCGAAAGAAAGTAATCTTCATGATATGAACAAACAAACGATCATTACTCGAGGATCCCATTCATGATCATAATGTAATTGCGTTCATCAAGTACTGACGAAAATATTCAGTAACTCAATGAATATTTCCATCCCTTCGATACATTTCATAATTGAATTCAATGATTTCAGCATTGTATTTATGAATTCTTCCAATAACATCACTATTTTCGACTGATGAATGTGTAACATTACTATGATGTTCAATTGTTTCAAAAAAGTAACTGTATTCATTCTAGTGGTAACCAAGGTTTCCAATATATTGTATAAATACATCGGTTTATAATTCATTTCATGAGGATAATGAATTTGTGCATGACATATGGGAGAGCAAGTACGTTGTTTCAAGCAAATTAATTTGTCATTACAATGCACGCATTCATTGTCGAAATAATGTAAGGTTCAGATCAAATCATAGAAGTGAATATTGAATACATGTAAGCGATAGTGGATAATTATTCGGTGCATTGTATTGAAGAAATGCGTTCATTGGTTTGATCTACACGTACATATATCGATGAACAGTTTATGAATAACATATACACCATGTATCGAATTGCTTTCCACAAATTATCCAGTACATCATTATAATGAATTGCGTACGTTGTTTCAATGTACGTACATAGATTGATGAACGGTTCATAAGAATAATGCTCATCATGTACCTAAGTGAATAATCGGTACATTGTTTCGGAGAAATGCGTTCATTGTTTTGATGTAGACGTACATTCATTCATGATGTCATAGAAACAATGTATCTTATCGTTTTCGACTAATCACCCAGTACATGATCATAACGAAATGCGTTTATTGTTTCAATGTATCCGCGTACATAGATTGATGAACGGTTCATTGTAATGCTCGTATCATGCAATATATTGATGAACTCTTACATCAAAAAGAAGTATTCCTATTGGCCTGGAGAAAATTCGCTCGGAAAGTTTTTTTAGGATGAAGTCTAGTCCAGAAACACAAACGAAAGGTCGCTCAACTGTGCCGAAAGTGTAGCATTGATTTTGAATTCAACTGTTGATAATGATAATTATTGAGATGTTAGTTTTCAGATTGAATCTCTTCCTATATATCGCAATAAAAATCTAGAGTATAGGGACGGAGAAACAAAGTGAGAAACCGTGTAACTTGATCATATTATGTGAAAATGATGTGCTTCATTTGCAATCAACCAACCAACAAGGCTATAAGAAAAGATATAGGTGGAAAGAGCAACATAATAAAATATACCATAAAAGACTCCCAGGAATCATTTCTTCACTTTGGGAAGAGTAACCAGGAGGTCGAGGAGCACCTAAGATTTTCGAAGTCGAAGAAAAGTGCTATCCAGCCATTCATTATATGTGTAGGTGAGGACATGACAACTCCCACCGAAATATGTGTTTATTTTGATAATATTAGATATACCTTCTTCCATATAGTAAGAGCAGTAGATATATGTTTCAAAATTATATATTTGTTCAATCTTGATTTTCCTGCTGAATCAGAGATGTTTTGGTCCTTCATTCCTATAAAATGACAGGAAGCCTTTCTTTCCCAAAGGTACATATATTATCTGAAGCGCTGAAGGAAAATGAAGAGAACTGTCAAGCTACAATTCTGAATGTACCTATTTAATTTAACATTATCATTCGGTTTCATGTTTAGGTTTATTTCTATGACAGTCCTATGTAGAATGAGTCTTTTAATAAATCGTTTCAATATGGAGAAAAATTCGAATTATTTCCCTCATTATTATAGGCAATACTAGATGTACATTCAATCAATTCACTTGTGACTAACATTGACCATTCATTGTTCTTATTATGATCATCTTCTGTATGATTATAATTCCCTCATCAAAACTATTCAGAAAATACATATATAGGACACATGCTTCCTATTTTCGGAGGAGTATTTTCGAAAGTTGAGGATATACAGAGTGAACTATAATTGCAAAATCAAATTAGTTTCTTGTATCGAACAACTCATGGAAATTAATTCAAATTCGATCAGTGATTGTTTCATTTTATCAGAATATTACACGATTTGATGGATATTTATATCTTACGATCACGAGAAAACAATTCAATCTGTCTTCACTCAATCTATGATTGTTATTTCGGAATTATAATAGTTATAACAACTTTTCCTCTTCATCATTACACTCATTCGGCATTCGGAAGTGTTTCTTACTTTGCTATATTATATTCTCAGTATTTGTACCTATATTCTTTTCGAACCCCATCAGTGTCAACTATAATATTATATATACACTGTGTTCCATTAAGATAATTATAATGTCTCTAAAATATGTATCAACCTGTATAAATCATTCCAGATAATGTTCAGAGAATACTTGAAAAATTAACTATTTTTAATTAGGGAGATGTTATTCCTTGAATAAATCAACACAATGTACGTTCCATTTCGAATCCACGTAAATCTTTCATTGAACCATGGAAGAAATATTTATGGAACCAGTGAACACGTTCATTCAAACAACGTACTAATAGGTATCGGAATAACGAACATATTCATCGGAATGGTGTAGAAATATTTATCAAATCGATGGAATAATTCATTGATACAATGTAAGAATTCCATAATATCAACGTACTTACGCATTGAAATAGAGATTGAATGTGCTTTGAAACGGTAATTGCATTTATTCAAACAATAATAATATTTCGTCACCGCAATGGATGCATATTATCATAGCTATCTTTCATTTCATTGAAATGATATTATAGTGTTCATTAAAGTAGTGAATGCATTGTTCATAGCAAGGTATTGGTTTTCGTGATACCAATGAACGTTCATCAATTAGTGATTGCAGCCACAAGGTCATGAACGAACATACTTTGTATTAATGAAACTCTACTTTGGTTGAGATTTAATGATCACGTTTCTTTGTTTCAAATATTTTTTCATTGTATTTACGTACCTTTTTCGTTCAGTGTAGTTTCTTGGAATTCAAAAACCAGAAAATGAGGTTATCACTTTTTCAGCAGCGTTTCCTTTGGCAGATTTTCTGACTGGATATCCTTAATCATTAGTAATCTTCAGTTTCTCATAAATATTCTGGTTTGTTTCTGAATACACATTTCGATCGATGAATTAGCGGTATTCATGATATTTAATGACAATATATATCAACAATAACGAATTATATCAACTAGTACAGCAATCATCTAACATCATATTTTCCTCGACCAAAGTGAATCAATGGTATGTTACATAAATAGTGTGGAAAGTGAAGATATTCAATACGAGCGCGTAGCGGCGAGTGCGGAAATTCGCTTATTACTGGCAGCTACCACGCATCCCAAAATGAAGCAGCAATCTATGACGATTTCATGAAAATAAATGTGTGCGCATATGAACTGTTATACAAGTACGGCAATCTCAGAATGAATCAGCCATCATCTTTGGTAGCCAACAACACTAAACTGAATCAACTGTGTTGTCATTGTCATGAATGATTTATGTATCCTCAGTATTTTTGAGTTTGTTATGAATAATTTTGTGGATTCATGGTACCAGCAGAGGTCGAAATCAGAAAAGGAAGGGGTTGATGGTCACATAACCAGACGCAGGAAAGAAGGAAGAGTTTTACCGAAAGATTAGCGGAATTTCCAGGTGGAAATATCATCACATTCATTAATGGCTGCTAGAATGAGTTTTCGAGATATTTCCACGCTCGTTAGTTTCACTGTCCACTTTGCTGTTGCTCTAGTGAAATATGGACTAATCATGTAACTTTATGATTAAGAAAACAGTGTGGTGTCCGCTGTTCCATAGATGTTAGGAGATTTTTTCTCACTTTTTATTGCCTTTGCCTATCAACTATATGACCTAGTGAACTGTGTGTATACCACCTGAAATTGTTTTGATTGTAACCTGCATAGTAACCCACGCTTTTGTGCATGGCGCAGCTGTCAAACGGATATCATCTATTGAAATTAATCTGAAAGTGGTAATTTCCATTTGAAATTACCAATTCCGAATTTTTCTGCTGTTCTTTTGAGATCTTCCTAATTTTCTTCTTACCTAAATCATCCCGGTATTGAGGCGAACAGAACGAAATGAAATCATTCAAATAGCCATTTCAGAGTTTTGGCGAGACTATCGTAGCTGGGCAGTTAATTTTCATTGTATATGTAGAATCGTTTGTGATTCCCAGATTATTTTGACGGTCAAGAGGTTGTTGTTACAGTGACCTGTGATTTGTAAATCCCGAATTCAATTTCATAGTTATTTTTTTCAGTTGCCAATGCACATGCAACCGGGTTACGATTTCAGCTTTCCTCTACTGAAATCAGACGATCACTATATACAGTATCATTGATGTTTTTTGTGTCACTTCCCAATCCATACATCCGTATATTATGAGGCTAAAGTGATCGTGGGAACCAATTATGAGCTGATATCGATCGGTCATTACATTAATTTAACTACTTACTTGCTAAATTGAATCTCGAATCATCATCATGAGTAGTCATTAACGATGATGATGAATCCATCAGTCTGTTGTTCACATTTATTACCACTAACTCTGATTATATTGAATTCGCTAAAAATTTAATATTATTCTCTAGCGAAATACGGAGGGGTTATAGGCAACCAAGAGTTTAATGACATTATAGGTGAATAACAAAAGAACTGGTTCAATGTTCAATGGATGAGAGTAGCACTGAGTAAATTCAGTTACGACAAGCTATCTCATGAATTTCTGGCAGCATTCAGGTACCTCTCATTGTGACATGATTCAGTTTTATTTCTCCATATTCGAACATTACCTTCTAACGTTCTTCGCATTCAAAATTTCCTGATGTGAACCAACTCCCAGGCTTCCTATTAGTATCTATACCTACTGATCTGCCTAGCTAGATATCTCCCGAGAACATCCAGCTATATATTGACTTGAATTCAGCTCCCATGTTCTTGGATCGTTGCATTTAATTTGTTTTCTTCATCAAATTAATCGACCTATTTAAAATGCACGTGGTGTCACTGGAGAACATGGATGTCGATATGTAGTGCTGATAGATGACCCGGCAGACACTAACAATACTTCCGAGCGTCCACTGCGATTTTCAATGTTGACTACGTCAAGTATCATGTCGACTTTTTCTGCCAGAAAAAAAAAGACTACCTACTTATCACGATGGTTGCTTTGCAAGTACATGCACATCAACATATTTCGTACATGGAAAAACAAGTGTGAATAGCTAGGAATGTCGCTGTTTGAAAGACTGAGACAACGATTATCCAAACAATGTGGTTCATTTTGTTGAAGGCAAAGGCAGCTTTCATGAATATATTTGCTCATGGATTACCTGATAATTTTTGTATAACTAGTGATCTCGAACGAATTGTTATATAATTCAATCCAAATTAATGATCATTCAGTTCAAGAATCCAAACATCTCGAAACCAATTTTCAATTTCAGTAATTCATATACGTTCGAGAATTATCCTCGTGCATTTTTTCCATTCAATGACTACCACATGACAACGTATTTTCTCGAGAGTGGGGAACCATCTTTAACTTTCAACACATCAGAATGAAACAATGTTGAAAAATCCTCCACCCAAGGACACAACATTTATGATAATTGTATTTTCATGTTCAAAACTTCAATGCATCTTTATTCGAATAACTCATCGTGTTTATTATACAGGGTGTCCTTAAAAGGTCTTTACAAAAAGCTACCACTCATTCTTCAGACCAAAACAATTCGATACAAGGAAACTTACCTCAGTAAAAAGTTGCTTAGTTTGGGCGCTAGACGGCTCTGAAGTTGAAATTTTCAAATCGATTTTGCTTCATAACTTTTGAACGGCTCATGAGATTTTTTTCAAATTTGGTACGTTGGCATAGACTCATCGGGCAATGAAACTCATATCATAATCATAATGAATATCATTCCATGGGCGTAGAACTCGATTTTTTCAGTAAATAAACATCTAAAACTCCTACGCCAATGGAAAAAAATTAGTTTCAATATGAAATTTAAATTATTCAACTCATTCACTACAAAAAAGGTACTCTTGACAAAAGTCGATTCATCTCATGGTTTCGACAAAATTTTAATTTTAGTGATTTAGAGCATAATTAATAATAAAACGATTAAGGGATATTTCATAAAAATTGTTCAAAATGTTCACCATTTTCACGTATACAAAGATTCATACGACGCAAAAAGTTGAGATGTACTTTTTGCATAGGTTATTTCTATTGAAAATAAGTAGCACTGTTTTTTTTTTTCTGAAGACTATTATTATCTGCTCGAAAACAGTGAGATTCACATTCTTGGTTTCCATAGTTTCATCTGTGTTGATTTATTGACGTTGATTGTTGATATCGGACTTTTCTGATTTATCATGGCCGTACAATACACCAATGAAGAATACACCGATATGTTATTGGTATTCGGATATTGTCAAGGAAATGGTCGAGAGAGTGTGAGGGTGTATTCGGCAAGGTTTCCAAATCGTCGCGTACCAAGCCACCCAACCTTTGCTGCAGTTGAGAGACGTCTTCGGGAGACCGGTCATTTTGCTCCTAGAACTGGTGATTATGGAAGACAGCGTTATGTAAAGATTCCCGAAGTCGAAGTAGAAATTCTAGACCGTATTGAAGAAAATCCAGAATTGAGTACTAGACGGATAAGTAATGAACTAGAAGTTTCTAGGAATGCCGTTCATGAAGTACTAAGAGAACAATTATTATACCCATACCATAAGACGCCAGTTCAAGATTTATTAATCCATGATTCACAAAGTCGTCTGATGTTTTGTAGGTTCATTAATTTGCAAAGAGAAATGAATCTGAACTTTGGAAAGAATATTTTGTTCACTGATGAAGCCTGTTTCACGAGAAGAGGAATAACTAATTTTCATGATGAACACGTTTATGCAATTGAAAATCCTCATTCCATTAAAATAAACCATTTTCAACACGAATTCAAAATCAACGTTTGGGCTGGAATAATAGGAAATTTTATAATTGGTCCTGTCATACTTCCACAAAGATTAAAAGGAGACATGTATTTACAACATCTACGAAATACGTTGCCAAATTTGTTGGAAGATTTACCACTCCAACATCGGGTAGATATGTGGTTTATGCACGATGGAGCTCCACCACATTTTTCGGTGGATGTTAGGAATTTTTTAAACCAACAGTACCCAGACAGATGGATAGGTAGAGGTAATGATGCACCCGTGAATTGGCCACCACGTTCTCCAGACTTAACACCGATGGATTATTTTGTATGGGGTTATCTCAAGTCTACGGTTTACAAGTACCTGTGAATACTGTAGAACAATTATGGCAACGTATCCAACAGGCGACGAATAATCTTACAGGCGATGAAGAAGTTATGCAAAGAGTACATTTCAACTTTTTGCGTCGTATAATCTTTGTATACGTGAAAATGGTGAACATTTTGAACAATTTTTATGAAATATCTGTTTATCGTTTTATTATTAATTATGCTCTAAATCACTAAAATTAAAATTTTGTCGAAACCATGAGAGGAATCGACTTTTGTCAAGAGTATCTTTTTTGTAGTGAATGAGTTGAATAATTTAGATTTCATATTGAAACTAATTTTTTTCCATTGGCGTAGGAGTTTTAGATGTTTATTTACTGAAAAAATCAAGTTCTACGCCCATGGAATGATATTCATTATGATTATGATATGAGTTTCATTGCCCGATGAGTCTATGCCAACGTACCAAATTTGAAAAAATCTCATGAGCCGTTCAAAAGTTATGAAGCAAAATCGATTTGAAAATTTCAACTTCAGAGCCGTCTAGCGCCCAAACTAAGCAACTTTTTACTGAGGTAAGTTTGCTTGTATGGAATTGTTTTGGTCTGAAGAATATGTGGTAGCTTTTTGTAAAGACCTTTTGAGGACACCCTGTATTGAGTCGAGTGATATAAATTTGTTGAAATGAAAATATAAAATATTGTGAGTGATTTTGATTGTAACTTCAAAAAATAATCTATCGAATATCACACGAAAGTACGATGAATTAGATGATAATTCTCCAGGCATTTTCTCAAACTTGTTGCCAATTGCCAAGTTTTCTAAAATCTGAAATCTGTCGAATTATTTTCAATTTATTCTCACTCTCTTGAGATACTACTACATACAATTCAACTCATGTATGGAAAATCGCATATGCCAAAGTGCAATTGTCAGTTTGACAGCTTTTACAGCGACAAATGCATTAGTTTTTTCACTCGACCATTTGTTTACCAATTATCACGGATTTGGTTGTCGAAATAAATACTTAAGACATGTGTGTCAACAACTTTCTGAACACTAACAATGAGTCAACGAACGCCGAAATGAGTCTTGTGTATATACCTACAAAATAAATACTCTTGATGTATCGATATGAGGTCAATTTGTGTTGTTCAAATTATAAACTAATTCCTTTAGCAATTTGACTCGGAAAAACTGTCAACCTAAAAACGCTCCACCTTCGGTGTCGCCTTTTCAATAGTCACAGTTTCTCTCGTCTAATTGTTAGGCAACAGTTCTCATTGAACAAACCAAATTCACCTTATGAAATACAAAACAGTCACCTGAAAATAAAAGCTGAAACACGTGAATTGATTTTACGTTGGACGTATTATTGTCGCGAACTTGTCTCTTTGAGAATCCAGTGTTTTTCATATCTGAGCATTTCAAAGTCAATCTGAGTACCTACACCTACAATGATAGTTGGTTCTGAATATCAATTATCAAATGACAATATTCATTGATTTTGAAATATATCAAATGATTTGTGAAAACTAATTCATGATAATAATTCCACAAGAATGTCAGATTCACTTCCGTCTATGGTTGTTTTTTTTAATCGTCAAAATTGCACCAATACCTTGATGGTGCATTGATTAACTTTTCTTCTCAGGATCAGGACCTACATAATATAGCTATTCCCTCTTTTGTTCTTTCGAAGATGATCTCATTAGCATGAGATTCCTCATCGAAAAAAAATCCTTATGAAAGGCAGACGGACCGCGAATTATTGCGGCTACTGTACTTTTTGTGGACGGTCGGCCTTCTTTGAGTGACTTGCATACACATCCAATAGCATTTAAATAATTTATATGTACATATGTATGCATTGACCAGTCACTTTTTCAGTCGTGCCGAAACAATGCGTTCGACTGATGAGAAGACTGCCGAAATTCGACGGAAACCGCCCGAGGCGACGCTTCTGGTTCCTTTTCCAGTATGTTGAGTGATTTTGTTCGATGAACCTTGAACAACTTGGTCAGCAAAGAGCAATTCCAAAGACGCAAAATATTCCACATTCCTTCATTCCTTAATTAACGAGAACGTTAATGATAGTAGAGGGTTATGCTTATTGATATTCCTGGACTCAACAACGTCCTTTGATACTGTGTCGCACCCCATTTTATTATACAAAATTTACAGTTTGAGTATCAGACGTATTGCCCTAGACTTGTTCAAATCTCATCTCAATGAGAGATCTCGGCAGGTTGAGGTTGGAGATTCCATGAGTGCGGTGTTCCATAGGGCACAGTGTAATCGAATTGGTATATGTAGAGATGTGGTTGTGCACGAAACCACTTTGTATACAATTCATTGACACTCGATGTAGACGAAGCCAACTTCATGTGTCCCACTGCAAATAAGCGAACCTATATCCTTGTAATAATACACCGAAGATTCACATCACTAACTGCCGAGACTGAGCAAATTTCAATGGCTCTCACGAAATCTCGTTAATATTCAACTAAATATCTAAGCTTTGTCATTTACTTTCGAGTTTCCTAGCAGATAGATCACTTGTGAATGTAATTCAATTGAGTTAATTGATAGAAGTAGAGCACTCACATTCTTTCAAGAAAATTGGGCTACTACTCTAGAAATGTAACTGCTATATGAGAATGAACAACTTTTTTCATCCCTTGAATCCATACAAACACTGTTGGAAAGCAATGATAACTTGTCAAAAAAGATTATGTTCGAATTGAACTTCAGCATATGTTCAGATCGAATGTAAACAGTTCAGTATTCCCCATTTTTGGAAGATATTCAATAACTCATTCATATTCTGAATAATCAGTAGAAAGATAGTGAAGGAACCTGAAAACTGACGTTTATCAATCTCTCAATCGGGAAAACTAGAGCTATAAAAACTCGTTTCTATTGTTGAATTTCATCAACTTTCAACTTAATTCATTGTAGTATTCACCATTTTTACAGCGCAAGTTCGTTCATTATGGTTCCTAATCATTACTCATCATTTCTGTCATAGAAACATCGTTTGAAGTAAATTATTCATCTTTTTGTGGAAAATAATGAATCACTATTACAGTTCGAGAGCATCAGACTTGATAGGGTTGCCCACCCTCTGAGTCAGTCAATGAGCACAATCATCGGAAAATCAGCCTTATCTCATCGCTCATTCAATATCATACCAGGCAATATATAGTGGTATCATCGGATACCACTATATAATGAACCTCAATCAAATGTTGAATGAAATGCAATATACAATATAATGAAATATATATGGAAATCGTAAATCAGTACCAAGTAGAGTTAACAAAGTCCAAGATCCAAGAGTTTTCGTAGATTGCGATGCATTGTATGTATTGCTACGTATAAGTTTACAGGAGCCATATCAGCAAACTTATTCTAGCACGAGTCTACGATTATGTTCACTATTATATATAGTATCTGTTATTTACTATTTTCTATGTTTCGGCTTCTATTGATACAATACACATATCTTTGTCGCCAAAAAAAATTAGTGACATGCAAGTACGGAGTTTTGACTAATAGGTATATGGCGGCGGCTAGTTATAGTGTTATTTGGGTTTCAAGATTAAATTCCTTCAAAATTGAATATCTAGGTGGAATATAATATATTTCTGAATGATAAATCATGAACTGAGCATGATGTCAGTTCCATCAGTGACTGATGTAATCTCATCAGGTATATTTAATTGGGGATGATGAAAACGATAAACCAAAAATCGTGTATTGCACGAAGAATAGTGCGTCAATGGGGCTATTGAAGCACCAAAACAGAGAATACTTTTTCGATAAAGATAACCTTGTATAGCTTTTCATTTCGTATACGAATCTCAAATCATCATTTCACATTCTGGAAAATGGACGAACGTATTTATCTATTTTATTTTCTTGCTTCAGTCACTTGAACGCCATTCGGTAGGACAGTGAGCAGATGGTATCTATCAAATGATACGCCAATGAAATGATTGCATTTGAATGTGATCTTGATCTCAGCGGGCATCACCTCGCTCTCCCAATTAAACATTCAATATTCAACATGGAAATCCTAGTTAATTGCCAATATGGAGTAACGCTCTGCCGAGATAGAAATGTTGCAAAAACTCAATTATCTCTCTTCGAAGCTTCTGTATACACATATCGAATGATCTCAACTGCGAATCGCGTTTGATGCCTAGATGGAGATAAACTATATGGAGTGATAGGTACAAAAAAATAACAGTGACGGCGCTGCTTCTATCTCCAAACAGAATGATAATTTGATCAACTATTTCTATAACTGGAAAAGAATAATTTCTGAAAAAGTGTCAGCAGCTGTCATAGATCGGAAATATATTCTAAAGCAGCAAAAACTTCTATATTTGTTTTGGAAGTAATTCTTGTTGTTCGTTTTCGGGTTCTGCGTATAGATTTCGAAGTTCTATTCTCGAAGTTTCTCATCATCTAACTTAAACTTTCTATATAGATACATATTGATTTTTGTAGATATTTAAATTATATATATTATAGTATATTAGATTGTAAGCGAAACAATCGATCAAAAATTGGTGGTTGACATTGGTTTCATAATGAAACGCAATTCAATATTTTATAGAAAGTTCATTCATCACTATTCATAGTCACGAAACAACGATATACGAAATATTAGAAACTTCGGGAATGTTTTATTTCTATGCCATGACAACATTAACAAAATGACATTTCACTTCATTGACATTGAAACGGACCTCAAACAAATATAATCTCCATCATGTTTCATACATAAAAAATATTCCGATCTCTCATAACCCCGTCCTCAGTAAAAATCAACAAAAACGACGAAGATAAGTTTCAAATGGAAAGACCAGTTTTTCGGTCCTACAAAAAATTATTCGACTTGTTACTGATAGGTACTGGAATTTGAGATTGCTAAATATTAACGACGAGGAACATTTCAATAAGTTATTTCTTGACGTTTCATGTATAACGTCGGCGATGTCCATGAGAAAGGTATCTTCGGCAACATTACTCTGATTGTCAAAATTAAAGCATGTTCCCAATTTGGCAATTGAGCAACTGGATAATGAAATCCAGCGGAAGGAAATTTTGGTCGATCATTTCGGTTCTCATGATCTATTGAATTTTTCATCGAAAATATCAGTACTTACCCATTTCTTGTTAAACAAATCAGATGCCCTAATTCTATCTTCTGTTCATGATCGTATGGAAATTATTTGCTGTATTATATGAATGGTAATGTGGATCAGAAAAAAATAGTATGAAATTAACATATAGAAATGCGTCGAATGAGCACTCGAAGAATAAATAGTGAGTATCTCTTTTCATGAATTGTCTAACAAATTGATAGAATTAGGTAATTAAAAAGTTAATTGAAAGTTGATGAAAAACTTCAAAATATGCTGGAAATGAATCACAAACAAAAACTCGAATATAAAGATCCGAATACCCACATGTGATACAATGACTAAAACAATGATCTGAACATAATGATACATGGCAGTTGAATTGATCAAGATTCGGGTTTTCATTGATGGAATAGAATGGATTCTCAAGCCAAAGATATTATTCCCGGATATTATCCCATTTTTGAATATACCAGGACTCAAGGTGTCCCATATGTCATGGATCAAAATGAGAATGATAATAATATCGATTTTTTTTATGCAGGTAGAAGTGATACAAAGAAGAAAAAAATAATTCAGCAATATTACATACAGTTTCTGCAGAGCAAAAGGCAAAGTTCGCACTTTCTGTTGATGGTTCATCAGTAATCAATTTCATTTTTTCATTTCTCCCTGAAATCATGTAGTTCGTTTACTAGAGAACTAATTACAATGAATATGTCAAATTTCTGATTTCTTCTTACGAAAACTTCATCCCAATGAATGCACCATTCCCAAGTAATAATTCCTATGACATGTGTTGCTCCATATCAATTGAGAAAAATGTTATTTTCCTTAAATTTTGTTGAGAATGAAATATTTCGCTCCACAAAGATGACCAACTATCAGAAGGAATGTGACAATTATCACTTTATTGTGATTAATTCTCTTAGTGAACAAACAACATGATTCTAGAAAGACATTAGGAAAATCCAATAACTTTTGACCCATCGACCATTGGATAACCACATATACGATTAGTTCAGTTATATTTATATATAGTCAGATCTCTCTTGCTTGAAAAGTTCTCATATCGAGACTTCTCATAAGACACATAATTGAGTAGGTATGTATAGAGACGTGACTGTCAATATTTCAAGATATGTAAATACCATACCCCTACTTGAGTATCTCGAGACGCTCAGTATTTTCTTCTGAAGAATTAGTACGTAATAGGCATAGTAATAATACAGTAAAACATCCAAAAAACATATGACTCGAAAGTTTGTTAGCTACATATATTGTCAATATGCACACGCCAACTGATGAGATGGGAATCGATATGCAAACCAAGAAATTTGATTTCTCTTTTTTGTTATCAAGACATGTGATCGTGTTTACCTATAACAGTATAGTTGATATCTTTGGTGTAGTTTCAGAGTTTTTCGAGAGTCTATTTCTAGAGCAGTGGGATTTCATATTCATAACTGAGGAGTTGGCTCAACTGGGCCGTATTCTTTTTTCCATAGAATAAAGATCAGTGATGAATGGAATGAATAATGTTGGTTAAAAAAACGTTACGCTCGGGGATGCCCGCGGTGATATCACATGATTCAGAATAATGCGTATAGAATTTACCCTGTATCTGACATGTTGAGTTCTATTTCGGGAATGTTTTTTGATCCAACAAAGTACAGAGGCACGAACTCCGTGATCATATAACTTACGATATCTTATCAAAATTCTGATTGAAATAATTATACAGTGTGAGAACTGAGTCTTGAGTGGCGAAATCGAATTGGCAGATGAAGTTTTTCACGTTCATGCAAGGATTCCGAAAGCTTTCTATTGTATGTTTTTCTACAAGCTCAGCAGAAGAATGATTGTAACGGAATATTCCAAAGATTGTGAGATGAATTATATTGATGTTGGTTTCAGACCGCATGAACAAATTGAGAAGAGCGTCACGAATAATAGCCTGGCCACAAAAGATTCGATGTCACATTTCTCCGGCTGTGGAACTGAAGATAGGAGAAGACACGAGATCTTCCACTCGAGACTCACTCAAGGTCAAATATAAGCGGAAAAGGTACCTGATGAACTACTATAGAGTAGAGTCAACGTGCTACTCCACCGCAACACTAGAGCTGAAGCCTATCACAGGCTTTCTCGTTAGGTCATAGCCTTCAGAGGCTCACGTCAAAAAGATGTGGAGGTTGACACATGCCATTTGTGATGACCATCAAAATCTGCTGCAGAAAATATGCTATGCACCTGCAAAAATGATTGTCGGCCAAAATCTGCATCCACTTTAGTTCATCAAATTGCTGCACCAAACTGCAACTGCAAACTCATTATCCATTCGAATATTGTGTCGTGTCATAATTGGGTATTCCTTCTTGACTTTTTTGTAACTTTTCAGTATGATTCGAGCATTGTGCTTATTTTGTCATCATACACTATTCACACAAATGATTGAAACTGATGATGTAAATTAGATTTGATCTCTTATCTGCATATCTCACGGAATGAACGTATACATTGCATGATATTTTTTTATGAAAATTCAACGTTCCATACCATATCACATCATAATTCTCTTGATGAAATATTCTATAAGAAACATTTGGGTGTCTCTTGTCTATTTTCCCAGCTGTTCTTTGAGAAATATTTGAGGAGCATGTCTGAATATTTTCCATATTGAAGATAGTGAAAATATCATGTTTACAGGTCGGAACGATTATTGACGTTCTAACTGATACATTTACAATGTCTGATGTTCAATTCCTTCCGGACATTGATAGTACAAACTCTTTAAAATCTACATGGCTATCTATTGGACTATTTATTGGTGACAGAACAACTTTTATTAGGAGAGAGGACTTTACACAGAAACGATTGACATCGTATAGCTAATTCGATACTTGTATAAATGTAATTGTTGATGTTCACAACCTGTTTCCGATGTTTCCAATTCTACAAGAAATTATCTTATTATTGCGTTCATTCAGGGGTCGTTCTATATTGATTATTATCCAGAAATGATGATCGTGAACAAAATATTATGTCTGATTACATTTGTTTTTCTTTCATCCGTACATTTATGTCTTTTGGATCGATTCATTTGATCACTTCACATGATCCTGCAACTTTTTTCTATGTGCATAAAAACCAGTCGACTGTTCCTCTCCAGATCCAATCGGGAGCATGAGTAATATAATAGTAACCATAGCAATAAAGTGCCCTTCCCATCGTTGATGAAGAATGCACGACTGACTGACACTTGGAATCGAGGACTGGAGGTGAAATCAAATTGATAAAATTCAAAATGCTCGCGTCATATTTATTTGTCACCAAAAATTCGCTCGGAAATTTGAAATGGATGGACAGCGTTTTGAGGTCTCAAGAATAGAGAATTGAAGTATGTTTTATAACTGTAAATCCTACAATCATTGATGCTCAATAGGGAAAAAATATGATGCATCTGAAAATAATTCACCACCAAGCTTCACTACTATTATCAACGCGCTCGTCTGTAGTTGCATTTGTTGTCATTTTCATTCGATGTTTCTTCCTCGTCAGCTTTGATTTCAACGACTTTCTTGTTTGCATTTCTGACATTCTGCATCTCTTTGTTCTCGATATGACCATTCGTTCTCGGATTATGGGAAAAAACTGTTATCAATTAAAATCGCTACATGGTCGATATCATGGTGCAGTCTTATTACCATTCCATGCCGAATAGAGTAATATGTATCCGCGTAAAAGAGATTATATCCGATCCGGGGCTCAATAATTACATCGGGTATAATAACAACCCACGAGCGGCACAATACTAGACTGCTATATAATTTAAATATAACGTCAATATTGGATTAATAAATATGGCTCACGATTTACATACTGATTATATACGATACAACCGAGGCCGGTAAGTACGGTATCGGCAATGTATATCCATACATAGAGTCTCACAAATATCTCTAACCTATGCAGCCTGACTATATCAAGGAGTGGCAAAAGCAATAGCGCCCTCCAATTATTGTCCAATTTCGAAAACTTGAAAGCAAATGAAATGAAGTGAGGTTTTATCTCGCAGGAATGACTCCTCAACTTTGACAAGATGGCGGAATTCAATTCCTACTTCAACTCGACGAAGGCTGTCAATTATACTTCCATAAATTGTTCCTCATATGAATTTTTTCCTTCAATCTAGTGATGTATAAAGCCCGTGGCTCACGTTCAAACAATTTGATAAAATCAGTTCGGTGTGACGTCATCCTTGTATATTTGCCTGAAACGAAACATCGTGTGCATCCTCGTCACAAGATGTCAAGGAGTTTGTTCGAAAATATTGGATTTGTTTATGGGCTCAAAGGATATTGATTGCTTCCGATGGATTTTGTACCGATATTGATGGTGGGTCGATATGGAATGAAATCGATAGGGTAGAAAAAGTAACTACATTTACTGCACAGCATATTGTGATGTACTCGTTGTCTAAACGAAGTTTGATGGAGAAAAAGAGTAAGCTGTGGTCAAGATTATAGCATCAAATATTTTAAGTTGGAGGATTCACCAGCACCAATGATTTTGAATGATGTAAGAGTGTAATAATACTGGAAGATATGAAGAACTATTTGGACTATCTAAGGATAATTCAACCATATCTTGAATGGAATTCAGCCATTATTGAAAAACAGAAATATATTCATTACTCGGCACAATTTCTTCAGATAGTTTGAAAAAAAAAGGGAAGAATGCATCAAAGACAGAGTTAAAAAGTATGCGTAAGTAAAATAAAACAAAAATATGATAATAACCTATATAATTATGACGGAAGCCGAAAAATTTCTGATAATTTCCTGAATATTTGCAACCGTTTGGAGAGACGTCATTGATGACATCACAAATCACTAGTTTGATCGGATTGTTTCACCGTGTCACAAGGGCATAACAAGTTGACTTTCGCACAGAATGAGTTCACTCCGACAAGAAATTGATTTTTTGTATGTAACATGTATGTCTATGTAACTTTTGTTCCATATGTTCAGATTGGACTTTCAAACAGCTCAGGATATTCACTCTTCTGAATGAAAGAAACTATGTATATCGGTTCCATGGACTGTTTTGGGAAACACAAATATTATCAGCAATTTCGTCGTATTTGAGTTCTCCTATACACTAAGAAGTACTCCAAATTTAACAACTTCATCAAACTCTAACATTCCATACATTAAGGTTTCTCGATTGTTCCATCTGTCACTAATGTTCCGTATATCACACATCTTCTTGTGCCTTGGACCACCATTTCTTCACCTCCATATGTCTGGTTGGGGAGTGTACCATAGATAGTTTATTTTTCATATGTTTTGAGTCTACATGATTATCAGCTGATTCAGACGACCTATGATGCTTATGTGATGTGAAAAAACCACTTTTCATGTGGTGCACACATTCAAATTGTAGTTCAAATGACGTCACAGATATTTCATAGCAGAATCCCTTGTGGAATGGCTATTAACAAATTACACTGAACTCTTCAACTGTTTTGAGGCATACATGAAAAGTCAACATCTGTCAGATGGACGTCATATTACACCGGAAATGAATGATACGATAGTAACTATAGCATGATGTAAATAAGGACTGTTCCAACTCCCTTTACCCAGCCACTAGAAAAAGTTGTTGACTGCTGCATACTTGATTGAATCGAATTTTGACACCTGACTGAGGCTGCTCAAACATGATTCGAATTTGAAATTCAACTCGAATGCAAATATTGAACCGTCATCCGTCGCTGTCAGATATCAGTATAAGCGGATTTGTCTTTATAAGATCGACGATCGTATCGCCATCTATGATACTCAAGTGGTGCAGCCTATAGTAAGGTGTAGACCATGTTTTGGAAAGAAACAATTGAAGAGTTGTTTCACCATCCTTTATTCATCTTGGTTACTGGTATATACATTTTGAGATTATTGAAGGAGAGTGAATGGTGGAACGTTGTGTTCCATATGGATGTCTTGATGTGTTGAAACCAAATCACCAATGTTCATCACCAATCGTTTCTGATGGAAATATGAATGACATATCCTCGCTGATGTGTCAGATCTCAGATGAAACACTTGAAATCCTGAAACTAACGTATGAAAGCTGCTCAATTAGTTAACACATAAAGTTGTGCAATAATGCGGTATCATTTGCGATACATACAGTAGTGGTAGTATATAGTCTCTCCTTCAATCTCACCCACACTGGTAAATGGGATGCTTTCACTCGAAGAAATACGCACTCCATTCGGAGAAATGGTGATCTTGATTATGGCCAAGTGAATAATCTCTTGAGAAACCATCAATATTTTCGTGCTCTAGGATTGTCGGAATATTTTACTTGAAAGAAATAAGTATTCGATCCAGGAATAGTATCTCGAGGTATTCAATACAATTACGTTGTTCCAATTACTTGATTTTCTCTATTTTGTTGGCTGTAGAAATATATTCGAATCTATTGAATTCACAAGTACTCAACTGAAGATTCCAGATTTTTCATTTGGGGACCATTACCGCTTAATTGTCCTTGACCCAAGTAAAGCTGTTCTCTCAGTGCACCTAGTCACATTATATTTCAGACTCCTATGGCATAGACCTTCATTCAAAGTTCTAGGTACCTTGTTATTCCCTCCAACCTCAAAATGAAATTCTTGGCTCTCTCTCCACCAATGTATTGGCTCTTGGTTGTATAGTTTGTGGTAGGTAGTCTCTACTCAAGACTTCTCAGACTTGAAACAATCTGACCTTCCTAGTCATACATCATTTTAGAGTTCTATTTCTATATATCATATCGATCTTCCATAAGAGTTTTGTGATGAGAAGAAAACAATCCACCATATGGAATGCTCTCGCTCTGACCACGAGGCTCGTTTTTTGAGTACGGCGCATTCATTTCAGTTGTCAACTATAATTTAGTGATCTTAAATTATCACTACGTTTATATGAATTCAGCTTTCAGTGAAATCTCCTTTTATAAAGTCTATAATTTCATTCTTCCCTTCTTCTCCTCACATGATATCATTTTGTCATAATAATGGAGATGAAAATATCGTTCCACGATGAAAAAACAGTTGTTTGTGGATGTAAACTTCGCGACTACTCGTTAGATTCTGTGTACACGTTGATATCGGGTTTTAATTACACGTGAGGCTCGGGTGGTCCTACTTTGGCGTTCGGAGCCTCATTCACCAAAACCATCAGATACTCGAGATGGTGTCTTAATGATACGCCAGAGACTATCTTTACCAGGCGATGCACTCGTTTTAATAACGTCCTACATGGATGCTCTCATCATGTGTATACCGATCCCTTCGAGAAACTAGTATGAAAGTCAAAGGTTCATCAGATTGGCCATCAATTGAACTTGTGGACACAAAAGGCCTTTTTCTTGCCAGCCACACCAATATCACCTTCTCATTTCATAGTGCCTTATGATAACAGTAGGCTATTTCAGTAATTCTTGCAACTGCAGACAACTATGCATCTGACAAAATATATGTCAGTGGATATCTTCTACTTTGAACTCCAGTTAGATAAAAATTAAACAACTCTGACTGAATTTACACTGAATACTAATCATTTTTCGATTTTGGAGAAATCGGAATGATCTCAAAGTCTGATGTAGATGTGTATATTCAGAAATAATATTATGCTTGGTACTTTTCATTACTGAATAGTGGGTCAACATAATCAAGATTATCAACTCCAATGACAGGTATCATTGAACTCTTCACAACAAGTTCATTCAGATTGCTTTTTTCCAATGGAACGAATGGAAGGGACGAAAAGCACTTCCTCAAATATCACCCAATATGGTTCCCTCATGATATTACTCAATTGATATGGATATAGATATGGTATGAAAATTTCTTGATGATGGAGAATATTGGGAACATGCATGAAGCATGCAACTGTCGATACCTGTTATTTTTCCGACAGCATTGACCTCCTTCAGTTGAGAGCAAGTGCAGTTGCATCAAAGTCGACAACTGCATCTCTTGGACATAATTCATTATAAATCTTGATGGTCTGTCACAACTCCCATCATCACATATAATTACTCTCGATATCTATTATATGGTTCATATGGTTAAATATATATCGGAAGATTATTCTTCAGTCATTCTGTTAGATATAAACACAGTCTGGTAAACTCCCCAACCAGAAATATGATATATAATAATAATATAATAATTGAAATCGATTGTGCTATTTATCGATGATGATATCAGGTATTGTTTCGAATAATCGATTAGTTCGAGCCGACTGCGAGCGAAGATATCCTCACATAACAGAAAATCAATGGAATGGAGATATGAAAAACTCTGATAGAATCGTATACGGAGGTGAATAACAATGTAATAAGCACTGAAACCTCAGATCTGCATCGACGAAAGATTACTCCCGAATTTCGAGTACCCCCAATGATCGATAGAAATCTATTCGAAAAATATATATTTTTCTGTGGAAATTTCAGACATCATGTTCATCGGAATGTGAGCATTTCCGGACATATATGAAACTATTCTTCTTGAAAAATCGTGAAGAATGAAACACTGAAATTTCGAGATGTTTTTGGCTCAAATAATTGGGTGCAAGGGAAGAGCAAAAATAGATGAAAATCTACTAATTGATATTTTTGTGCGAAAATCTAGCCGACTGGCCCCTATGAGATTGTCACTGGAATAACAGGTCCATTTAATTTGAGTGAGATATCAGCAAACTATGAAAAAATCATTGAAATATTCCGAATCGAATTTTGAATGAGAGAAATTCCAATGAAAAATAGCTGTTTGTTTCACTAGGCAGTAAAGTACAAGAATTTTTACCGCGGCTGGTGTTTCATAGCCGAGGCTAGGGAACCAGCCAAGGCATTAAATTTCCTTCACTGTCCAATGAAACATATAAATTTTTCTCCAAGTCCGTGCCAATTCCACTCTGAATTCGAATAATTGAATTATTTCAACGAAGGTATCTGAATCTTCGTTAACTTTGTTTACCGCTAATGACGTTTGTTGAATTGTTTCTGTTCACTTTCATGTCATTGTCAATTTTGGAAATTTGTCAAGTACCACCTGAGATACGGAACTTGGCGCCAGATGTGGAATCGAATCTATATTTCACCGGATAATTTCAGAACTATATATGAACTCTCATGCAGCAGATTCATGGATTATAGACCAACACTTTCTGCCTAGGTAGAAAAAGTCCACTTTTCCTGAAATACATCTGAAAATACACGTTTTATTTCTGTCTAGTAGTCATTAAAAACCCGCTTTCAATGTCATTTGGAGAAAAAATATTTTTCTTACAAATCTTCAACCCCTTACACTTCACGGAATCAAATCGTTTCCGGGCTCTCTCTCTCCCTCTCTCTCTCACTAGAATTCGTCGCTCTTGAATATTCGATAAATTACATCTTGAAATTACGCACCACCGTACACAGGAAACACCCTGTACATATACATATTGATTCGATCGATCGTTAAAAAATGCTCATCTCTCTCATACGCCGCTGTGTACTGCAAGCGGTTTTTTGCAGTCCGTCTAGTGGGCCTGTCACCTATCAATCAGCGGTTGCGAGACCGCTTTTTGTCAACCCTTCATACAGGACGCTAGTTTTTGGCCGGCCAGTCGCTTTTTCGGCATTCGGCATCTCATTCAAATATTTAAAATAGCTGCGGCGAGAGCTCGCTTTTAGAGAATGTGCATTGTGCAATGTGCATATCAATGTAGGAATTCTTCAGTTTGCAAATTTCTCGGCGAGTTAACGCCGGCGGATTTGAATATAGAAAATCGATCCAGTAGGTATCCTATATGTGCTTAGGATTGTCAAGTTACCATACAGTTTCATTGAAGCAGCACTACAGTTACAGTGGGTGTTCCATAAGAGTTCTATATTGTCACGATCTTCCCATCAACTATATTTTAAATATTCGATGGATCGTTCTGAAAATTTGATTATTTTCCATAAGAACTATCCGGTCGATTATAAATAAAATGAATGATAAGAAAAATGTTAATCCATTGTGAAAACTGCTTCGCAAAAACTTGGCTTTCTATTCCCTGCGAAAAAGTATTTTACACCCCAGCAACTGCTATGATCCATACAAAGCACATATTCGACCTATCCTGTTAACACGCCTGGAGTTCAGAAACATAGATTCTATTGGGAAGAGAGCCATTCGCCTTGTCGGTGATACTGCACTCACGTATACATTGACCTCCCTAGAACATCGTAGCATGGTGGGATATATCCTCTTCTTCTAGATATTTCGATGGATGGTGCTCAACGAAAATCACGGTTAATATGCCACCACGAGCGATTCCTGATAGACAAACCAGACGAGCTCAGGCTGGTCACCCTTATACATTATGAGGCTCGAGACCTGTCGAGCATCGCTTTACCAAAGCAACATTCAAGCAACGTTGTGGAATTCATTGTCTAGTGAAGTATTTCCTGATGATTACAACCTTCATATTTAAAAGAAAAATTCCAACACCTTACTTCTCTGGAATTCCACCGCTGACTAACATGATATTCCTCGAGAATTATAGGGATTCCTTTCAAGTTGTCCATAGAAAAAATATGGAAAGGAACCAAAAAATATGCAATACATCATATGTTATCGCGGTCGATATGGCGGGAGAATTGAAAATAAATGATGAGAACAATCCAGTATTCGACGAGTACGGAATGATGTAGTGATTTTCCACGAATATCGAGTTTGCAAATCATACGAGTGAGAAATTAACATTCCGTGCGAATTATACACCATACTTTTTTCTACTAGCCATAGATACAGTAGATACAGTAGCAATACAGTTTCTGAATTTGTAGTGCGATGGCCTTTTCGCTACGCCAATCTATTAACGATTTTTAGGCTCTCCGGGATCCTTCTATCTTTGTGATATTGACTTTTGGTACCAAACAAACAACATGCAAGATACCTGATTGCAGCACCAATGATTTCTATTTATATATCTATTTATTTCTATTTCTATTAAAATCTTTAGGCATTTCTGCTGATCATCCTAATAATATTTTTTTTCGGGATTCTTGATAACGGTAAAGATGTTATTCACAAGGTGATTCAAATAAAGAGAATGATATTTCGTGATGCGAAAATATTCAATTCAGAAAGTTTTCAACGAAATGTAACTAGATAGATAGATAGATAGATTGTTCATTGTATCTGAGAAAATACGTCTCATTACAAGAGGTTTGGTTACATTGAACTAAGCTATGAATAGTTGTATACGTATTAGGTACAGGTTCAATTCGCTATTCTTGAGTAATGACAACAATAATAATAATAATAACAGCTACATAGAATGAATTACTTACGAATGAATTACTCAGAACGAAAGAGCGCAGTCTGAGAATATTGATTAGGACGTTGACAAAGCTAGATAATTGCGTAAAGTTGCCAGAATCGAGTAAGAAAGTTAAATCATTGAAAGAATTAACAGCTGAGAATAGTTCATTATTTCTAACACCAGTGTAGATAGGACATGTGAGAGTGATTCATTTACGCACAGATTGCAGAGTGAGCAAATTTCTGTAGGATCTATGAAATAAGTTATACCTCAATAGGTTTTTTTGATACGATTTTTACCAAAAATGTAAATAGGAGCTGATTTCCGTAAGTAACTTCTGCTCTGGTCGGATGTAGATGAACTTTGATATATACCGGGATAATCGATAATTTCTTCAAGTCAACACTTAAAAGTTTGTTCTTGTAACTATCCAACGAAATGTAACTACGAGAGCACAACATACTCTTCATTCCATTGATCAGTTACATGTATAGAGCCAGTACAACTTTCAACATGTATAGGGTGTCCAAGAAGCTCGATTTGAAGGCACGTGCCTAATGAAGGATTTTGGAAATAAAAGAAAACGTATTTTGGATTGATGTATGTTTGGATCCTCCATTATGCACGTGCACAAAAGATTTTCTCAGAAATTATCCAGTGGCTTGCTACTTATTTCTTGAATTGGGATATAACCCATGTATAGGTATCGAATAATCAAGATGTTTGTGATAGAACTGTGAAGTCATGTTCCTAGGTTTTCCGGAATTTTCTCGCCTTGTTCCTTGAAGATATTCTCGTTGTCTACAATGAGGAAACGTGAGTTAGAACGAATTCAATAATTCAGGGGGGACGGCTTGTTTTTTGGAAAAACTCGCTCTGACAAAACGATTTAAATTTTTGCCTGCAGTTTTAGTGATCAGTAAAATCATGAACACAGGGTTTCCGGAGGATAAGTTACGACTACCAACTTCACTCCGAATGGAAATCCCTCATTTTTCATTTCATTCTTGAATTATCTATCTGCAGAATTCAGAGAGAGAATGAGAAATAACGGTCCATATTTGAAAACATAAAGTTGATGGTCGTTACTCATTTCTGATGGGCCATGTAATGAAATGAGACGTGTTCGATCTTTTTCCGAAAAACGAACCCCTGGATTAACCCATGCTTCCTCAATGTGTATCACCTGGACCACCCTGTATAGAAGGAGAATTGCTGGAAATATATTGTTGAGGATATCATGTCAATCAACCAAATCATTAACCACTTTGATCAGGTCTGTCATTACTACACTGCTATTTTTTCCTCCACATTAGTATTGCTGGACTGACAGGTTGATACTGGTAGCCATTTTGAAGTTTCGATCATTTCATCATTGTTGCTAAGCATTGCCCTGTGGTGAAATATTGGGAGAGAGGTATCAGAATATTTCTTGAAAGTTTGGAGGTCATAAGGATCAGGAAAGATTCCACTAGGAAAAGAATTCCACAACTGCCGTTCCATTGACGATTGATGCTTGGTGTAGAGCTGTAGAGCGAAGGTCGGCAGGTCTTGAGCCTGACAATAATAGGGGTGATCAGCCTGAGCCAATCTTCTTTGTCTACCTGACATGGAATCGCTCGTCGAGATTTCCGACCGAGAATATACCTACAAAAAAAAAGAGAGAACGCCCACCTTCCTACGTTGTTTCTAGAGAGGTGAATGAATTCGTGAGTCTAGTATCACCGACTAATAGGAGGATAGCTATTTTCTGAATAGAATCTGAGAGCTTCATTGAATGTTGGGGAGATGAACTCCAAACATGTGAACAGTACTCCAGGATAGGTCGAATTTGTGCTCTGTAGATATGATTTGTATAATCAGAAATAATTCATGATTTTCAGTGAGAATTCATGACATATTGCCCGACTTGTTGTCTTCACAAGTCTCACACAGCGTCTTATGAAAATCGTTTCACACTATATAAAGCACCGCTGTATTCTGCTACTCATGAAGTGGTCCATCAGGGTTCAGTGTGAATTGTTAGACACTGTCCTCTCTGTCCTATTTGCTTCTGTCATGTTTGGATTGTCTGATTCAGTACTCTGGAATATATCAATGATATAATGAATTTCGAATTATACAAAGGAAATTTTTCCAAATATTTCCCTGGGGTACTTCCCAGCCTGAAAAGAGGACGGAAACAGTATTTTTAGAATTCGATTGTAACTGAATAGTGATGATAGATGACGAAATCGTCAAAGATGACGTCACTAGGCCTATTGAATGAAATTTGAATATCAATGTTCACTAATGAGCCATTAAAAGTGCCATGAACACAAACAAAATTAGTATTAAAAAGGTTCTTTCGATAAGTACCTTTTAAAAGAAGTGTCGCTTGCCGTATTAGAGTTCCATTTAAAATTACTGGTCACAATGGCCTTGTGACGTCATCTTTGACGATTTCGTCATCTATCATCACTGGTAGGGAAGATTACAACATTCAAGTTTCCAAATATGACTTGTTTATGTATAATATAGGGACGGGACTTTCGAGAAGCACTGTATGTATATGGTTCTCATAGTCATCCCATCCTAGCATCTCATTCGGATCCAACAATAAATTCAGTAACAGTCGCTATAAATCACCAATAATAATTCTTGGTACCCAATCAATGATCATTTAATTACACGTACAAACATAATGACATGCGTAATTCTACCCGCATGATATGCAAATAAGAAGTTTCAGGAAAATGACAACATAAGTATCAAGAAATGTACAATCTTCCACTACTGTAATTTAATTACACAGAATTGAAGTGAATATATATATATATATATATATATATATATATATTTAGATATATATATATATATACTACTACTGCGGGTGAGGCTATACGAATGACAACATTTCAAATAAAGATAGGCAGGCACATGAGAAATCATATTTATATTTATAATTTATCACTGGACATACTGGAAACAACATATAGGACAGGTACATATAATAGCAATACTGATGGAGTATTTTTGTCAATACTTTCATAATGGAAGATTGATGAGACTTTTCTCAAAAACCAGATCATTTACATAAAAATTATCCATACATCATATACCTACTACACAAGTGAAATGGGGTGTGAAATTCAGTCATTCACGGAAAATACACAACATGATAATTCTCATTGGTATTCTAAACCGAAATGGCCTTTTGATACCAAATACTTTTTGATGAAAACTATGGAATAGATCTCAGACATGAGTCAAATCAGAACAAATCTCCGATATGGCTGGAAATCGAAGTAAATTGTACTAATCTTCAAAAATACGTTCTCATCCATGAATTTCGGGATTGTTAGTTTTTTCATCTTTTGACAACAAATCAGTGTTGGAATGTAGAGAGAGAAGAAAGGTATTGGATTTGGAGGTCGTCAGCATCAGGAAATACTTCACTAGGAAAAGAGTTGCATAACTTCGTCGTTCTATTAATGAATAATGCTTGGTGATGAGAAGTTCGGCATGTTTCGAGCCTGACAATGTATGGATTACCAGCCTGAACTTGTCTAGATTATCTACCTCATTATTATGGTAATGGGTAATATAGTATATAATAATATAATAATATAATATAGTATATTATATTATATTGAGTTATCGTTTCAGTTCAACAGAAATCCCACTTCGAGGTAGGGTTATTGAAACTGATGCATGTTGAACTGGCACACTTTGAAATTTTGCAACAAGTCATCGATGTTCAACCCGAATGATCTGATGTGCTCAAAGTAATATACTGAATAGTAATATAATAATATCCTCAATATTTATCGTAATAGTCCATGTTTCGCAATCAATTCACATAATTTGAAGTGTCGAATAAATTTATGTGATGAGAGAAACTGGATATTTGTCATGTAGTTTCTTTCAAGCCATGCATTATTTGTTAACGATTCAGCAACTTTTTGTAGCAACTCAAGTTGTTATTATAATGAAGGAAATTATTCAGCTCCAACTTACAAGACATACCTACGCATCTTGAATTCACATTTTTTCATTGCGTACATTATGTATACGTGAGGGAAATGATTCCTATTTGAAAAAACTTGATTCCATAGAGTTTTTCCCATCAGAGCTGTCATTGGGATGAGCATGAGATTTGGTATTCATTTGAACATCGATTCCGATGGGAAAATTCTTCTTGGAGTGAGAAATACTGAACTGTGTCCTGGTTATTTCCTTGAATAAACAATGCTGTGCAATATCTACGATCATCACATATTCAATTCTGTCCCCTCGAGAACTAGGTACCTATTTAATACTGAAGATGAAATTGACACAAAACTTTTTTCACTCACCATCAAGGTGAATGGGTGAACTTCATAGCATTGGCATTTCACAAGTTTATGACTGATATATATATATATATATATATATATATATATATATATATATATATATATATGCCAGTTTACAATCCGAACGAGTGAGAATAGAGATGAAGCGAACAATAATTTTCCAGGAGTACACCTGACTGAACAAAAAGAAAATTGCAAGAACTCAATAACTGAATCAGAACTCTTTCTGCTGAAGCGGAAAGAATGATCATTTGATAACTTGAGAGAGTATTGGAACCTGAACGGAAGTTCACAAAACATTAATGATGCAGGAACTCGCAAGAAACTGCAGGACAACTGATATTCAGCGAATGCAAAAGGCTTGATCGTACGACTGAATCTTTTTTTCAGTTTATACTGACGATGCGCAGATCAAGAGGAATACGTGAAGTTTATGCGTCAAGTTTCCTGTCATGGCATGTTTCGTGTTGAAATTTTTTCCTAGGGTATAATGTGATGTTATGATATATTCTATTCTTGAACAAAATATCTAGGAGAATGAAAGTGTTTCATGATAGGAAACATGTTGAAATTCCACCATCTGTCTTCTTGAATAGCAAAGGCATACCTATATACCTATAACGAGACTTCAAGATAGACACACTATCCTCCGATCTGTCAACGATGAAGGGAACACTGGTGTAGCTACTCTGTGTATTCGCCTGTCTGATGATTTCATCAACCAAAACTTCAATGTACACCCAACTTAATGACAGCATTTTATTCATTATAGCGGAATATTCTTGTTAGATGGCGGCACAAGAATAACAACAAAATCAGTATTATCGATAATTTCACAATCAGTGTCTTGAGAACGTTGATTCCTAGGTCGATTCAGAAGAAGTGATTCAAGTCACTCCTCAACTGATGACCAAACTACATAATTACATCGACTATATGTGTACAGGAATCTGAAAAAATGTGACGATCTTCTGGGGAGTTTCATAACTTTCATGCCATTATAGCGGAAAATACTGTTAGTTTTTTGGCGGAACAAAACACTATCAGTGACTGCACCAGTCTTCTGTAAATCTGTTGATCTGTCAACAAATCTATTCAATTGCTTCGCGAATACCGAATAAATATCTGCAGGAGTCAATAATTTTGCTTTCGAGAAACGGATATACTAGATAATTTAGGGATAGTTTAAGGTTTGAATGGAAAATACCTCATATGGTAAATGAAACAAGTTTTCCTGAGTCACACATTCTATATACTGAGATTACCATCAATACCCGATAGAAGTCATAAGGCAGAAATTGACTTCACTGCTGCATACAGTTATGAAATCACTTCTCGCCATTCTTGCTATCTGAAACATACCAAACGAAAAAAATCAGTTATTGGTCGAATCAGATCGAAATTTTTTTCACATGTGTAACTCGTTTGAACCAATCATTATCGTCTTCATTGTCAATATTGTTTCATAGTAGATGATGGACATTTTAAACTTCAAGAATTCAGCATTCTGTTGCTATTGAAAGAAATATATAGTGTTGATGGATACGAAAATTTTTAATTCATGGAAACAGTGAGCCTGATCTATGAATCCTCAACTCACAAGTTCGATAATGGATCATTGTCTCACACATGCTATAGTTAGATCTTTTCCATAGCATTCCTCTCACGGAAATCATCTATTTGAGGTCTACGGCACTTTCGGTCAGATCAAGAGTGTCATATTTGGTCTGATACCTGACAAACTTGAGGTATATTCATGCCTTTTTTTATCTTTTGATAACACGGATGGAAATCCTATTATATTCGTGAAAAGTCGTGTTAGCGAGCAGTGGAATGTAGGGAGAGAAGAAAGGTATACTGGGATTTTTCTTGAATTTCCAGGAAAGGTCAATTAATGTTTTGTGGTACACAAATGAGTTGAGTTTCCAAGAACATTTCTTTTGACAACTATTTATTGTGATTTTGGGCGTTTCATAGAATTTGTTTTTCGAATATGAAAATTTCAAATCATAACCATTGCAACTATGCAAGAATAATGTGATGAGAAGTTTACCACTTCATCTTCTATTTTCCAACGGGAGTACCAACTGTCTCGTTGAAATTCCAGAAAGAGCTACACATTTGGAATGTTTTCAATTGAAATTCGTAATCCGTTCGGAAATGGCGAAGATATGGTCAACTTTTCAACCGAACAAAGTCTATTTCCAATGGCTAATTGCTCAAGACGTTTCCGAAAGTGAAGTGATTCTGGATTGAAAACTTATCAACATGAAGTTCCGAATTTCAATTTATTCCAATAATTATCGTGGGAAATCATTCAAGATGTCAAGTTTTCGTTATTAGGTATTTTCAAATTTAGAACTCGATGACAGTTTTCAATCCGATGTGACACCTCAAAGGCTCTCGTGACGTGTTTTGTACATCGTTGTGACAACTCTCAAGCCGGATTCATGCACAGCGCTTTTTCATTTGTTTGTAATTTCTGTTTCATTAACGTATTCATCATAATGGTGGAAACAATCTATTTCCATGAAACCATTCATACATCCAAATCAACTTTAATCTTTCACTCTCTTTCATTTAAGAGATAACCAACTTCGATATTTTTGCGAGAAGTTAAAATGCGATGTGCGCCTGTGCGAGTCTGTCATTGATAATTTCCTTTTTTATTAATTGTGGTTAGAAGTTGTTATTCACTTGCCATTCATTTAGAAAGGATTGAAACTCTCATTGAGAAAATAATCAAATACCTGTGAAAGAGATTATGTGAGACAGTAAAAACCTTCTTGTGTTTGAGTTTATCACTATAAACTATCAAAACACAAATAATCATATCGGACTAAGAACGTCAGCAACTAGTATCAACATCACGAAGTAGAGTTTCAATTCATCAAAAAGTACATTGAATAAAAGGTAATGGAAGAGAGAGAGAGTAGAGATAAAGCGTTGTGCATACAACTTTACATCAGTTCGTCATGGAAATGATAGAAGTATGATTCTCAATCAAATTCCGAATTTCAAAAAAGAAAATATTGCAATTGTGCAGCCCCTTCTGAAAATTCAGTGGAATATGGAATATCAATAATCGAAGTTCTTGGGTCTTTTATTTGATGAAATGTATCCAAAATGTACTGCATGCAATGTGCTCATGGGATTCGCGACCATTGACCTTATTGCGATAGTCAGAATTTAAAATTTCTATATATTGAAATACATAGTAAATTTCAGAGGCGTACCATTCCTTATGATCATCAGGCATTGTGAAATACAATATCTAGTATATACCCATCATGGAGCACAAGGAACAGTTTCAGCGTACATATTAGTACCTACAGACATGACGTCACAAATTTATGACGAAGCATGGGGATTTCGGTAACACTAAGAGATACAGATATATCAGGCAATTGAGTTGTTATTTGGTACCTGAAAATATGCACTTCAAAGTTCGAAGTATTCTATCGGAAATATCTGTTCATAAAAAGGTTTCTGCGAAACTATTTTGGAATGAATTTTTCTTCATCATTGTCACTTCTCTTCCACAAAATGAAATTATTAGATTGGAACCCATGTGTTCCTTCTTCCAGAAGTCACCATCAACTATCTTATAGCTACCGAAACTCTTATGCTCACTCATGAATCAGTAACACCCTGTATAATACAGGAGATATTTGGGTATTTTGATAACGTGAAAAAAAGATACTCCATCTGATTATCGGAAACTATATTCTCATGAATAAATATGATCCTCAATCTTCAACTCTTCCCAGCACAAGTGTGATAACAAAAAAGGATTTCTCGGAAACAGTAACGTCTAAGATAAAATGTAAATGCATTTAAAAATATGTGCATAGAAGTATGGTGAGAATGCACAGTGACATAAAATAGAAATGTCTCTAAGAATGGTACAGGATGCAAGAAAACAGTAATGCATCGGGTTGTATCTATAAAGAATCATGAGACTGCCTATTATCAGCAATTAACATTGAAGACAATTTCACTAGGAATAAATATAAAATAAATAACGTTGATTGCACTGCCGTACAGTCCCACTCATTACGTTTCCTTCTTTGTGATGGAATAAAATACTATAGCAGTGGGCACTATTCCTGAAAAACTAAATGGCTTGTAGATGTTGTTTGTTTGACTAAAAGGCGAGTTAACTGGCTGTATCGAAATGTTCCCACGTTATATTTATGTGGCATATCTGTAGACGTGAATCAAAACCATAATCAGTTTCTAACCTCTCTTCTGTTTCAGTGAGATGGGAAACTTTGCCCTCATCAACAATAGTTGAAATTAGTATTGATTTACATTCTGAATAACTATAATTCATTGCGTTTCATACATTTGTGGATGAATTATAAAGATAAATGAGTCAATAGCTCAAACCAATACAATATAGTCATACACCAATTATAAAAAATTTTAGTTGACACATGACTATACAAGTATTTTTCATGTAGATGGACGATTCCCAGATTATCCATCGAGCATGCCAGCTCAGAAATGATTGAAAATGGAAGCTTTCACAATGATCATTGAGAAATCTATACTGGGTGATTCATCAACATTCAATAATGATTCTTGATTTTGATTTGACACTTCAAATATGAATAATGAAAGCTAGGGGTAAGAGAATGGTTCTCTTATTTAATTTAGAGACAATGCTTATAGGCCTAATGATTTTCTTACAATTTGTTGATATCTAAACAGAGATATTATCCACAAATCAAGATCGATTGAATATTTATATTCACATCAATTCCCGATTATATTGAAAAAGTGTCAGGACTTCAATCGTTGGAAGTTTTGTGGCATATCTGAAAAATTGGGAAGCCCTTCCTCTGCAGTAAAAAGGATCATTTAGAGAAGCAACTGGAGATTGATCTCCCAACAATGCATGTGAAGAATTTTACAATAACAAACACATCTGCATGCTAAGATGTTTGATGTTATAGAAGCGAGTACTTCTGTTTGTGCTCATAATTACTAGCAAATAACCTTTATACATACCTACTAATTGATATGATTGATATGGCATTACCAAGACGAATATAAATGAGTATTTCATTTTGTCAACTATAATTTGTAATAGTCTAAAACTACTTCTATAACCTTCCATACTCTTTCAAATGATCAAACAGTTATTTCATATCGTATCGTATCGTATTATCAATTCGAACGATGAAACTATGAATCATAACCAATGATAACAACTACTATCACAATATTTTACTATAGCGCATCGAACAATCTGGAAAAACTTCTGATATTTATCGTGCCAATCAATATTAGAAATGCTGTTACTTCACTGATTACCCCTACACTGTCAGGCTCGATACCTGTCGAACATCGCTATACCAAGCATCATTCATCAATAGAACAGCAAAGTTGTGGAATTCTTTGCCTAGTGAAGTCTTTCCTGATGCTTACAACCTCCAAACTTTCAAGAAAAATTCCAACACTTTTTTACTCTCCCAAAATTCCACCGCTGGCTAACACGATGTTTCTCGAACATTATAGGTTTCCCGTTCGTGTTGTCCACAGATTAAAAAAAATCATCAAAATAAAGGAGATGCGAAGGAAGATATAGCAAATACTTTCGATTCATACTTCATATATTGGAAATTGTAACTGAAATCAAAACTGTTCACAACTCCTTATATATCTCGAATATTTTGCCTGAACATCAAATGGAGCTTACTACATTTGGAGCACTCACGATGAATGAGCTTGAAATATTTAAGAATAGAATGTAGAAAAAGGTTGCGATAAATGCGGCGTCAACATAATCACAATACCATGATTTCCATATCAATATTGCTATATAATGTTGCTACAAACACAGTGTTAATCAAAGGCCTACAGCTCTACAATTCATCAAAAAAATTGAAAGAATGCTTATCATTTAGAGAATTCAAAAGCCAGTGTGTGAAATATATAAAAGGTCCATAACCCATCATTGGTTTATCTCTTCTCGTAGCATTCCGATTTTGACTTGTGAATGTATTGTAATTTATGTGTATTCTGTATTTTATTCATGCATTTATTCTATTTACACTTGAGAGCTGATACTAATCAAGATTATCATGAATAAAAATCATGTGTGATTGGTAAATATAACGAGAAGATTATATTATCCTGATAATGTATGATATCGTGACAATAACTAATATATTGTTAAGATAATGATTTAAATGGTGGCGAAAGCGAATCATTATTTTTATCGTAGCAAGGTCATCTGTTTGTCCCCGTATGATAACTAGAATATTGCCAGGGTAACAATAGTTTCCGTTCCGAAATCAGATAATGAGAATATAAACAAACTATTCTATCCGCGTAATAAATTTCTTCCTTCGTCAAACATCATTATAAAAGAACTATTATGTAAATGGAAGATTTACGAGACAAGTTCTAGAGCGGATCCGATTCCGGGCAGAAGGAGAGAGCACTCATGAACTTTACGAAGTTTTCCTGCCTGCCTCCCAGTCGCGCGGGAAGAATACGGGGGAATATTCGAGGCAAAAAAGTCCGGAGGAAAATGACAAATAGCGCGCCCGGAACCGTTGCTAGGCGACGCCTCGGAAATATGGCTGAATATAAATAAAAGAATAAAGATTCGTGGACCGTTTTCTGCATAGCCCGAAATCACACGTTTCGGAAGAGAGACGTTTCAATATAATGGATTTTCGCAGAAAATGGAACGAGGATGATGGGAGGCATAATAGTGTTCCGTATTTTCTATACTTATGAAGTGTCCGGCAGATTTTCAGATACTGACAGGAAACATTCAAGTTTCTTATCCCTAAGAAGAATAATTGATCATCCGTGAGAGACTTTCATGCATCTCTTTTTCCGTAGTCGAAGGAGGTTCAATTTACATATGAAATTCTCGCCTAGGAGTTCAACAGATTGCTTTATCTCCTAACATAGTAGCACTAAATAAAACTTGATGTTCACGTAACTGGCAAAATAAGGTATCACATAATAAATGAAGTTCTCGGTGCTTTATATTCTAGTAAAATGACCAGTTCCAACAAGTCATGATAAAATTACTGTGCTGATAACAGATTCATCATCCATAGTCAATGTTTCTTCATTCTTCCTGTTAATAAAGAAATATTTCAGTTTTGAAGTCATCAATAATGTAATGTTGTTGTATATATTTTTGTTTTCACGTTGTCCTCACAAAGAAAGTGAATTCACGGACTTATTTCATGCACTACTCTTTTTCTAATTGGAATAATAATAATAATAATAATAATACATTTATTTTCAACAGGTATACACCCAATAACAGAAAAAAATCCAGGTAGAATATAACTACAAGGTAGGTTACATTAAAGAAATCAAATAAAAATAACAATCTTAATTCTGATTACGCTTATGAATTGATAAAATAAGGTTAAAATCATCGAAATTGATATCACACGACGTGCAATTGTCGTTGAAGATTTTACACATTGAAGAATTGGTGACTTGAGGAGTACATTGGTGCGAGGAACCGAATTGTAAAAAGTAATTTCTTGGCGGGAAACTATTCTTGGTACATGAAAATTGATCTTTCCCAGCAAATAGGGACAGTTTATTATGCCGTTCAATAATTCATGGAGAGTGGTAATTGCCAAGCAGTCTCTTCTTTCCTGCAGAGATTGAAAGTGAAAAGTATTCAGAAGGACTTGATGGGCATATCCTCGTTCGGGGTAATAGCCATAACATTTATAGAATATATATTTGAGACATTTTCTTTGAACAGATTCTATACTGTCTATTGAGTTTTTATATAGTGGTGACCAAATGACTGTAGCATATTCTAGTTTACTTCTGATAAATGTGAGGTACAGTATTTTCAGACTGTCTATATTAGCAAAGCTAGACCAATTTCTAACACAGTAACCGAGCAATTTCATTGAATTCATTACAATTTTGTTAATATGTTCACTGAACGTAAGTCCACTGTCAAAAATTACATAATAATAATGGAGTAATAATGGAATAATGGAGTAATAAAGAAATCGACAAGACATTCTAGATAAATGCTTTTATATGAAAAATAAGTGATGCCAAGGTATTGACACGTACATCAATAGTTCCTGATGATGAGTACCAAGAGATGGAACTGCATAATCAATTAATGTTCAGGGAACTTCTCTCCCCTCATAACTCAACCCTTTGATCAATTATAATGAAAACACTCGATTAGAAAGACCAAATTCATTATATAATTTTTGAGTTGGATTCCATCAGCAATTCAGGTTCAAAACATCTAATATCAATATCTCCTTCGCAGCATACACCTACATCCTGGAATGCAGATGGCGTAGCCCGTAATATATTATTACGTGTGCTCAGAGCGTCGATGCTACTTCCTTCCGTTTTCGTTTTCGATACAACCAATGATCTATATTCTATATTGTTGATTACTTGAAAAGTCAATATCGCCGTATAAGCCACAATGCAATGTCGTCAATATCGACAGTACAACTCGACCGTCGTAATGAATTAGGTAAAGGTTGACAGTTATAGCGGTTGCATTCCCAGAATGAAAGAAGTCTATCATGTACATCGCTAGCTTTATCGTGCTCGATTTCCATGAATTTGCATTAGCGAATATGGCACACACATCATTTGTGCATGTGATACTTAGTCAATCGGAGAAAACTGAATAAACTCATACTCATAGTATCAATGCCTCATGAATATGTAGAGATGTATTAGCACAATCGGCGAATTTCAATGAATCCATAGATATTATAAATTTCTTTGGATATCAAAAACTACCATGGAATAATTTCTTCGCATTCAATCAATCATCAAAAGTGAGATAATAAAATTGAGAATATATACCTCTTTTGCCAATAAGCAGTTATTCTACATGTTTTCTGGAAGTACCTTCTGACATCCGAGTAACTTCTGACAGGTATTCTTTTCCAATATTTCTTTTTTTTTCATTGGCGTTTTTTCCGCTTTCCTGAGTCCAATCAAGAGTAATGGTAACTTGGACCAATAGCAATATCAACTATATATTATTCTTCAATTTCATTCTTGGTCTGCATATCATATGATCGAATCATCGAAGATATGGAATATCATCAAAAGATATTTATATTCGATGAATGTCCTGAATTACAACGAATTATAATCTCAGAATTCCAATTAAATTTCTCTCCTTCACATTTTGAAGACGTTTTCAGTGTAGTAGTGTAGTTCAGTTCAGTGACAAATTTTCGCACATTTCAGTTTCTTTATATTTCTTCAATGATTTCGATTTTCGATTCTCGCTTGTACTTACTTGATATACCTTATTGCATCATCATAGTAATTAATGCTGGTACTGATCAGAGAGAAGAAACTGATCACATTTCTTCAATATCAATAATTTCAACATTCACTATGATTTCAATATGGTCCGAAAAAACATTATGGAGGAATTTTATGTTCTACATTTATCATTCACCCCATCTACAGCCTTTCGACCTCATGAAGTCTAGAGTATGCTATGTTCTTTTGTTGAATGACCTCATTGCTATTATCATAATTATTATTTTCATGAACTGTAGGTTCTCATTCTTTGTATGTACACAATATTTTATAATTTCCAATACTGAACAGTATGAACAATCAGAAGTCGAGTTCATACTATTTTAAATCGGAAATCGGAGGGGTGGTGTGTGTGGTGTTAGAGAGGAGGTGAGTTATGCTGATCTCAACGATTCGTCAAAGGATTTCTCAATTTCGAATGTTCCATCAATGTATTACATTCTGATATTTCCAAAACCAATATTAATGGTATCGTCTATATTAAAAGAGAATGATCCTGGACCGATCATATTATCGGTCTGTTGTTGGCTATATCATATGATTTTGAGTAAATATTGAAAACCTAAATCATCACCACAGCCATTTAATAATATATTATAATCATAAAGAAATGATAATATATAGAATATGGTACCTACCAATACAAAATTGTTGAGGTGACGAAATTGGACAGTTGTGGTTGAAATGTGCGTATTTGAACCTACTATTTCAATAGGAGAAACTCTGCACGAGTTCAAAATCACTATACAGGGTATGCAGCCCAAATTATGTCAATCAATTCACGGGGTAATTCTTTTGTGATATTTCATGAAAAACTGTATATAAACGTATGACCTAACTTGCTTCATTTCCGATTAACGAGGTGTCGAAGTGAAACTAGGTATAAAATAGTTTTTTATCAATAACTCAAAAGTATTTTCGCCGATCCCAATGAAATTAGGTATGTTTTTGACCCCAACTTCTACGCCACTGTTTTGCCATTGATTTCATCAATTCAAAACATCAGCATACAATATTCATCATCGTTAATATCAATGAGGTAACCCTCCGCGACAACACCAGAAACAAAATTCAAAATCTGATTTCATGACAAGAAGCATTGTATTACAAATAAAACTACGGAAGTGTAGTAGGCCCAATATTATTTTTTCCTATTATTTTGCTCAAATTTCGAGTTGCAACTAGGAATATTACTAAATTCCGACATGTTACTCGGAGTATGAATAAATTCCGATTAACAACTCGGAATTTCACTGAATTCCGAGATGCAACTCGGAATATTAGATCTAATATTCCGAGTTGCAACTCCGTTACTGAGTGATTATTGAGAAACTGATTTTCTAGACACCCCGTTACTCAAAAACGGAGCAAGTTAGGACAAATGTTTGTATGAACTTTTTTCCATTAAATATGACTAGGAATCAACACCTGAAATTAATGAAATTATTTAATCTACACCCTGTATAAGAAGTTTATCTATTCACTCACCAACTGTACTTATATCCGACATCTACTCATACAAAATCATTGAAATATACATGATTACATGTATTATGTACAGCATGTAAACGATGGATTGAGAAATGAACACTGTAAATCAACCATTACAGATACCTACTCTACTTCAATGAGAGTGCTCTGATAGTTTTTTCGTCACTTTTCAGACATTTACACACCAAGAACGGTGAATTGGGCGACTTAGTGTTGATAGTCTCCTATGGTTTTAATAATATATTGTAACGTATCATTCATATTAAACGAGTGGAGGCGATATAGACACAGAAAATCCTCCCCCATCAGTATTGATTTCCGTTGTATGCGGACTACGACATTGATGTTTCAGTTTCATTGTTTTATTCTCGTCTTGTATCATGTTTCGAGGTGTATATTGCGATTGGATCATAAAATCCGTGATGGTCGCGTCGAATTTTTGTTCCATTCCGAAGGGACGTATTGTTACACATGATGAAATATTCGCATTTCGTGTCAGTATAAGAAATAAGGTCATCGTGCTTATATATGTACAGTAAGTACGATTGAAACATCACAACATCTCATTTCGGAGATTCAATAATTGAAAAACACTAGAAATAATCAAGGTATGTACTAACACCTGTCAGCGGCGATGGGATTTTCTCCAAAATAATCGTATTTTCAATCATTGATTTTTTTCTTTGTGCGTACACAATCTTCAAAACTGAGCACAAAGTGTACTTTTTACTCACATACCTATTATATTCGATCCTTCAATATTCGATAATTTTATCTCAGATATTCAAATGAGTTGAGCAATAACGTAAATGCGAATTGTTGCGAACATTGAAGATTATCAGCAATATCTTGCCTACTAAATCCTCTGCATTTTAATTTTTCATCCAATTCACCGTCATACATACCAGTGATCAAGTGATAGATGTCTATTAACATACACAAATAATCACCAAAACGATAATATAAAATTCTCATCATGTAGAATATTTTATCGGTAACAAAGTAGAATAGAATATATAATTTGCTCAACTGTCCTATTTCACCGTGAATCTGCCTGAATCCTGCAAGGACCTGTCGACAGTCCAGCTATAATCCACGTCTATCTCCGACTTTGGCTCAGCAAATCCGTTGTCAGTGTAACATATGGGCCTTCCAGAAATGATTTAGCTCATATATCTTGGAGTTTCTAGTCACTACTGCTGGGTCTGATCACTCGTCTGCACGCAGGATGTGGTGATATCAGAGTCCTGGTAGGTACCTAATACAATTGAAGAAGTGACAACTGAAATTGAGAGATAAACACTGTGTCTACAAAATAACCCTCCCTCCCAACGGTTGACTTTCGGAACTTTCTTATTCAGAGACTCTCGAGAATTTTTCGTCTGAAATTCTGGTAACGTATAGATAACTCAAGGAATTTCAAATGAGAATGATAGCTCGCTCGACACTCCATTCCATTTAGTAAAATCTTCCAGGATGGCGCCCAAGCGCCATTTTGAAACATATTCATGCATAATACATTGAAAGATATTCAGACCATATTTCTCAAGATGTCAAAATGTACTTCCTGAAGGATCAATTGAAGAGAAGAAAATGGAAAAGAATACGAACTCAACCAGGGGGGGGGATACTAATACGATATGAACACATGAATATACATACAGCGTCTTATGATATGTGAGACTTTGTTTTGACACACAAATTCATTGAGGTACGACGAGCAGAGGAAGTACTCAAAACCGAAGTACGAAAACCAAACCGTGACATTTCAGTATTCTCGAAAAAGGATTGAAATTCAATTCCTGCGAAAAGAAAAAATTTAACGGAAATATAAACGGAAATCACCAGAATATATCAGCTCCAAAATTTTGTTCGAATTGGTTGTTTTTATTTCAATTCAACTCTTACTTTTTCCACATCATATGAGCCAGAGGTGGAGTGTAAGGAGAGGAGGACACTTCACTAGGCAGAAAAATCCATAACTCTGGTACTATTGATGAATGATACTTGGTAGATCGAGGTTAGATAGGTCAAGTCATAGTCATAGGTCAATATATCCCTTTTGAATAGAATTTCAAGATCCAAAAGTTCCAAGGTATGTTTTTAGATAAAGAAGAGTTGTTGGGGTATGACGTACCTCTTCGCACGGAACAGAAAGCTAAGATCTTGCGAAGCAGCTCTCGCAACGGACCTCACATGATCGTCCCATTACAGAGCGAGACGATACAAGCTATTGAGTTGTTTCTTTCTGAGTCTATCAGATTTTCATGACCACATTCAAAAATTCTTGTGAATTCATTGAACAATCTGGAATCTGGAACAATTTGGACTCGGCAGGAGGTGACATATTCAACAAATCGTTGTTGCGAAAACAGAGTTGGTGCCAAGGAAGATACTTATGGAGAATCCTTGCACTACCACATAGAGTGATCTATTTGGAAGGAATTGCGATAGTGATAGTGTCAAACATGACATGATTACCAAAAAAATGGGGCAAACTGATACGGATGAAAAGCCATGGAATTCAAAAAAATTAAGTGCCTTAGTTAACGTTTCATTTTTTTTCGCGACATCCTCAGTATTATTTCTGGAAGATATATTTTACTTTCTTCATTGGCAATGAGGTTTCATTTTTCAAGTGTTTGGAGTCTCTTGAGAGAAAAAACACAAGTATATTCAGCGAAGAAGCGGTAAACATCAAAGTTATACGATCCGAGCTGTGATTGTTTCGGAACAAGCGTTCTTGCACCAGTTACGTGACGACACTCGACATAGCCTCCGAAACCGCCTGCTGAATATTTAAATGGAATTATATCACATTTACCTCTTATCTCGACGTTTTACATGACATGCTTCTCATATAATGCCTCTACGACAAATCAGATTCGCTATCGTCATAGATGAAATCGTGTAGACCTCAAATGTTGTATCTACATGAGAATTTTGTCAAACACTTCATACCTCGATGTAAGGGAACAAGAAGCTGTCTTGAAGAAATTGAAAAAATTTTGACAAATTAGTCAGCTAATGTAAAATTCAAGCAAAAATCTTCCATGTCCAAGCCAGTGAATTAAAATATTATTATAGTGGGGATGAGCTACTTCGATGATTGTCTGTGATTCCAAAGATTTTCGAGAACTTTTTGTCAGGCAATAGACACGAGAGAGCCCGATCCACTGGAGTGGCTACGAGCGGCTATTGCCGATTGGAAACAAAATTCAACGGAAGGTCGTGTGCCATTCACAATATCACAATGTTACAATATTAATATACTTTTTCATATGATTTCAAAATTCAAGATGATTGCGAGTAACAAAACTGGGAATTATCTGAGATTCGAATATTATATTTCAAATTCCGAGTCGCAACTAGATTTTAGATTTGATATTTCGAGTTGCAACTCGGAATATTATAATACCGAGGCACAACAATTCAGTAACTCAATTCTAAGGAAGCGTTGGAGGGCAAATATGATTTTTTTGTTCGTTTGAATTCTGAGTTGCGTATTGACACAAGAGAAGAGAACGTCGATGTGTCTTCAAAATGGGAATTATAGTACCAAAATTGACACATATCCGTGCATTCGCTCACTCTGCACAAGCTTACATCGATTGGTTTTCTTTCGTAATTTAAACTCACACTAAGTGGTCGTAGAAATAATATAAGCTTTGACATTCAAGGAAGATAATTCAGGATCAGTGCAAGTCAGATCATCCTAACTGATACCTCGTTAGGTGAAAGCTCAGATTGCAGCTTGAGGTGGGTACATAAAATGAATAATCGCGAAAGTAATTTGTATTTAATTTTATTGATTTGACGTGTCTGTCATCATTGAGTTCAAACAATAGATATGATATTATATATTCTCTACCAGGTCGATATTGCCAGTCATTCTCATTCGACTGAAGTTGATAGTGTGAGATCATCCACTCGAATTCATTTTTTAGCGAAGTGTTTTCATATATGAGTGAATCAAAACAAAGAGACTCACTTTAATTACTTTCTGTTTGAATATCAGAAATTAGTAAATAATCCTAAGAAACTTTGTTCGAGATGGTGTTGTTATGTTCAGCCCAAGGCTGTACTAATGGATTCGAAAAAGATCAGAATACATTATTTCATAGGTGAGATATTGAATAATGTTGAACAAATCTCAAATAGTTCGCGCCTATAGAGGAAGGCGGAGGAATCCAAAATTGCACCGTTCTGTTTCACATCCCAGATGAATTGATATCTCTTCATTTTTCTTATGTTTGTTTGAGTGCTCTTCATAAGTCGTTGGGGCAACGGGTGCATCTTGTAGAGAAGATATATCAAGATATCTTTGGTTCTAACATAGCGAAAATTGATCCAAAAAGTTCAATACAACGTCAAAAGCGTTGGAATGAATAATAAAATCAATTAATATACACGTAAACACTGAAAAGAAATAGTGTTTCGATCAAGTAATGTCGGAAAATGATCTTAAAAATATTACAAGAGTGCAATTAATCAGATAATATCCCCATTATTCTTCATCAATAAACAGTTTATTAATTCTGTCACCCATGTGACACCTTTTGTATTATCGCCTGACAAGACAGTTTCTCAAATTCAATCCATTCTCACTCTCTTGCGGAATACTTACTGAAACCACTGAAATAATTCCACAAATATCTCTTGTGATCGGTTCAGGAAAAACCATCTTCTGGCGTGTTATAGGTAGTTTCGCTTCCTGATGCTGAATTCATTCATAGATGCACATCGTCAGAGAATTTTGGATGTCGGCGTCTTGAATACAAAGGAAGGTCGTAGGTCTTCACCGTAATATCGTTCTCGGGTGAGAATAACAAATGTTATGTTAATTTCATCAGATATACATGGTCCTGATATCTATGGTCTTCGTCTCCCATAACACCTACGAAATAATAAATGGAGATGAAAGAAGCGCTTTTACTGTCACCAACCGTTCTCAAACTCTTCACATGTTGGGGTGATGTATAATATCAAGTAATATTTCAAGCACAAATACAAAATACCAACCCAAAAAACCACAACAATATTAAGAAAAATCTAAATACATATTTCGGCAACATCCAAGAGAAATCACTCTCGATGGTGATTTCTGGAGAATATCTTGAAAGATACTAAGGAGTCATCGCTAATCATTTTCTTTTTTCAGGTCTACTGAGGATGGCAATTTAATTGCCGAAATACGTATTCAGATTTCTCTCAATATTGTTGTGTTTTTTTTATGTATTTTATTATTTATCTTGTATTTTAACCACAATCTCCGAATTGTAAATTTGATATTTTGAGCATTTCCATATGATCCTTCGAGTGAATTATCATGGTTACAACCGAAATATATTTTTTGCCGCTCCCATGCCATGTCATATAATGTTTTCTGAACGTTTCGAAAAAGTGGTTAGATATCTTATATATATATATATATATATATATATATATATATATATATATATATATATATATTTTATATATATAAGTAATGAATGAATGATCGCGTGAATATGAATTCGATGAATTATTATATTCAATAAATATAGATATGCATTCAGTGGAAGATCAATATTCAATGATATAATTGAACTATATATTTTTAATTTCCATGAGTGTGGTTCGGAACCCAATGCACTGCGGCATAAGGCCTATTGTGCCTCCTGTCAAGCATTCACTCTCCCCCAAGTAGTCCTGTTTGTTTTGCGTAGTCCAGGATGTCCATGGGGGAGATAGCTTGGAGCTTTTTGCTGCCAGTGCTTCGCAATGGCAGATTATATGATATGGGGTTTCATCCTCCATATCACACATCACACGCCCTACATGTGGGCTTGTCGGCTAGCCCTATCGTGTTGAGGTGCTTCCTCAGCTCACAGTGTCCTGTAAGTAGACCTACTAGTTGTTTTAGATTTCTCTTGTCGAGTCTCAGTATTTGACTTGCGGTTTTCCTGGATGGTTCTCGGATGAACATGTGTGACTGTCTCAGTCCAGACACTGCGTTCCAGTATTTGCAGTGTGCTTTTCTGAGCAGGTCCTTGATTTGCCCCCTTCCCCTGCCGTAAGCGATACCGCAGGTGGGTTCTGGACCAATAAGTATTTCTTCGACTCCTCTTCTGGCTAGTGAGTCTGCCATTTCATTTCCTGCCATGTCCTTGTGTCCTGGTACCCACTCAAGGGTGACCTTGCAATGGGTGGCCAGCCCTGATGCCTAAAAGCCCTAGGCTTTGAGGCATCCTTCAACGGTGTTGGAGTGGATCTCCACCGACAGTAGGCCCTTCAAGGCCGCCTGACTGTCCTCCTCACCATGTGCAGAGCGCATGTGGTGATTGCAATCAATTCTGTCTGGAAGACAGTACCGTACTGGCCCAGGTTTATGCTAATCTCATCCCCTGTGCTCTATTCATATGCACCCGCACCAGTTCTGTCTCCCATTTTGTATACCATCTGTATATCAAACCGTTCCGTAACGGTCTGTACGCTCTTCTGTGTAGCCACTTCTGCCCTCTTCGGATATGATTACCCTAAAGGATTCGCTGAAGTGGAACTTCTCACTGCATTTGTAAAATGCGGTTTTCTTCTAGTCCCTGGAAGATTTCTGTGGGAAAACCCTTTCTTCAAGTGATCTCTCCCATAATGTTTGTTCTGATCCTGTAGGCTGCCGCCAGGGCCTCGAATTCCACTACTAGATGTAGGGAAGGGAGGTCCAGCAACGTCTCCATGGCTGCAGTGGGGGTTGTCGTTAAGGCCCCCATGCCTAAGCATGCTAGCCGCTGTAGCTTGCCTAGCTTTGATTTTATCGCCGTGTTTTTGGCCTTGTGCCACCATATTAGTGATGCTTAGGTGACGACTGGTAGTACCACTTTGTTCGAACTTGATATTGCTGCAGTCCTTACATATACATAATATGTGATCTGAATGTCAGAATATGTACAGGAGAATACATAGGAGTTGACTTTATTGGAGTGAGATAGTATTTCAGAAGTAATTAAGGATCATTCTTCCTGGAAAAGGTATCACCTTCGTCAATCTATATAGCTATCAGTTTTTCAATTTTTCAATATCTAAACTTCACAAACTGGAGATTTGAATATCTGAAATCATAATTTCTCTCACATAAACTTGCGACGTGAATATCGTCTATCATAACCCTGATGAACTTCCGATGATTGGCCATATGAAATGTGTTGAAATGAGTCAATCATATGTTAGACACATTATCCACCAAGTATTTTCCATCCTGTATTCACTGTCATATTTTCTTCCATTCTTATCACCCTTCGTTCAGAACTCATTTTGGAAATCATTCTGTTATTAAAAATATTATACACCTAGATTATAACGTACGCATCATACTGTATATCGCAACGTTAGTTAGTTTTCGGTTTGAAATGTTAGCTCTATGTAGATATCGAACACCCAGTACTCCATGGAATTTCATTATAACCAGATCAGTTCTGGTTGATGTTTCCACCATCTTTCAATATAATACCATAATAAGATTTTTTATTCAATTCTATAATGTACTGTTTTCATAATAGAAACCGTTTTTGGCCTGGAGAAATACATACAGCGTGGAACAGCTAAATAAATGAGGGTGTGTTGGGAAAAACGCTTGGACACGTCGAGTTGTATTTTTGAATAGGCATTTTTTTTCAAGAAAATTGAAATGTATAAAGTGTGTCATGTGACAGTGGCCAATACAAACTTTCTCATTTCAAATGGAACACTCTGTATTGCATTCCATTTTTAAATTCTCACTGAAGAGCTGATTTCATCGATACACCACACTTGGGGTCTAGCGGAAATGATTACAATGATTAAATGTGTCGAAACCATTCACTATTGGTCAATACAGCTTACATGTCTCTGTCTTGACTTTTGATTCACTACCTACTGTCATTTGATTGAAACAAATATAGAGTGGTGCAGAATTCAGAAAATTGATCATCCTGTATCTGTCCCAAAGAAATATCAGTAGATAGTATATCGAAGATTAAGATAGAGACATGTAAGTCGTTTCGACCAATAATGCATACCTTCGACACAAAAAATTCTTCAGATTGAAAAATCTCGATTTTTCACACCCCATATCTCTGTAATCATTTCCGCTAGATCCCAAGAGTGTTGTATCGATGAGATCAGCTCTTCAGTGAAAATTCAAAGATGGAATGGAATACAGGGTATTACATTTGAAATAAGAAAGTTGTTATTGGCCACTGTCACATGACACACTCTATATAATTTTTTTTTAAGAAAATGCGTATTCGAATATATACAAATCGACGTGTCCAAGGGTTTTTCCCAACACACCCTCATTTATTTGTTGTCGAATTCATTCCATTCGGCTGTTCCACACTGTATATTATACTATTCCATTGTCTAATAATATGAGGATTGCTGATATACTTCTTGTTCTTTACATCCTGTTACATCATTGTTCGGTGTCGGCTCCTTTCCATCAATGAATCTCTTTTTGTAAGCGTATCAACCGTACAAAATCAATTCAGATCAGTTTAACGAATTTGAATATGTATACACAATACTTGATATACTTACCGTTACTGAATTACCATGGTTAGATTTCACCACCGTTGTTTTTTGTGAAGGTATGCTAATGAGATATTTTTTTTCAAGAAAAGTTGCCCGAATATCGATATGTATAATTAATTCTCAGATATAACTGGAGAACTAATCGAAAAAATAACTTTCGTGCTTGAATCGTACGTGCTCACAGCTACACATTTTATTGGACAACTGACTGATTCATTGAGAACTAGAATAATTGCAGTCGCAAATGTAAGTGAGAGCTTTCAGAATTTGAAATAACTCGCCCTTTTATAGTCGGCTTCTATAATTAAGATAATCGACATCACTGAATCATCAGATACATGCCATAATACTATCATTTGTTCATACAATAATGGCATACTTATGTTCAACACTACATTCGAAAAATTATGGAATTTATTTGCATATATTCGACGATTGATCAATCATTTATAACCCTGTGGTCTATTTTCCTTAGTTTTCTTACTGCTGCCAATTTCAATAATTTCATCATTGTTGCCGATGTTGCCAAGCTCCTCCAATAATCATTATGATGATATTCAGCAGTAATTCATCATGTTTATTGGAGAATCATGCCCAATAGAGAAATGAGTATATATAACAAACATTTTATGAGACTTATTATTGTCGCACTCGTTCTCTTGGAGCCCTCTTCCCGCTTTTCTTGTCGCTACTTGAAGAAACTTGCGTGCGTGCGCCAACACAGCGTCGTATGAAACTTATTATCATGATACACTATTATGTGAAATTCATGTAACGATGCTTCATCGTTAAGAATTTACTCCCCATAAGTATATTTGGTTTTATCAAGAAAGTTGATATCCATACAAGTATGAAAAATAAGGTCAAAGGTATATACCTACTCATAATACCAATATTCTTGAATATTTTCATTCATCATCCTTTGTATATTTTCTTCGACTATGTGTTTTCAGAACATCCAGAATTCAACAGACTTCTGATAACTTGAAACTCGAAACTCATGAAATAATTCCACGAAGCATCTACTTCATCCGGTGGGAACAACAACACACTGAAAGAATCTCTGCATTTTCAGGTGAATCATCCAGTTCAGATATACTCTTGATTACCAAGCTAGGGTGCTTTCTGTGATATTTTGGTATCTCTTAGAACTCCCCTTCATATGTCGCCAACTCAAGACAATTCATACAGAGTATACATTTTTCAAAACTTCTATTCATCATCATTAATGCATAAATATTAAGGCTGAGTATAAACTCGAAGCTAACCCAGTCCAGTGGTTCGGAAAATACGAATGAACGGTGATACTGTGATTTGTTAAACGAGTGTTAAACCGCACAATGATTCGATTATTAAACGGCATGACTGAACGTATTATGTGATATCCATTTTCACACCAGAAACCAATGAATAGCAAAACTCATCAAAAACCACGCCGAGCTGATTCTGAAAGCACGTTCAACTATTATTTTAATCAATTTGCAGTTTTGCCGATCTGAAATTCATTTGCCTCTTTTTCTGCGTTCCATTTCGGCATCAAGATGACAATAATTGTCCACAGCAACTAGTTCGCTTGAAATATTCTCATTGATTGTAATAATCATTTTGTATCCGTGAGTGGTTATTGAAATGATGATGCTGTCTAGACTCAGATAAGAAACATTATATTTCCGTCTTGTCGATCTAACTTGGCCAGGTTTGCTCAGATATGCGTTGCTGCATGTTTGACCGTCTCAACTTTTATTCGAACCGAATCACATATTTTTCATATGCTATTCTACACTGGATCACTGAATCGATTTATCAAGATTGCGACTGCATTCTGAGTCCATTATGAAGTTAGTATATGAAACCCAATTGCCCTTTTTCATTGGCAATGAAAACTCTAACAAAGTCAAGCAAAGCCACATATATGGACAGTTTTTGGTCGTACTCTAATATCACTTCTTCAACAACACATTCGAAAATAACGGAATTCAATTACATACGCACAATTAGTGAATTTTTCATTACCATTTCGTCTACTTTATAGATTTATTGTTACTAAAATTAAGATTTTCAATCATTTCATCAGTATCGCCAATATTCCTTGTTATTGAAAATGGCATATCAGAAGTACCTATCGAACAGGCACTATAAGTTCAAAATACTTTGCACACAATATATCTTGATTCGACATACCTGAACTTCATACCCGCTTATAGACTTATTCGAGATAACAATTTATATCGAAGCTTTTCTACCAAATTAGGTGTGCAATGAACTTCCATATTTTCATAACTCGAAATGAGGCTATTGTTCGAGTGACGAAAATGACAACCCGATGTCTCTCGATTGTTCAAGTGAATCTGTATTATAACAAAAAGATTATATGTAAAACCGTTACTCCGCAAATGATTAGAGCTTCCTGTACTCGTATGCTGATTCGGCGACTTGGTGCATGTGTGGCGAGTGCTGACAACATTTCGAATAATTTCTGTAGTAAAATGTATTATTTGAAATACAGATGAGATTATGCATCAAAATTTCATTTGTAGTTTCATTTGCCACAATCCAGCATGCCATTCTGAGAAATGAAACAAGCTGTAAGTTGGACCAAAATAAACATATGGGGCTGCAAAGATCAAAAGTAAGGGGTGGTTTCTAGGGGGTTGTTCGCCAGGGGGTGGATTTCAGTATGCTGCTTGAACGAGCTTATGGTCTCCTACGACACGTATTTTTTTCACAATTTTCATTTCTGCAACTAACTGACATATCTGCTGGCCTGAAAGCTCCGGGACACCCGGATGAATAATATAAAGAAATAGTCTTGATTTTCAAATGGACCGCTTTCCATACGATTGGATTTCTATATCAATATTATGAGAGAATAATGGAAAAATTATGGTTTTCGGCCTGCTAATAGTTTCAGTTAAATTTTAGGAGAATTCATTGTATAATTCATAGGGCGATCTCAGAATCATCTTTTTTCCTGAACTAATTCTTCCATCACGAGGAATCAAAATTCCAGTTCCAAAGTAAAAAATACAAATACAGAGTACCATAATTATTCAATATCATAAATTGGATGAATGGATGTACTGATTTATGATAGTATTGAACTTCATTCCATATGCTCTATGTTTCTATTTCACGTGTCAAATATTTCAGGCGTGAATGAACGTAGATTAAGGTAACTACCTGAATAATACACAGGGCATGTATTCAAGATTATATTGACTGGCCAATTTTCAAAATGGTTCTCCAGATCCTTTTGATATGTCATCCACCGTGAATCACCTTGTTCATCACTCAAAAATGATTCTGCCGAAAATTTTTGAAATTGGCAACACTTCCTCGCTAGAAATTTTTTCAGAGTAACAATAATTTGTATCTTTGTACCTACATTGTCCTATACCAATCATAGATTAATTATGTTCATTTCAATTTATTGATAAACGGACTTCAAGATATCATATATCAGAATCTACTATAAATAGACAGAGGAAAGAAATTTATTGCAAATCATAGATGGTTTTAATCAAATCACAAATCCTCATTCACGAATTCGATCATCCGTAACATGATTTGTAGATTATGTTTATCGATCGAATCTCCATCTGCACGAAGCTAAAATGATTTAGTTTTTCTTCTCCAATAAAAGTTTTATTCAGCCGACTCGGTAGCAAGAACAAAAAGTCTATGAAATGTAGGAATAACAAACCATGGAAATGTAAAAGAGGTTCGTGAGAATGACTGAAATTTATACGCTACAACGACCAATTTTCGTTAGGACATACTGTTGAGTCATGCCGTAAGTTCTTTATACACAGAATGATTATGGACATTATAATACTAATTTGATCGACTTTTAAACGATGAAAATACACGGAAAAAAGAATTCGTTGATTCAAGCAATATTTACTTCCATCAACCAAATGAAATTGTCATATTTGCACGACACAATATGATGTTGAAACGAGTAACATTTAATTTTGTTTCAAGAGCGAATTCGAGGTATCAGTCAACTGAAAATTCTTTAGATGAACACTATATCATATTCAACCAACCACATTTTGTTTCATTTCAACGCAGATAATTGATTCCATCCAATTGATTATTTTGTTGATCCGAATGTGGAAAATGTTCGAATCGACCAAATTCTATGTAACATCAACATCATATATGTATCAATTTGATGCAATAATTCATCTATTCAAGTGAGAATGTGAGAAATGGATGATTCTTCCCATAGGTACTTATAGTTTCGGAAAGATTTGAATCACTCAGTTCAAAGATATATGTTACTTGATTCAACATCATTTATTCAATTCATTCAATGATGTCATTCGATGAATATAACTGATGATTGGAATGAATGATATTCAATTCGTTGAAACAAATAATTTCAACCAAATATATTTGGTTGCATTAACAAATTCTTTTTTTCTGTGTACACCATTACTCGATACTACATCTATAGGCAATAAGATATTCATCAAGGTTTTTACAGGGTGTTTCGTGAATGTTCTGTGAATATAGGCATGTGTTATACCGTTATAGTTTCTGTAGGAAGTGCACTTTTCTTTTCAAAAATTCTCGATCACCTGTATTTGTATATGACCACCATGGACTGATGCTACTTTATCTCGGTCATTCCATTTTTTTTTGTTCAGCATACAAACTGGATGTAGAGAAATTTTCGATTTCCAAAGGTACATAATGAGTTCAGGAATCCATTCAGAGAGGGGTTAATGAAGATACAAATTTTCATCATCATTCTGATTCCATATTCACAGTTACAATTACAGAAAGCTGAAAATTCTAGACGAATTTCCTTTCTAAATGTGCATCACTATCCTCTCTGAACCACAATTTACTTACTACTAATATACAATAACACAATCTACTAATATACATAGTGAGTCCAAGATAAGAATGAACAGCATGGGGATATCGAAAACGGTGAGATAAATGAAATAATAATAATAATTACTTTATTGCTTCTAAAAACTCACAGCAAGAGTTGAGTTGAGAAACATAAAAAAAATAATTAATGAGAAAAAATAATTGAAGTCTATATACTATGAATGAAAGACCTGAACCTCAAAATATCTCAAACAGAGCTTGATGAAATCCAAAAAAAAAAAAGAGAAAAAAGATATACATATGAGAATATTCAAAAAAATATAATAATAGAATTCTACTCATTGTGGATGGAAGATCTGAGCCTCAAAATATTCCATACAAAGCTAGATATAATTTTGGCATCATTTGATGAGAGTGCATCTAGGGAGGAAAGTTTCCGCAGCGTGGTGATTATACAAACTGTGCATATCTCATTAGGGTCACTCAGATGAGACAACCCGTTCAAGGTGAGTAATTTTGAAATTATTGACTAAGTGTAATGGTACGGGTGACCTGTATCGGAAGTTGGTACAGAAAGTAATTTTTGGGCTTTTTAGAAAGACTGGAATTGACATAAAGTGGCAAAAAGGTGCATCTTTGTGAAAGTGAAATATCTGCTTCGAAAAGTTTATCATAAAAGCTGGACAAGACCTTCTTTAGAATTCAACACCCCATGGACACCATTAACACCTCATTCCATATGTTCTCAGCACCAGCAAAATCAAAACAAGATTTCAGTTGACTGGAAAAATTGAATTTTACGTCAGTTGAATCCAGTAGTTTAATTTGATGCCTAAAACACAGTTTAGGTAAACGGTTGTCGTCCATTATTATATTATATCGGAAACGGTGGGTAAGTGATACGGTGTCGATTAAATTAGAGAAAAGTGGGGCATTTATGTGCCTTATAATATGCCATTTAGAAAGTTTCTATATTCCGAGTAGTTTCGGAGATATCCGAGAAAAACCGAAATTCGAGAATTCCGTTTTTATTTCCTCCTAGCTTTATTTTAAAAGGAAATGTAAGACAAATAGCCACTTTTCATGCCATGGCCACTTTTCAAGGACTACACGATAACATAAGCAGAATTTTTCTGCGACGTTTTGTCTTTTAGAAAACATCATCAACTTTGTATTTTTATATGGACCGAAACTAAATTATACCCTGTATACGACTCTATTTCTCATTGTGAATACAGCAACGTATCATCACACAGTATGATTTCGGAACCATTTCTCGCGCAAAATGTAATTCAGTGATTCCTTAATCTTTTTTTCTTCAATTTTAGATAGTAGGCGATGGAAAAATGTCATATTTTGATACTTGAAGTGAATTGATTAATCCCATCCATACAAGTATAAATTAATGTAAACTTATCACTTGCCGGAATTTTTACGTTGTTGACTACAAAGATGAGTCGCAATATTGAAAGTTTAGTTTATGAAGGTGATTTTAATGTAATGAATAACAAGGAGCTAATATGTATTACAGGAAATGAACAGATACTTATAAAAAGTTTTCAAATAACCCGCCATTATTTTCTGCGACGAGACGTCGCAGAAAAATTCTGTTTATGTTATCGTGTAGTCGTCTAGAAGTGGCCATGGCGAAGTGCTATTTGTTCTACATCTCTGTTGAAAATGAAGCTAGGAGAAAATAAAAACGAAATTATCAAATTTTGGTTCTTCTCGGATATCTCCGAAACTACTCGAAATATTAAAACTTTCTAAATGGCATATTATGAGGCACATAGATGCCCTACTTTTCTCTAATTGAATCGACACCGTATTAATCATCGTTTCCGATAATCCCATGCTGTCCATTCTTATCTTGGACACAGTGTATAATCAAACCTCTCAATTTGAAACCCGCGTCGAGAGATTTTCGAAACCAAAAAAAATCTTCAATATGATACTCAACGATTCATATAATCGAGTCGAAATTTTTAAACTGACTATTAGCAATTGATTCGAGAAAAATGACAGCTATTTCGATTCAGACATGGCTGAGAAATATTCTCATGAAAAACTTGAGAGCAATGTCTCATATAGGTTTTTAGTTATTTGAAGGATTTTTTTTTTCGATTATTGCTCCTTCTATCCAACCTGTATATATTGGAATGCAACCAATTCATTCAACCGGTGAAGTGGTCATTCAATAAGGGAATACATCGAATACTTAGATACGAAATTTCATCGTTCTAATTTCTACAGGAAGATAGGTCAAAATCAGTAAAACTAGTTGAAGGAGGTATACTATGATTCATATTTTTTTTTGAAAATTTAGGCAATGATAATTGATTCTACGGAATATTCTCCATTATCTGAGGATCATTTTCATCAGGTCATTTCAGATTTGGGCGAATTCATTTAGTTTCGCCAAAATTATTACATGATCACATCAAGCAGTCAGGCGGATATTTTAACGGGCTTCGAAATGTATTTCTCTGTCATTCTATCCCCTTGATTCCCCAGTATGATTTCGTTATTAACTTTAGTTTTATATTCGTATCAAATATAATTGACAGTTTGAACACCCTGTATAATCAAATCACATGTTAAAACTCTCAAATGTGTGCCATTAAAATTAATAGCTGAATTCGAGTAACAAGAAGAAAAATCATTCGTCACTCGTGATAAAAATAGAAAAATCATAAATTTTAAACGCATTTCGACTACGCACAGTTTTTGAACTGACACAAAAAAGGAAAATTTTCTATTCTTTTTCTATCGATTGTCACGTATGTTCGAACGTATTATGGGAATTAAATATATTTTCATATATATATATATATATATATATATATATATAGCAGACATTTTTGAAAAGTTATTAGCATTCAATGAAAAACGGTATGTAAATGAGAATTCATATATGTCAAAACTTACAGAGTGTTCTATTTAAAACACAATTTCGGTACACATTTTTTAGGCATAATGGTGATAATAATAATTCCCGAAAATTGCATTCTATGGTGCTAGAACTCCTGTCATTTTTCCTCATTACATCACAAATTGTGGAGCAGTCGCTCTGCCATACTTTTGGTTCAACCTGTATAATTTCAGATACAACATATAGTTATAGTGTTCCCCGAGAACTTCTGCCTCAAATTATTTCATTCTCTATAGGGTGTTCGAATTTCACGATACAACATCGGCTCATGATGAGATTCTAAATGGGACAACCAATATACAATTGCATGTTCGAATTCACCATCAAAATTGCTACACAACTGTTCATTGATATCAGATTTTGGCTGCATGCGGTTACCAAGATGATCAACTGATTTTGTAGATATACCTCTTATTAAGAAAATCATTGTGAATTAAATATTGAAACAAAATGAATAAACATTAGTGGACTGAAAGATGTGTTCCAGTGGTGAAAGTTGAAATTTGAAATTTCGAGATGTAAGATGAAATTTCGAAATGAGAGAGTTAAACAAATATTCCTTTGCCTTTTTATTCGATTCCCTTGTTTCCTGTTGTTATTTTCGCCAATGTTAATATCATCACTATATAATATACATGCGGTCAAAAAATTCTGAATTTTCAGAAAACCATCTCTAAAACTACAGGCCATTCACTGAGTTGGGGAACAAATTCCGATCACCATCAGTCATCACTTGAGTTTTCCCAATGATATTTATGGTGTAATTGATTGCGAGAACATGACGGACAGAGGTTTGCTCCCATAGCACATATGAGTCGACTGAAAATATGGAAAGCCTGTCAAGAAACCAGTGAAAACTATCAGGAAGGAATGGATGAACTCGACAATGAAACAGGTTTATTTGACTAGGTATATATAGGCATACTTGAAAAGAACATTTATTTTCATTCGCTCAGGCATCGACTGTCAAGATCATGTCAATGGCAAGTCAAGTTTGGTTACTCATATTCTCAACAATCAAGAAGCTTAAATTTCTACTCTACTTTTGATGGTGTTCCTATTCTGTTAGTCCCTGCATGTCTCAGTGATTCGTGATTCCCAATCTTCGATTTCATGTAGTTCTAGAGGGTGAGGTTTTTGAGACATTTTTCATATAATTCCCGAATATCACTTCACCAATTCTTGGTATTATCGGTATTATCATCCTTCAGTTTTCAAATTTCCAAAGCGTAGTTCGTTATAAACTTTCTTCTGTAATCTTGCGGTTGGTAACATCAATAGAGGAAGAGGATATCATCACATTGGAGGTATCGTTCCCAGGAGTCTATCATTGTGATTATAATTCGCAATTGTTGTATTCATACTCCAATTTATCTTCCGTCGTTCGATGAATAAATGTACATGTTCCATAATAATCCACACAATAATCCACACAATAATCACAACACAATTTCAGACAACTATAACATTTTATGTCAATGAAGCTGGTATTGTATATCTTCATGAGTTAACGCGATCTATGTACATGGTGTTCCTGTACTAACGAAAGGAGGTAATTCTTCGGCTCATTCCATTACTGTTGTTCATATCCGCGAACGATCCTTCACCGATCTATAGGGTGAAGACATATTCTTTTCAGTGGCCATGTGACCTTTTCTTTCCCTGAACTGGGCCGTGTACCGCTGGCAGATTCTAAGATATCACAAAATGAGTTTTTGTTCTATTTAAAATCATTTTTTCCACTATTGTAGTTCTTTTGTATCTGCAACCGTTATCGAGAAGAATAAAAATAGAAAACTGAAAAAAGAACTGAAAGTAGAATTTGTAGAGACGTTGAGAATACAGAACATTGACAACAGTAGAAATGAAACATTTTCGGTACTTTATTGAAGCTTCAGGTTTCTCCAAAATTGAAGTTCTATTTGTTATCTTCAGAGTCGTCTCTATCATTTTCATTTGCTGTATGTGAACTATTCCTCAATTCATATTCCAGGTGTGAATGAATTCATGTGAAATTGTAAAATTGAATGTAATTGTGAAAACTATTTGTGAAGAAAGGAATTGAGATATCAGGCACTGGGTTAACAGAGAGGTTAACCGAATAGGTCTGAGATCGTCAGAGAGACACAGTTCACCGAGGATGATCGATTGGTCAGAATGAAGACAAGTTAGATGAGTATACATGCAGCTTTATTCCTATGTGGAGTTGTCAATATCCATGCTCGGTATCACCACCAACAGCGCTCTATCATGGGACTACGATGTGAAGTCGTCGAGAACTTCTTGATGAAAAATTGGCTTCTTGTTTCGAGCAAAGAGGTACTCCAATCCCCAGCAGCTGCTCATGATCTACAAAGCACAAATTCGACCTATCCTGGAATACTGTCCACATATTTGGAGTTTAGCTCCCAAAAATACACTGATTCTTTTTAGAAGTTATCATCATACGTTTTCCTTCGTGTTTCGTGTCGAAAGATAGAAATATAGGGTCATCAGTGTTGCTATTCTAGTACTCACACGTAGTGAGGTCCTGAGAGGCACTTTTTTTTCATTCGGAAGTTCATCAATGATACTGACTGGGATAGAGTTAGTTATCTATATAAGAAGTTTTATCGCCTATTTTTCATAGTGAAGTCATTGCAGATTTTTTCAGAACTGATAATATGCTATACCAATAAAATGTACCTTTATCTCTGAAAGACAAGACAATTCATATATGCTTCTTTGGGAATATGCTCTTTGCTACCCGAAGTAGAGATGTCCAAATAGCTTATGTCATGAATCAACCAGTAGAAATGAAGTTCTGTTCCATATCCACCTGGTTTGCCCTATTCAGCACACGAGTGGTCGTTCTTTGTCTCCATTTAAAATGCCCGTCATTGTGGATCGCTGAAGTGAACTTCAAAGACAAACGTCGCAGTGTTTGTAAGTTCAGGAACGGACGGCCAATCAGATCGACGCATCGAATTGTGTATGTTCAAGCCGTGTTGACATTGTTGCCTTTAGTCGTCGTGACTTTCAATTCATTAGCAGGGCGGGGTCGTGTACGGACCGTCGAAGCAATCAGGGCGACCTGCAAAATGTATTTACATTAGCGTCGACGAAAGCGTATTGAATTTCAATTCGGGAAATTGACATCGGGGTTCCTTTCGTCTATCGTCACACAATACCTGACATTAAGGTGGAACTGAATGAATCAGTCTCAGGAACGTGGCGGTCCACCCCGATTCAGATTTCAAAATATGAAATATCAAAAGGCACAGAATATTTGATAGTCAATATTCACGGGTTCCTATTCAATGCAATTTAATGCTTAACTCACGGTATAATCTACCATCAATTGATGTGATCCATTACAAAGTGGAAACATGGTATGTTCACTATGGAGGCATGGAAAAGACATACCAACAAGAGCAGATTTTTTTCGTGGTTTTTTTATAATTGCAAGATTATTCTGTCAATTGCAAGAACATGATATAACTTGATGTTAGTGCTCATTTTGACAGACTCATCTCACAACCAAGCTCATTGCAATATTATTCTGTCAATTAGTCCAATTGCAAGTCAAATATTGCAGTTATTTTGACTGAAAGAATAGGTAATCTTGCAAGCTATAAGATACATCTTCCGATTGAACTCTTTGCCAGATAAATCTCTCAAATGAGCCCTAATAACAATATGGTTTTGCAAATAATGAATGTAGAGATGAATCTGTTGATTGAGGTCTAATTGCAGGTGACAAAATAATTTTGCAATTAACATCAATGCGATATGAATCTTGCAAAAAAATGTTTGCTGGTGATCATCATTAACCTCCTCGTAGTTTACATCACTCATCACTCATTACAGTCTGTCGATTAGACTCCAAGAAATGATCGCCTATGAAATGCTATGTTATGTTATCTTATGTTTTGAATCGTATTATTGAAGTATATATGATTATTCACAGAAAGTAGTATCCATTAGACAAATTTCCAGTCCGCATGATTTTTAATGATCACAGGATGATGAAGAATCGAAGCCAAAAATAAACTGTGAATAGAATTATTGAAAACTTTTATTTTTCAAATGCTCGGCTTCGAAGCCAAGAAGGCTATGGGGCCAGATGTAATACCAGCTATTATGCTCGAATAATGTGCCCCAGAACTGAAACCACTTCTTTGCAGGTTGCTTACACTTACATTCATGTTTGGGGTTTGTCTCCCAAACATACGCTGCAGCTCTCAGATTCCATTCGCCTAACCGGTGATACTCACGAATATTTCCACCACGATTCATTTCCAGGTAGATGAGAGCTCAGTCACGAGATCTGTCGAACTTCGCTCTAGCAGACAAAGAATTCCAGTACCTTGCTTCTCTCCCAACATTCGATAAGTTTTCCTGACATAATGCCAAGAAAAAAATTGAAGATACCTTGTGAATGTATGAGAATTGTATATGAAAGTGTGAAGTATTCTTCCTGAAATAAAAAAAAAACAAACTGTTGAACGCATAGCGAAGGAAAACAAAATATATGTGCCATCTCGTTCTTAGGGTCCACAAATCATTTCCTTCGACATTTTCGATCTGACCGCTGCGATTTCCATGTTCCACATGAAACGTCCATTTTTTCCGCGAAATCGTTGATGTGACGCCCCACGAGGTCGTGTCCGGAATGCGAGATGAGAGAAACTAGCCCCATGTGCACGGGACCGTGTACCTCCAGTTCCGAAAGGAATGTTTCCTCCCCTGTTTTGCCAAAGCTGCTTGCGTATTCACAAGGGAGAAATTTTCTTGGCGTTTCAGTCACAGAGGTTTACGCCGATCGGGCCGCCGAACTTATAATGCCTTCTGAAAAGGGCTTAGCAACGTTTCCCCCCTCGCAGAATTATTCCGGTCTCGATATTTTCTTATTCTGATTATCGGGGGAAGGGTGTCTGGCGTCGACATTGACATGGATGGACTGATGCCGAGTGGTCTAGGATGGTAATCGGAAACCGCACGTTAATATACGTTCATGAGAGATATTGATTGGAATCAACCACGCGAAAGACTTTGTGGTTAGCGACATCGAAGGGATATTTTCATATCACGAATGCGGAGAATACAATATTTTCCGTACAGAAGATTTATGATTTTGATAACCTGATATGGAACTTCAAGTTGAAAATATCCAGTTGTGACCATCCATATCTTTCAATTAATTCCAACAATTCAATGGCACATGTGATACAAAATTCAAGAGGACATGTTTCAGAGGATCATTCCTCCCTCATCAGCAAATATAGTATGAGGATATATGATATTACGAAATGATTAGTACCCCTAGTTACCCTTAACGATATACACTAATATTAGGAGATAATTATTGATGGTTCGAGACACAATGAGAATGAAATCAGAGAAAATTAAGAAATTTAGTAGAATTCCAACAAGGCACATGGATGAAATGAAGTGAGTTTAGAAATCGCATCATATGGTGACCATAATTACGGATAGATAAGGAAGCTTATTGAAAGAGATGAGGAAATATTTTTTGAAGAAAAGAGAATTGGAAAGTTTGAGGCTGACAAGTTCGGGGGGATGGTTTGTTCGTAGAGTCTCACAATATCAGTTTGTTTCGATGATCTGGCAATAATTTCGGAACATTGTAACAGTATGAAATTCCATACATGAACTATAATTGAATTTCTAAGTAATTTTTTTATGTAGCCAATGGAACGGACCAATTGGAGTTGCCACTCCAAATTCATCTTCAAATCTAAATATCCAGAGCAATGCATGATGAACCATCGGTACTAATATAATTTTCCACGATTTTTCGTTTTGAAAGTTCTTCTTTTCCGCACGATGTTTACTTTTTCGCACGATTTTTACTTTTGCTCACGATTTTCACTTGTACGCAAGATTTTCTCTTCAAAGCACAATATGTCAATTCAAGATTAGTATATTGTACAATGAGCATGAAATGACATACATTTCCCACGAGTAGGTATATGTATATGAAATTCTGTAGTACGAGCAAATTATTTTTTCCATAACAGATTCTATCAAAAACACTCATGTCGTCATTGAATATACAAATATTGAATAATATAACGGAGATTGAACAGTATGAGTACTCTCATCGATTTCAAAAAAAAAATAGTAACTACCGCAGGATTCGAACCAGCTTCCCTATTAACCATTAACCAGCGTAGAACGACTGCTCCCTCACTTTGCCATATCTCGCGGAAAGATAAAATCATGCGGAAAAGTTACTTTTCTGCACTAGTGCTGAAAAGGTACTTCTCCGCATGATTTTTATATTGTTGAAAATGAGGATATTAGGGACTAACTGAATGATCTATGTAACTATTCTGTCTTATGTGTCATTTTGTAGCATTATCATAAAATCTTGTTCAATAAAAACCTTTTTATTTATGAATGCTATGGAAAAAATCGTAGGAAATACATTGTACCTAACTCTTGCAGAGAATGTATTTTTGCACTTGTTAGGTAAATTACGTGACGGTTCGAAAAGAATGGTTTCTAATCAATCGATGTTGACCCTCGATGTTGAGAATTGAGATATATTGGTTATGTGATATTCATCTCTATAACAACACAACCCATAAGATGTTCTCAATTGCGAATTTGGATAGATTTGTTTTGATTTCCTCATTCTATTGAAATGTAATACGTGTTTGCAACAAGTGAGATGAAATTCAATATTTTTATCAACATTGTTGACACTAACTGTTATGGTGCTTGTCCATATTCAATTTCTCCATATGAATGAGATGTTCACTAGAAGACTGATCTCGCATAAATATATAATTCTTTATGGTTCAGAACTTTCCTCCCTCGTATATCTTGAGTGTGTCTCAGGTTTCCTCCAATATCTATTAGGGTATTTCCTGAAGAACAACTATAATTGATACATGCGAGCATGACATGTTTTCGATGTGTTCAATATTATTTTTTTCAAAACACAATGCCATGATGGCTTTACTTTATATAGCACCTTCGGAATAACAAAACCGTGTACTTACTACACAGGGTTTTTCACGGTAGACGTTCGTTAGAAGGTTTCATTGTTTGACAAAACTCAGAATTCTGTATTTTGAACTTCAAGATTATTCAGGATTCTTTCTCATTTCGGAATATTTTCAAAGTCATATCACCTCCGGTTATACTAGATGTCGCAATCAACTTTCTTATGCCAAGAGGAACAGTATATTATTTCATTTTCGGAATTCTGATGAAATTTCATCAAGACTTCCATTAGGTTTTTTCTTCATACCTTTTTTCAACTCCTCACATTTGTCAATTATTTTGAAAATTTTGGAAGGATGTAGCGTTATTTTCAACACTGCGCACCAATTTTCGACTGGTGGTGAGCGTTTCTGGGGTAGACGGAAGCACTAGAATGATACTTTCGGAATCCATATTACCAATTGATTTATCGCATACGGCATATCCAAAATTTGATGACCAATAACATAACTTCCATCGTTCAAAAAGTTAGTTTCTTCAAATGTGACACCCTGTATCCATCGGATACAGGGTGTCACATATCTTTCATCGTTCAAAAAGTTAGTTTCTTCAAATGTGACACCCTGTATCCATCGGATACAGGGTGTCACATCTTCTTCAACTTTCCCCATACCTATCTCCAACCGTTTCTATGTTATTTTTGGTAGACACGCGAAACATTGTTTGTCTTCCGAAACAAACAAGAAAAGCATTGGAAATAGGTACATGGCAAGTTTTAGCACATCGATGTAGAATCATAGTCTGCATCCCGACTATCTCATAGATACAGGGTGTCACATTTCTGTTTCCGCTGAAAACTTGGGAACAATTCATATATACAGAAAACAATTATATGGGTGAAGGAGAAATTTCATCTAGTGGCTCTATAATATACTTGAGAAGAAGCGAATCTCTCGAATCTCCTCATATACCAAACAAATTGTTCCAACTGAAGCGCCTCGTCTAAGAGAAGGTTTCCTTGAGAATATACAGGGTGTCCTTAAAAGGTCTTTACAAAAAGCTACCACATATTCTTCAGACCAAAACAATTCGATACAAGCAAACTTACCTCAGTAAAAAGTTGCTTAGTTTGGGCGCTAGACGGCTCTGAAGTTGAAATTTTCAAATCGATTTTGCTTCATAACTTTTGAACGGCTCATGAGATTTCTTTCAAATTTGGTACGTTGGCATAGACTCATCGGGCAATGAAACTCATATCATAATCATAATGAATATCATTCCATGGGCGTAGAACTTGATTTTTTCAGTAAATAAACATCTAAAACTCCTACGCCAATGAAAAAAAATTAGTTTCAATATGAAATCTAAATTATTCAACTCATTCACTACAAAAAAGGTACTCTTGACAAAAGTCGATTCCTCTCATGGTTTCGACAAAATTTTAATTTTAGTGATTTAGAGCATAATTAATAATAAAACGATTAACAGATATTTCATAAAAATTGTTCAAAATGTTCACCATTTTCACGTATACAAAGATTTATACGACGCAAAAAGTTGAAATGTACTCTTTGCATAACTTCTTCATCGCCTGTAAGATTATTCGTCGCCTGTTGGATACGTTGCCATAATTGTTCTACAGTATTCACAGGGGTCTTGTAAACCGTAGACTTGAGATAACCCCATACAAAATAATCCATCGGTGTTAAGTCTGGAGAACGTGGTGGCCAATTCACGGGTGCATCATTACCTCTACCTATCCATCTGTCTGGGTACTGTTGGTTTAAAAAATTCCTAACATCCACCGAAAAATGTGGTGGAGCTCCATCGTGCATAAACCACATATCTACCCGATGTTGGAGTGGTAAATCTTCCAACAAATTTGGCAACGTATTTCGTAGATGTTGTAAATACATGTCTCCTGTTAATCTTTGTGGAAGTATGACAGGACCAATTATAAAATTTCCTATTATTCCAGCCCAAACGTTGATTTTGAATTCGTGTTGAAAATGGTTTATTTTAATGGAATGAGGATTTTCAATTGCATAAACGTGTTCATTATGAAAATTAGTTATTCCTCTTCTCGTGAAACAGGCTTCATCAGTGAACAAAATATTCTTTCCAAAGTTCAGATTCATTTCTCTTTGCAAATTAATGAACCTACAAAACATCAGACGACTTTGTGAATCATGGATTAATAAATCTTGAACTGGCGTCTTGTGGTATGGGTATAATAATTGTTCTCTTAGTACTTCATGAACGGCATTCCTATAAACTTCTAGTTCATTACTTATCCGTCTAGTACTCAATTCTGGATTTTCTTCAATACGGTCTAAAATTTCTACTTCGACTTCGGGAATCCTTACATAACGCTGTCTTCCATAATCACCAGTTCTAAGAGCAAAATGACCGGTCTCCCGAAGACGTCTCTCAACTGCAGCAAAGGTTGGGTGGCTTGGTACGCGACGATTTGGAAAACTTGCCGAATACACCCTCACACTCTCTCGACCATTTCCTTGACAATATCCGAATACCAATAACATATCGGTGTATTCTTCATTGGTGTATTGTATTGTATTGAAAAGTCCGATATCAACAATCAACGTCAATAAAACTCGACAAATCAACACAGATGAAACTATGGAAACCAAGAATGTGAATATCACTGTTTTCGAGCAGATAATAATAGTCTTCAGAAAAAAAAACCAGTGCTACTTATTTTCAATAGAAATAACCTTTGCAAAAAGTACATCTCAACTTTTTGCGTCGTATAAATCTTTGTATACGTGAAAATGGTGAACATTTTGAACAATTTTTATGAAATATCTGTTAATCGTTTTATTATTAATTATGCTCTAAATCACTAAAATTAAAATTTTGTCGAAACCATGAGAGGAATCGACTTTTGTCAAGAGTACCTTTTTTGTAGTGAATGAGTTGAATAATTTAGATTTCATATTGAAACTAATTTTTTTCCATTGGCGTAGGAGTTTTAGATGTTTATTTACTGAAAAAATCAAGTTCTACGCCCATGGAATGATATTCATTATGGTTATGATATGAGTTTCATTGCCCGATGAGTCTATGCCAACGTACCAAATTTGAAAAAAATCTCATGAGCCGTTCAAAAGTTATGAAGCAAAATCGATTTGAAAATTTCAACTTCAGAGCCGTCTAGCGCCCAAACTAAGCAACTTTTTACTGAGGTAAGTTTGCTTGTATCGAATTGTTTTGGTCTGAAGAATATGTGGTAGCTTTTTGTAAAGACCTTTTAAGGACACCCTGTATAATACGATGATAAACCTTATCTTGACATTATGTTGTAACAGGTGAAGAACAGTTTCGCATTCATAATCTGTGTTATAACGACCAGCGAATATTCAAATGATTATCTATCTTGATGAGAATTACACGACCGAAAGGCATTAAGGAAGTCAGGGATGTTCAGTTTCGGTGGGTAAACAAGAAACTAATGTGCCATTCAAACGCAACAGAAGCGTATAAAATTAATGTCTGCTACCTATACAGTGTGCCCTAGATAAGGATGCACAGCATGGGGATCTCGGAAATGGTGGGAGATTCGGCAAACTCGGCTAAATGGGAAAAAATTCGACGGCCGTTAGAACATTCTTGAAAAAATTCTGAATTATTCGTAGTTTTTCAGTGATATCGAAAAAAGCGAAGCCGTTTCAGAAATACAACCCCTATCATTGAGTAGTGATGATTCTCTGCATGAATATCTCGTAAACGGTGGGAGATATACGAATGTCGTTAAATCCACAGGGCCATTCCAACCGTCTTTGGAAATTCAATATTGTGAAAAATAATTATTGAAGAGTCAATTCATTGTATTGACGTAATTATTAGATATTGAGAAGACTGTAAATACTCATTCATTACAAATTTTGATGATTCAACGTAGTGTGATTCAAATAATGTCTTGATCGTAATGTGTGATTGTGGAACCTTTTTTCTTAAGGTAAAAAAAGACAGCTAACTTGAAAATAACAGAAAACGAACAACTCGATGATGAAGTGGTCGCCAATAATTTCCTTGCACATTTCAGTGTTACAACCGACAAAGGTGAAAAAGATGTAGAATTTCTACAGCGAATATACAGCTTAATGATGAATCATTTTATATGGCGCCTGTGTCTGAGCCTGAGGTAGTTAGTTTCATAAACAAACTGAAGCCTTCTAATTCTAGTAGTCTTGACAATATATCGAACAACATTCTGAAACGCTGTAAATATGGTATCTGCAGTGTCCTAACTTTCTTAATAAATTTAAGATTCACCCAAGGTATTTTCCCTAACAAACTTAAATCTTCAGTGATCAGGCCACTTTACAAAAAAGGTAATACGAATGAGTACTCCAATTACAGAGCGATTACTTTGATGTCAAGCATATCAAAGATTTTTCAAACTAGCCTTAAACGAACAACTGTCAAACTTCTGTTTGAGAAATAATATAATTTCCACCAACCAACATGGTTTCGTAAAAAAAAGGGGCGTAGATACAGCTTTAACAGATTTGAATATTCAGATCGTGGATGCCATTGAGTCGAAGTCGATTACCCTAGGTTTATGTATTGATTTTTCACGAGCTTTCGATTGTGTTGATCATTATCTTTTACTTGAGAAACTGCACCGATATGGAGTTCGAGGCATACCACTATAGACTTCATTAAATCGTATCTAACCGATCGTAAGCAAGTAGTGCAAATCAATAATTGTTTCAGTCAAACCGTTACCGTTAGTCAAGGGGTGCCTCAGGGGTCTATTTTAGGACCTCTTCTTTATATAATATATGCTAACGATCTCATAACCTTCCTTGAAGATATTCCAAATGTTAATATGGTTTGTTATGCCGATGATACTAATTTCTTAATTACCGAAACTAGCATCGATCGGACAATGGCTACTGCCGATGAGGTATACACTCGGTGTTTATTATGGTCAGAAAAAAAATTCATTAATTTGAATAAAGAAAAAACAGTATCTATTATATTCCATCGAGGGCACAATCAAACCCTATGTAACAATAATGGATATAATTTCAGTTTTCAAAACGATGTTAAGATCCTGGGAGTTATCTTTGATCAAAATTTGAACTGGGAAACTCACATACATATATAATCTCTGTGGTAAATTGAGATCAGCTTGCTATGCCTTGAGGTCATTAGAGAAGCACTGCAGTCAAAAAATACTCCTTACTCTGTATTACGCGAATTTTCACTCTCAAATTCGATATGGCATAATGAATTGGGGAGCGGGCATTGATTGTTCAAGAATATTAACTTTACAAAAATCAGCGGTAAGAATTCTCTGCAATCTTCCCTGGGGACACTCATGCAGGGAGTCGTATAAGAATAATGAAATTTTAACCGTAGTTGATACCTAAATATATGAAATATCGTGCTATGTTCATAAGAATCTTTCATTGTTTAGCTGCAACAGATCCAAGCATAATTACTCTACAAGATTTAAGAACAATTTACTTCCGGCAAAGCACTCGACCAAGTTTTACCAAAGAAACTTGTATAACAATGGCTGCAGAATCTATAATAACTTACCTGAAGATGTACAAAGTGCGCCAAATATTTTCATTTTCAAAAATAGGCTCAAAGGCTTCTTGACCCAAAAGAACTTCTACACACTTGACGAATTCTTTTCTTAAGATGATGTTAGGAATACTGTGGGTCTAGATGTATACATCTATATATTTGTGGTTCGTCTTCATTCGTGTTTTACTGATAGTCTATTTTATATTACTTGTCTTGTATGTTCCTGTGTATACTTCCACTTACTGACGCTCTCGGCAATTTGTTATGCATATCATTGTAATGGTTTCGATCACTTATTGTTGATTAAAGTATATTATTATTATTATTATTATTATTATTTCTGGATACACCCATGTATCATATATAATGGTGTTTAGATGCATTCTGAGTTATGAATATGATACTCCATTCCAGAAATTACATATCATCAATTCCACTTGTTTCGACAAAAAGTGAGTCAGCACTTCAACAATATCTGTTTTGTTCTGATTGATAGACTAGTAAGGATGATTATTTGCAAAGAAGTATAATAATATCAACAAGTTCAGAAAGAAACGAGGATACTTTATTGAAATTCTGACAATATTTGGCAAAACATGTCGAATCAAGGGACTTGACAATGGAACATTCATACAATCAAATATGTATTTATAGATACAAAAATTATCTCTCATGTAAACTCACTTCCCGAATATTTTCTTCCAGGATAGGTATATTCACGGAAGCGTAGAACGGACAATCACTGTTATTAATTAATTCCGAGTTCGAACTCGAAATCAAGACCAATTCTGAGTTGAAAATCGAATCGAATCACTAATTCAGGAAGAAACAAAAATATTGCATATCCGTTCTACGATTTCGTATATATCACTACTAACTACTGACATCTAGTATTAAATATAACATCAAGTAGGCAACCTTTAATCTCTAGTTTTGCTTTAATTCACGAGGGAGAAGAGTTTCAAAAAACTTATTCCACTTAATCACCCTGATTTTTGCACATACATACATACTCTTAGTATTTCATACACTGTGCTAGTGAATTGGAAGATCAAGAATAAGTGCATGAAGAATTTTTGATACAGATTTTGTTTCAGAGGAAACGCTCCATGCTCATAGTTTCAGGAATGAAGATCTTATCATTCAAAAGAAAATTAATTCATCAATGACGCTCTTTTATCGTTACTGTCATTGGAAGGTGATCTGCCTTTTTGAGTGTGATTTTCTTTTTTGGTATGACCTTTGTTGGCTCAAGTATCGCAGGACATCAAGTATCGCGTTGCAAGAATTCCTTCTTTTGTAGTATATCGTCAATTCGGAAATCCTCAAATGCGGATGTCTCCCAGTAAATCACAATTACAAGCATCAGGGATCTACTATTCTTCATCCTTTATTCTACCGATTCCAAAAGTATATTGAATAATATTCAATTGTTCACTTGTGCTACTACTGGTGAAGACTGAATCGATACTTTTCAATGATGGAAAATGATATTCAATGATTATTTGAAATCATTGATGAATAATTGATTGGTTAGCATTGAGACAACACCATCGAATCTCATCGGGATGATTTCTGTTCATTTTGGACCCTTGCCAAGACAATTGGCAGGTATTTCGCTTCCAGCTCATTTCCTCACTTTGCCAAGCCTACAACAGCCAGTACCTTGAAGAATATGTTTCCGAAAGAATTCTTCTTTGGATTCACAGGCCAAGACCTTCCCAAATATAACTACAATCAATAACCATATGCCTGGAACAACACACAATTAGGTACCTTCTGCTCGCAACTACCGCCTATTATTCGCACCAGCACCAGTCGCATTAGCACCAGTTGTTATTCATCCTATCAAGCAAATTTGGTGCATTTTCTTCCGACCGGAAGATAGCTAGAGAAGCTAGACTAGGATGAGCTTTAGGGCTAGAGCTCAATAGATCAACAGAACAGGCTCAGAACCATTATAGACCGATCGCACAAGATCTTTGTTCCGAGATTTGTGATCTCTAAAGTTATGGATGAAAGCAAGTTACATCTTGTTCATTTGACATCTAGAGAGCTCAAGAATCGTGAAAGATTGGCAATATGGCTTCCAAAAGAGATAATCAGGACGCGTATATGACATATATGTAGCATGTGTCAACCAAGAATCATGGGGAGTCTCTGGCTGTAGCAACGGATACCTCCAAAGCGTTTGACCTAGTATGGCACCAAGATCTCCTGGTGAAACTTTCATACGGGTTACCATCTTGACTTTGTCGTTTACTATCGATTTTCCTTGCAGATGTGGTGGATCCCTCCATGTGGTGATAGATGAGGTCTCATCTGATATTGTAACTATCAATGTTGTAGTGCCTCAAAAATCTGGCATGGCACTGAGTTTGTTATGTATATGACCTACTGCTAGGCCATAGCTTTGCAAATACCGCCTTCTCCTTTCGAGCCTCTTCACTTCATCTGTATATCATCCAATGAGGCTAGAGGTTCGAGACATAGACTTCGAATGATTATCGGGCAAGAACTTCGGAATGGGAATCTGAGAATCTAGTAGAGTTCAATGCAACAAGAAATCAAGCTTGTATCTTTACCAGGGAGACAAATCACACAATGACCAATAAAATGATTTCAGGTGCCACCATTCTTATGAAGTCGTCGATATCCGTGCTCAGTATCACCTACAACAGCGCTTTCTCATGGGAGGATCATGTGAGATCCATAGCGAGAACTGCCTCACGAGAATTTTGCTTTTTGCACCTCAGAAGCTACTCACGAATTACATGCATAAACTTGGTCTGTTTTGGAGTGCTATTCACATATTTGGAACTCGCGGAACTATTGTTCTGAGCCAATCTCGTGATACGATATAATCGGCGAGACTTCAATGACTTTAGAATGCTTGTGTCAGATTAAATTCATGGTATAAGATAAGGAGACCGTCCAGTAACCATATTGGGTTGTTTAAATTATATATCAGAAGACAAAACCCCTATTTATCCCTCAAACTCCTGTATAGACAGCATGCTCACTCAAGAAATTTCCGTTATCCGAATATAATATCTCTGTACCCACATTCATAGAACTGCCTTCCTCAACTTGGCACGCTTTTATATATCTTTTATAACTCTATTGATGGAAATCTTCACAGTCGATTCCTCACCACATTCAAGAATGGGCCTGAGCAATTATTTCTCGACGAACAGTGATATTGAGTATTCTCTCATTCAAATCTTGTCCGATACAAATTATGTAATTATTCCTATCGATTAGCTTGTACTATCATGGAACTTTGTTGAGTGGACTAATAGTTTTAGCTGATCTCCGCCAAGGAGAACGAAGACCATTTATTTTTATCGTCATTACTATTTCTTCGTTCAAAAGAAGGATTCACCATTATTCGTCCTCCAGTTCTCCTAGTGCCTCCGTGGCATCATAGTTATGATATCATAGGTACAAGCTATAATATTTGAGAGCACTGAACCGCAAAAGAGCCGAAAGAATGGTTTTATTGGTCTTGTAATTGTTGGGACTTTCTGATCATCATTCATCCATGCACGGATAATGAACTGCAGTTTCCCATTGGAAGTGAGTTAATCGCATCAAATAAATTGAATAAAATATTACACTGAGCAGTAGGGACACTGGAATTTCTGATGTGTTCAGCTCCCTCTGAAACTTTAAGCTCACTCAGTTCCGTTCGGTCAATGAAAATCCATGTTTCTGGTGCTATTTATATGTTGTTTCGAAACTTCCTTGGAATTTTCAGAAATCAATCTTCGCAATACACGAAAAATACACAGTTGATTATCCTACTGGACTTCCCGAAACGGTCTATTTGTTGACCAGTAAACAGAATAAGATTCTCAATTCATTATGAATCCATTATGAACAAATCTGCTGTAGAAGAATTCATAAAAGTAGCTTTATCGCGATGGGTCGTAAACTGTCATATGTAAGATGATAAATCATAATTCCGAGCCAATCAGGATTTCCATTACAAATCAAGAAAACCTTAACCGCATTGTAATATATTCCGAGTAGCTTTTTCTAACTTATAAATATTTCTAAATGTTCAATATTTATGTGCAATGTTAATGCGGTCCCGTTTTACCATAAATTATATTCTTTTTGATATGGACAGTATAAATCTCGTTATTCATGCAGCTTTCTTTCTGAATTCCATCGTCGTTGACAAGGAATATTCATAAACTGGTCATGATGGCATATAAAACAACGAATATGATCTCGTTGCCTATGTATATCGCAGTGTGTGATACTTTGAAGGAGCGTCAATCTGGTTTGGACATGGCAGGAATGCGAGAACTGCCATGAAGAAAAATGGACAGTTATGCTATGTAACATAATACTTTTGTACTTCCTCAATAATCACAGTCAGTGTTCAATACATTCACATTATCCATTCGACATCATCAAGGAATATAGAAAATGAATTTCGAAGTCACTCTGTTTGATATTTAAAGCTGATAATGCACAGTCAGACAGGAGCAGAACATGGAAATACATTTTTTTGTGCGGATTTATTGATGATCCAGAAATGCATGATCAGTATTCCGAGTTTCAATGATGATACTGATCTGAGTATATACTTCATTCGAATATGAACCAATGAAATACCTGCGATGATGAAAAACAAACGTCCTGCAGACAAATCTACAGTTTTACGGTTGAATCTACATCTCTGATTCACTTGAAATTCCATCAATAATAATCAAATCACTTTTTATATCATAGCTGGGCAATGAAATGTCTACACCAATGATCGGTTATACCGGAAGTGATGGTTATGGACTTCGTTTCATTAGGTACTGTAATGAGATCATCCATCAATTTTCTCCCCCAATTAGAGACTGTGTTGAATTCTGCATCATTATTGTCATCATAATTATCATTGATGTGCCCTTCATTTGTGTATCATACTTCAGATCAGGTACGATGACCCATTGTTGAAATTGAGCGAAATTGAATATTATTCCATAATTGGATGTGTCAAAATATCAGTATTTTCAATATCACGAAGGACTTATTGTTTCGATGATTTCGAATAATCCTTGTTCTCACCTTGGGAGGGTGATATGGAAATGTTTTTATCATTGTTAGTCATCTCCCCAGTTGATAAACAAGCCCTCAAAGAGCTCGTGTAAGTAAAGGATGAGATGATCTACAATTCATGAAGGTGGAATACAAACCACTTCGGCATTTAAACTATTTCTATGTCGAATGCAGTTCGCATGGGAAGAGATTTCAAAAGTTAAATGACAGACACGATGAAGAGTATCAACATCAATAGTTCATGGTCCTGAGAAATGTATGAAAGATAAAAAAAATCCAGGAAAGTTCGTTAGATTAGAATGCAAAGAAGAGACTTCATGATGAGCGCAGTGGCTGTTGTGGGTATTGAGTTGAAGGTTTGAGTAAAGCAAACGACATGGGAAAATCACAAATGAAAGACGTATCGATCTGAAGAAACGTCTGGAAAAGGCATCTGAAGTCATTCCATGAGATATTGCTGATGAGAAGGCAAACTCAGACATAAGACCCGAAATGAACCGTTCGGAAATCAAGCAATAATCAAAAAATTATAAGACTAATGTGGATTGGAATCAACTCACCAGCCAAGAGGAACAGTCATGCAGGAAGGCAAAACCCACAAAAAACATTACCCAACAGAAAATAAGGAATGATGAAGATATTCGGGACTATCTTTTCGACGACGTTGATAAATTGAAGGACATAGAATTGGAAATAAATGATAACCGTTTGGTTCACAAGAACGAAGACTATGTAGATTTTAGGATTTCAGGCGTGCTAAAGAGTCACGTGATGGGCTTTCAAAACCATAAATCGTCAATATAAAGATTCAGATCTAACTGAAGCCATAAGGAATAATAGGAGGAGTTCCAGAGGAGAAAATTCGAGATGAAAATAAAAATTCTGGTGCTGGAAATTCTAGGTCGGAACATTAACGTTTCAAATGTCATCGCTGTTGAAGCATCGGACATGAAGCAATAGAATGGCCAATGAAATGTATCATGTATGAAATCAGTCTAAAAATCTCAGGCTAGCAGGCTTCACTGAGAGAAAATATGTATCATGAATAAGACAATTTTGGTTATTGGAAAATCAATTTGCAAATAGCCATTGAATCTTGTGGTAATCAATAGAAAATACATATAACTATGGACATAGTGACGTATATACACCCACTAAATTACGTAATTTTCAATTCGAGGTGTGGAATCATATTCAATATTGAAATGAATTCGATTTGGTGTCGTTGATGACACTGTTCCACAGGTTCCACTAAGGTTTCCAACGTTGATTTAATGAAAATTGCGTATATTGGTGCTTTTCCGGATCATATTTGATTCTCATGGATAACTATATAATAATATTAGTATGAGAAAGTGAATATTGTCATGGATATCATCTCTATAGTTATACTAAAACATAACATGGGCTGTGAATGGTATGAGTTCGACCATCATATTGAAACCGCGAGGTGTGTATGTTATAATATTCACAGTTTTATAATGTAGTCTTTGTTCGCGCACCGAAGTTAGGTTTAGTTCAGATTTAGTTGCATATTTAACATCTTGAATACATTACCTATATTGAAACAAGTTTCTTCATATCTTCAGATATTCATTGAATTCGAAAAATGGCGCAATACTTATGTCGCCGAATTCACTCCAAAACTGTCCAGTATAGGAAATCGAGGTCTCACCGCAATGTGCAAAAAAGAATAACGGGCAACATTCCGATTTTAAACGGAGTCCAGTCGCCGGATCTCAAATTTTCAAAAATTAAATAATTGTCAAACTCAACAAAATATTCCGGAATAAGCGCGAGTGACCCTTCTCAAGGAAACTCAAACAGTCCACTTTCCACCCTATGAACGGGTGATGAAGGCCGGCCTTAAGCAGAGGACCTAGATAAAACCTAAAGTAAACCAGGTGAGATTTTGATTTTCCTCAACTGGAATCATTATACTTCTTTCAAACGAATACAGCCTTCATGATTGCAGATGAGTGATTCGAGATATTGAGATGAACTGTTGTCTCTATGCATATAGCGAACTGCTCCCCAAAATACTTGAACCCATTCCAGAGTCCTGCTGCTCATCGCTCACTTATAGCTCATAATATTTTTGCGTTTTGCAGGAGAGCGGATAGCATGATCGTCGCGAGATTGTGCCTCTGGGAAAAAGAGAAGAAAAACGAGATCGGTCAGGGGAGGGATGGCAACAGGACCGTATGGAGTCAATTGCAGTGGGAATACTGAACATAGAATACGAAACTACTAATTTCTAAACTTGATGATTCATGGTCGAAATACATTTTCGTTCATTCAATCTTGTATGTAAAAAGTTCATCAAATTTTTAAATTTCTTTCGAGTCACTCTGTACATTCCATAAGGACGGTGAATTGACAAATCACTTAAATTGATGGACATGTGGGTCTTCAAATTCAAGTGCTATAGACTCCGTTCGATATCATCCTGATTGTAAATATTCATTTCCTTATCGTGAGCTGAATTCAAACGAAAATTAGTAATCATTCAATTTTGTATTGGATGTGATCGTTAATACGAAGAATTTTGTATTCGTTATCTGTTTTTCTGAAGAGAGATTCGTTATCGAAATGAAGAAAATCACATCAAAATTTCACAAAGTTCAAATTCATAAATGAGTCTGATTCATGCAGTCAGTGTTATATTCTTCAGAAAATAAATTGAGAATCTCGAATACATGATTGCGCAAAATAAATAAATACCCCGTCCAGTTTCATAAACCTAATTGCACAGTAGTGATTCAGTCAAGAAGTAATTCATTATAATTTCAGGACATAGTGATTCTACAAGGAGAATGTCCTCTCAACTCAACTGCATGAAGTTTTCCAAGCATGTACCAATAATCTATATATATATATATATATATATATATATATATATAAATACGCGTACCTGTAAGCAACTCAAATACTGAAAATCAAAAGCAAGAGAAGTCAGCTGAAGCTCGAGACTTGGTGGATCGATCCCCAGCAGACAATTTTCAATGAAAAGAGAGACAAGAAATGGAATATAGAGAATTGTGTGAATGGCGATCAAACTTGCATCTGTTTGAGGAGAGGCAAAAATAGGCAACGGATGAAATTTTCAGTATTCCAATACTTCTAGCAATGATTCCTGGTGAGAAATAGTAATTTGTTCCATTTATTATGTCTGTGTCTTCTTTCCAGTTGAATGATTCGAGTTAGAAGCGGTCAATTATATGATTTGGATTCGTATCAAGTGGAAAATATGTGGATCAGCCTGCAGGAAAAATCTTTGAGGTCTTCACTTGCCGTTCTACGAGTATTATGAACATGAGACCGCGTATTTTTTTGTTGTTTTAATTCTCAGGATAAATTATCAGATCGCATATAGTGTGGTTTGGAATTGAAAATTCGAATTCTCAGGAATACTTTTCAGACAGCGTTTTTTTAGTACGAATTTGTACTAGAATGATATTCACTGAACTATACCTATATACTTATTCATCAAGTTGAAGTCGTCAGCGGAAGATGGAGTACGTCCCTGGTCGAAGGGCTGCCACCCTCGGCTGAAAAGGGATTTGAATGTGTCCGAACGCCCTTCGAGACACCGAATTCGCATTTGTCGGCTCTCGACGATATATATGTGCGTGCCCTTTGCGCCCTTGTGCGCGAGGGTGGTTGTCAGAATGCAAATGGGCAGGAAGATTGCCCGATAATGATAAAAAAGGTTAGCGCTATTGAGGGTTTCTATAATGTTCTCTCGACCTTTGGCAGTCAGAATGATAAAAAAGAACAGACATTCGTTTTTGTTATTCGGTGACCTTTCTATGAGATGAAAATTCAGTTCAGATACAATTATGAATGACTGCAGTGATCACCACTTTTTAGTTTAGTTCCATTTCAGTTTCGTTCGATGAGTAGAAATTTTAACTTTCTAGGGGTAGAAATCACTGACCACTATCGTATTTCTTTGTTAGATCAAGAAACATATATTCCTGATTGATAAGTGAAGTTTATAAACAGGGTATGTGATGAAGAGGTCACACTACGGAGCTCATGAGAATATGTATGCATATATTGAAGATAATGCTCTATATATTCATTTGAATAATTTTTGACATGGATTTGCACTCTGGATTCCTTGTATGTTGATTCATACAAACTTGATTCATACAAGTTGACTGATTTCATTTCTGTCACTCGTATGATGATTGTGTGTGCCACAAATGAAAATGTTGTGGGAAGAATGAATGGATGCTTGAGGTTCAGGGTGAAAACCTTCAACACTTTTTGTATTCCATATACATTTCGTGGACCACTTCATGTTCCTAATTTATTATCAATGAAATTCTACATATAGCATACTTGAAGACATGATCGAATAACATTCGCTTGTGTGAATGCTTGATCAGAAAACTATATTCAGGACATAATTCGATAATTTTTCAATACGATACCGATGGGTTGATCACCACAGAATTTACATCACCTTCAAGATGGGTTTCTCATTTGAATCTGTATGGCGGAGATATTTAGGGGGCATTCACAAATGAATAATTATGAGGCAGGAACTTGACCAGTCAGGTATAGATATGATATACATGATAACAAATTTCATCAGCATTCAAACTCAATATTCAAGGTTCTTCTCTCTCAATATTGAGGGTTTTTCTCTTGAAAAAATCGCCTTTCGGTAACTTATACAAGAAACCGAAATAACTATATTTTCGACCACCTTGTATTGAAAAAATCCAGATTTAATCATGGTGTAGATAGCTCTCAGATATCACTTAATATAAATCAAATATCATTACCACGATACCTCAGTGTTCAAAAATATCAGCTTTCTTGGAATGAGTGCTTTTTTCCAAAAAAAAAAAAAATTTAATATTCATCATCTCAAAAACGGTCAGAGATGAGTGGGAAATTTCAGTGAGATATATCAAGAATTCGATAGGGATTCTGTGAGTTAAATCACATACCATGCGTTTCAAATTTGAAGTATCACAGTTGCTGATACTTTCTATCTGAAGAGGCAACACTGCATTGTCTGAAATATTTTCAATGATCTGATGATATCGAAATGATCATCTTCAAGATGAGCATGAATATTTTTATGAATTTCTGTCGACTGATTGTCGATTTGAAGTAAGTGTAGGCTCATTGTGACATATCCTGTATGATGAAGCTCTTTGTTAAGACTCATCAACTCTTATACTTCTATTAGTACTACTTACTCATACACAGCAGTCATCGCAGAAATGTAATGGAAACTCCGATATTCAACATTGACCAGTTCGTGCTCATCGCCATCATCATTTTCTTCAGCTTTCCCAAGTCTGTCTGTCCATTGTCCAAGCCTACGATAAGAGGAAATGAAATTATTATTTCGTCTCGTTGGCAAATGATCTGATCTGATCAACAACACAAATGATCAATAATGCTTCTGAATGCTACTATGGGTTAGCAAAATAGTTCTATATTTCATTCATTCAGCTAGTTGATCTCCTTCAATACATCATTAGTAACAATTGTTTCTTTGAGAACATTTATAATAGCAAGATATACAGTATGTTGCATGTATACATGATCTTGTAACGCCGTCATGGTCCAACAAAGAGGAATTCAACATTTAATAAAATAGGAATGGAGGATTTATTGCAGGATATTCCCAAATACGGTATCCGACTTCAGTTTTCCTTATGGCGACCATATTGGACTTCAGTGTCATTGAGAACAGCTTTTTTTTCGAATCATGTTTCACTATCCATATTCATTATTTGAAACAACAACAAGAATTCAATGATTTCATTGATATTCATCTCGAGTAACATGAATAAGATAAAACAAAAAATCATCAAATTATAACATAATGGTAGTGATACCTGATTTTCAACATTTTTTGATTTGCTCTCTTCAATGACACTAAAATCCAATACGTCTCGACATAAGGAAAGCTGGAGTTGGGTATTGTATATGGCAAATGATTCCCCTGGATGAACTCTATTATTTTCGTGATATTCCTTGTGAACAAAAACAAACACTATAATACTGGACAACATTCTGGAATTGGTGCTGTGCACAATTATATCACTAGACAAAACATGAACATAATTCATACACAAAACGGTTATTTTGTTTTCAATTCCGTGAAGTTGATCTTTTTAGGATGAATCAGAAAGTTACGAAAGTTTGGGAATCTCATGAAAGTCAGCCGAAACGTTTTTAATCATCGAATAGCCTTGGGTTGATAGAATTGAAAGCTTCATAGAATATCTCAAGTGGCACTGTGAACTCATCCCGAAAGTTAGGATAGGGCACGAGACTTGTTAACACATTCTACTGGAATATGATACTAAGATGATGAGAGATTGCAATAGAGAACCTAATACCAGCTGTTACTAGAAGAGAAACCACTCACAGACTCCTCATAATCCTCAATTTCCTCCGGGATTTCGGAAGTTGCTATAAACGAGAAGGATTAAGATTATTTCCTGAACATATGATCGAACCAACAACAAAACTTTGATGAACTGCCAGATCTATACTATCACACGAAATATTATACTAAAACGTGAATTTATTCTCACAAAAATTTTTTCGCGGTTGAACGAGTCTTGGGATCCAATCCCTCATTCAGATTTCGTTCAAAAAATGGTGGTCTGATTGGACTTTTTCCTGATGAGAGACATAATCATGGTCGAAGACCTACGCACCTATTTTAGCTCCTACATCTGCAATTCGTGATCATACCTTGATAAGTGGAAACCGGCGGAGATAAAAACACTGGGACTCTCACTAAACTCTGCTTCAGTAAATCGTTCACTTACATCTGCGTAGAAAAAAAATCAACTGATATGATCATATTACAGATATACAGTATGCAGTCACCCTTCCGAGGCGTACTCCGTCCGAACCCTTAAAAAAGGGGTGAACGTATACCAATAAAAAACAACCCCTTATGTAAATGCGCGTCCAATAGGAAGAAAAAGACGTATGTAAACGAGCCCATGAATAAGCAATGCGACGCGACCCCTGTTTTCTACCCCGCCTCGATTTTAAAGTCTTCTGCCAATGGCGAACCGTTCTTCGCGCCCTATTTTAAATTGTAAATTGGCTGTGCGCGGGAGGAATTTCCTTCGAGATTTTCCTTTTGAAATGGCGGCGGAAATGGTAGGGATGAGAAGGGGAAAATATGAGGTATATGTCAGGAATTCGTTCAACTCAGTATTCTTGTATTGTTTCAGATGTTCATTTTAGTAGTTATAAATCAATTACCTATTATTTCTATTAAGGGATAGTTTACTAGCGATCACGATCTCGATGCATGTAGTCTTATTCGATTCGATACAAGTACTACACTCGTATATTTTCTGATGAGACTCTGGTGCAAATGTTTCTATAATTCCTACGACCAACGTATGCATCCATGAATCGAAATTAGCATCATTTGAGAATAGAATACCAACCTTGTCGTTGGGATTGAAGATTTATTCCATTCGGATATTAATTGTTGCTGATGTAGATCAAGCAATTATTGGTGCACACTTTCTTGGAAATCTCAATTTGATGATCAATGTGAAGAGCTAGAAGATAATTGATGATGCACAAACGAATCTGATAGCAGAATGTGATCCACACATAATTGATAGTCAATCATGTTATGTCAATCAAGTAAATAAATCACAATTGTCTGTTCCAACATTGTACAGGTTACAAGACACACGTGAATATTCAGATATTTTATAGATCTAAGAATCCAGCTTACGCATGAATTATTAGAGATAACATTATTCAAAAGAATATCAGTCGATATTTTTCAATGTTGGAGTGAATCTACTTAATTTCTTTCTCGATAAGATTAACATTTGAGTCACATGACGAACGGAGTAGTTAATCATAGAATTGTGAAATTGGATGAAACACGATATAGGTCTCCATAGCATCCTAAATATGATATTTGATAGATCCGAAACCTTATCATGATAATGGAACTTCTTCGAGCCACTCGATTTCTGTCGAATAAAATGAGAACTGTTTCAGTCAGAAGAACTCAATGAAGTGACCCAAAAGAAGAGCACACAGTGGACACAAAATTCTTTCAAATACACTCTATTTTTCAAATGCTCATGTCACATAGTTTTACGAAAATTAAAAAATTACAAAGACTACAGATTTTTAATTCTGATTTCTGATGATTCACAAAGTACAGGCCTGAAGTGTGATTGTAGACTCCAGTGCTAGGAGCTATATGAAATATTGTGCGCTCACAAAGGATGATAACAGTTGTTCTGAAATCCCAGAGTTTCTTTTTTGTACAACTCTCAAATGGACTTGGCATTGCTGCATTTCTATCGATCCGTAAATATTTACTTTTCACTGCCAAAATAATTCACAAAATAAACATAAAATAATACTTTCTGATGGACTCATCTTAACAGAGACAATTATTAACTCATTATTCATCATGAAACAATGTTATTCATACTTATTTTCTTAGTTGTTTCACCACAAAAACTGAGTGGCGCCTAACAAATCTCCACCTGAATCAGTTTGGAACTCACACCTTGCTCCCAAACAAACGATGTGCCGCTCTTTTGACGATTTGATAACATTGCCCAGCCGTATATTTTGAAAATAATAATTATTTTGTTGTTTATGTTGTTAGTAATGGCTATCGGCAATTTATACATACCTACAACTGGGCTAATGAAAAATGGTCACCCATATTTTTTTCAATGTGAATCACATTCATTCATGAAGAGTCCAAATGAATAGAATCTTTCTAAAATACCATGTTAGACGATGATCATTTTCGGACCATACTAATATATACCGATCCATACTACTAAAACAGCATTATTCCAGTTCTAAGTTGGAGCCTCATGAAAACATATTGAGTGAGTATTTGAAAAATTTTCAACTTTCACGATACTTCTTTGATTTTACTCTAGAAAAATTTCATTATTATGTTTATTTTACTCTTTTCCTATGAACATCCAGTGATACCAAATGGTCGAATCGTTTGCGAATCTTATACTGTACGAGTAACGTCCAGAGTATCCCTCCCAACAGTCGTGCCAAAAGGACGATAAATGATCCTTCTATCCAGACAAGTCCCTGCCTCGCATCAAATGATGATTTATAGAGGACGCTGTCAGTGGAATGACTGATTCACTATGCTAAAGGACCGCGTAACCAATACACCGCTGAATAAAAAATATAAAAAAATCCATAAATCATACGTAATGCAGTCAAAAACCCATAGAAAATCATATCAGCACGCTTTTTAACTTATTCGCAGACTATGGAGGATGACTTGCACAGATCTCGGGTGGTTTCCAGATACCAGAATCGCGCCCAATGCTGGGGGTGAAAACGCTGCAGAGAATTTAATGATTGTTTGATGAATCTGACAACTCGATGAAACATTAGGAGCGAAGAGTGATCCAGAAAAGGATATGAAACTTTGGAAAAGAGTTTTATAGAGAGTTACGTTGATAATTTGCGTAGTTGAAAAATGAGAGCACACATCAATTCTCACATTTCATCGTTTTCTATCTATGAGTGAGACTATCATCAGTCTCACCTCTGGTCAATAACTATTTTTCAATACCTTATCAAATTTTCGAATGTGTAGAGGTTGCTTTGATGACTGAACTTCTGAAGATAATGAATAGCTAACGATAGTTATTTACCGGTTATTATCGTCTCGATACTGAAGAGGAGATACAAATACAGTCGAGTTGTTCCTTGTCATGAATTGAATTTCGAAGTATTGCTGTCATGATAAGTTTCTAATTTATGTGCCTCCATGCAAAAGTCTACGACGAAACAATTTTCAAAATTTGATGGTACAATCAATACGTCAGAGAAGTTTGCCTGCCGAATTCCTACCCACCTACCATCACGATTTCAAACAGTTTTGTCTTTGCCAGCTTCTAAAACGCAAGTATCAAAGACTTGGGAATGTTTTCTTGCGAGAGTATGTTAGAAAAGTTCACCGACCACTTCCATCTACCACGACAACTCCGATTCGATAAGGATTCACATTCGTGGAGTTACATAAAGTGGCAACGTTTGGAATCAAATTCCATGTGAATTAGCCATATACACACATGCATGCGTTTGTATGTATCACGCAAGGTTAATTTTTGGTGAGCGTGCATTTTCTAATTATCATAAGGTATTTTTTATTTCATCTTCATTATTATTTCTTCAATTCCGCCCACCGAATGAAACTTCACTGTTCAAGGTGAATACCCTGTATAATATGAATGTAAGATCACAGCAGAAACGAATTTCACCATTTTTTATCAGATGAATTCGAATTCATAAATATTCATAAATATTCATAAATAAAAAAAAATGATTATATACAAATCGAAGTAGCTTGAGAAACGAACGGAACGTACATGGTATTCTGGTCGCAGTCTCATCACAAAAGGCGATAGTTTATGATGGAAGTGAGGAAAAGGCGAGGGAAGGCGGACGCAAAGAAAACAAAGTATATCATATCTCAAGCGAGCCAAGTAGACGGAGAGAGGCCAATTTTCAAATTCAATTTACGTAGAACAAAAGCCGTCCTCTCCTCCACTTCCCGTCCCGGCACCCTTTTATTATCTTTTGTTTTATTCTTCCGAACGAAATATTTTGCTAGCAAAATTCCCTTGGTTATATAAAATATTGCTGCGGATCCCGATAGGGGAATTTCAACTTTCGTAACAACGGTCGATAAAAAAATGAGCTTTACGTCTTACCCGATATACGGGTTCAGCGAGTTAATATTCCTCATACGTATAAATTCGGGGTATGAAAAAAAATTATTCAATGAATAAGTATTAATTGTTTCTTGAAGGTTCGTTTCGTATACGGTGGATAACGAATATGATGTTGGCTAGTTTGGTGAACATATTAGGATTGTCATATATACACGGAAAAGAAGGATTTGTTAATTCAGCCAAATATATTTGGTTGAAATTATTAGTTCGAAAGAATTAAATATCATTCATTTCAATCATCAGTTATATCCATCGAATGACACCATGGACGAAATGGAATTCTTGATACAAAATAAGTTAGCTGCATCTGAGATTTCTAATGTTTTTTCTCGAATGAAGGTATTCAATCATTGAATGTATTCTCATTGTTGAATATAGTTTGAATATCACTCAGAGTTACGTGAAAATACAAAGTGAACATTTATTTTTCCTAATGGAACGCTTGGATTTATTCATCTCATCATCATATCAGGGATTGCAAACTCCTATTCTTCACTAATTCGTGAGGAGCAGGATGTGACTTTTTTTTAATTTGTTATATTGTCATGGCAACCAGTTCGACATAAACTCGTAACGCAATTGGACTGAATAGAAAACAACCAGAAGTTGGACTTGAGATGGGCAGTGGACCAAAAAGGTTCACTCGATAGTAAAATGCATAAAAAACAATAACGAGTAATCTAGCACCAGAATATTGTTACGGTAAACTGTTTTAGTAACGAGAATTTCTGGTTGTGTCTATACTAACTAGAACTTTTGTTGAGGTAACTACAGTTTTCCTCTGTGTATTGTGGAATCATTTGACTATTCAATATCATAATCGTGGAAGAAGTATTGTATGAAACTCGCACGAAATGCTGATTTCACATTATTGCGAGAGTTTGCAACACTCGCAATATTTCGTGCTGCAACATTTCATACTCGCGAATAAGGTGCTCTTTGTAGGATACCCTATTACTTTCTCCTGATATTTTTCACAATCACGATGCTTAGTATCACGAAAATTAACAGATGTTAGCCGAATCCGAAATAACATGCCTTCAGACAACCACTCTGATCGCTGAACCACTTTTACCCATCCAGCTTATTTTCTGCTGAAAAAAAAACTGCACTACCAACTCGAGCAGACAACAAAAGTATCCGGATCCAGAAAATTCAATTATTGAAATGGGAAAGCAATAACATTGGCATAGCAAATAAGCAGTCGAGTATTTTACGTATTCGGTTGGGGGTATAGCAACTGGTATGTGCTGTGTTGCCAAACCTTTTGCATGATCGAACATCAGAATGTACAGAAAATAAAATTATTTTTCTTACATATTCCCAAGTATATTCATGTATAGATATTTTATATTTTTTTTGAATTTTTGAATATAGGCTGTTGAATATATGCCTCCCTGCAATGGCCAGTTTCTAGATTTGGGTTTCGTTTCTCATGTTCTTCTGTTCAGTTCGAGGAAAAATCAGTTTGTCCGACTGGAGGCTATCAGGTGCTATCATGATTCAATATAGTCAATATTGATAATCATACTATTTCTAAATTCAATGCCATAACAAATTGAAAGAATAATTATGACAAGCAAGACGTCAGAAAACCGTCTCAAAAGGAATATTTCTAATGGTCTTGTCTTTGTTGCTAGATATGTGATTTAAAAAAAAAACATCTCTAAATTTGCCGCCAAAGATAATATATATTATATCATACACTCCCTACTAAAATCACATGACTGTTAGCATTGTCGAAACATTTCGATGTGTCATGCCATTGCATTGAGAAATGCGACATTTCCAGCTATTTTCATTCCACACGAGTTGATAGTGTAAGTTTTTAATCGAAGAGACTGAGTTTCACTTGTTGTTTGAATATCAAAAATTAGGAATTAATCCAAGTTGGTTCAGCCGTTTCAGCTCATAAAGTCAAGGGAAAATATTAAAACTTCGTGCCAGACGGTTCTGTTCTGTTCAGCTTATGGCTGTACTGACAGATTCAAAGAAGATCAAAATATATCATTTCATAGGTGAGTTATTCAATAATGTTGAACAAATTCCAAATATACATTAGTTCGCGCCTAAAGGAAGACGGAGGAATGCAACCAATGAAAACAGCAAACGAGAGAGACTGAAACTGAACCAATAATACCAACCTCCCATTGAATATTTCACAACCCATATTTTCAACCAAATTATCCAAAGCTCGCGTAATGTCATTGTTTCATCCATCAGAAGTACCCTGATGTGCAGAATTCATGAATGGAATTTTTCCTGTCGAATATTTGACATCAACATCGTCATAGTTATGTTTTCAATGCCATCATATTTTCGAGGTACTAATTCATGAGTTCATGATATGCTGCTGGGCTACTAGATTGATTCAGAAAATGATTGATTGATTCAGAAAATGATTGGATAGAACTACAAGTTATTCATGAAAACTGCGTCGAGTTGTGAAATTCTGAAAATTATTCTCGTGCATTAATTTCTAATACTCATAAGATAAGATATTATCGAAACCAATTCAAGCACTTTGATACTAGGGAGATCACGAATGTAAATCAAATAACGTTGATACTGTTGTTTGGGATTCACTCAAATTGAAGGAGTATGAGAATATGAACCTATTTTCTGGTAGACATGGCAACATGCTTTGGTCCAGCCAGACGAGGGTGAATCTCTTAATATCGATCAGCTAGCAGCCCAATCAAACCCTGTGCGTGACAACTCTCGCTCTCTATGGCCCTTCTCTACCCCCTATCATCCCTAACACTGGACTAAGACAAACTCTACAGGGTGATGAGATTGAGGAAAGTTGTGAGACTTTTGCAGGAAAACTCATTAATCTGAATATACGACATTATTCATCGGAAAACAATCACTCAGTAACAGAACACAGGCACAGGATGATCGAAAAGAGGACCAAGACACCTCACGGTAAGCAAAATTTCGACTTATTCAGTATATCCCGAACCAAGTGTCCAACTTGTAACGTCCTGAACTTCAAAACCAAAAGCACTTCAATTATTAAATTGGGAATATATATATTCACTATACATCAGAATATATAAGAATGACAATGTTTTTTAAACCGCTATCAAATGAAAAATTGCAACATTATAATTTCCAATATTGCGTATGTTATCAATAGCACAATTAATAATGATCATTTCTCAATGGAACTTTGGATGTGAAACAAAAATCTATATAAGATTTGAACATCGCAAAAAACTCGGAGAGCGTGTGCATATATTTTTGAAAGCACTACTTCATTGCAGAAAATCTGCAATCCAGATTTCATTTTCTTCCATGGTTTTTCAGTTGATACATGAACTGTTCATCTCACGCATCTTGAAATATAATCCATTTGTTCTTGAATGATATCATTGTGGATATTTTTCTCGCATATAGAGCTTATAGAAACTGGCGGATTATCAACAACTACCAGGCAACTGAAGGAACTCAAAACTGAACAGACCTTCACATAACAGATTTTGACTTTTCACCAAAGATAATCCAACCTCATTATAGATATATGAAGCCAATTGTGTATAATTATATTCCTCGATTCCAATGATGATTGGAAACTGACAGTTTACCAATACCAAAAGAATATACCGTACAGTGTGTTATATTTCTATCAACGATATCTCCAAGATACCTATTCGAATCCTCTCCTAACCTAACATTGCGTAGTGCAACTAGTGCAAAAAGTTATTATTGCTCGTATAATGAATTGAATTGGTGAAATAATAATATGAAGTATAATGACTCAAATAATGTGGCTATCAATGTGATACAATTTCTAAGCACACACGTTCAATTCCAAAGGATATTTCATTTTACTAAGCGATGTGAAATTGTGTTCTTGAAAGCAAAAGTACTCTTGTGATAAAGTAACGTGGTTTTAACAGAACCTTGACTCCTTCCAAAACAAATGCCACTCAGGAAAAAGTGGATTATCCTCATTTGATATGGCTCATTATATAGATATCGAAATGACTATTGATTGCTAGATATACGTGGGAGTATATTCTCGAGCCTTGATTTAGTATAGCAACTTGTTTGCATGCTTCTCGTAATGAAGAACTCTTCTTGTATTATCACGAAAACTTCAAGACTATCAGTCAAAATTCTGCTACATTGCTGCATTTCCTTGAACCTCGTATAACATTCGCAACCTTGTATTGTTCCTTTTCCTTTGTGAAGCACCCTCTTGATTGCAGCAACACAAACACAGACGTTCGAGGTCCAGCTTTGCATTTACGTCGTTCGTTATTCTCTCCTTATATTTGCTTTCGCCCCACGTTCGAACAACACCCCTCGCTAATTATCGTGGCCTAATGTATGCACCACCCCAACCCCAGCATCCATCTTCCGCTTTATGATTCATCCCGCATAAAATGCTGGACATTCTCTGTTACTTGCTCTCTGCGCTCATTTGAATATGAGGTGCATGGCCAATCGCATATTATTGTGAACAAAAGAATACTTATTGACAATGAAAATCGGGGATGGATCGATAATGGATACACGATGGACATCGTGAGTTGGTGTCAAATACAGTTGGAATTCATGTCACAAATGATCTCGCCGTGTCAAAATAATATTATTGCAAGAATACTATACTATTAAAACGCAAGCAATATATTTTAGCACGAGTCTCGATTCGGAAATGTGCTGTGTAGCGGCAAATTTCCAACAAACGAGTGCTTGGTGGTCTGCTGTAACGAGCGTTTTATATTATTTTATCTGTTTTGACTTCTATTGATATGAAATATATGTTTTTTCCGCCAAAACAATCAGTGACAGCTACGGATTTTGACACTTGATATGTGAATATAGACTGTGACCCAACTCCCTATACCCAGCCACTAGAAAAAGTTGTAGACTTTCGCCTACTTGATTATGTTGAGAGAAACGAAGAAACGGAAGAAAAGAGTTATTTTCCTCTAGAACCATCCAATGATCCTCCAAAGAGAGTTATTGATAATTGAAAAAATGAAGCCATTACAGAATTGATGATCGCATTGGGATCACTCACAGACTCATCTGCAGACAACTGTTCGAAATGATTTATATAAATGGTATAGTTTGAGTTACTGAATTGTGAATTTTTTTGAAGGAATATAGTATTTCATTCTAGTTTTTCGACTTGAACTGTTCAATCTTCGATTTTTCGATTCAACCTATCATTCATGTCATCAGCCGAAAGTGAGTCACGAAAGAGCTTGCTGTATTTCAATATTGTTACTTTTTGCGAGAAACAGGCATGCATTGAGAGAACATTCGAACATTCAGAATCAAAATACTCGAAAATGGCATAAATTATATGTCAGAGAAGAAATTACATACTGAATAGAATTGATTGAAAATCACATTGGGATAATTCAAAGACTTTGTTCAATATCAAATATTTTCTTGATAAAATACAATATTTCATTCAATATTTTTGGCTTCAAATGTTCAATCTTTTATTCTCAATTGAATTCATCAATCATGACAATAAAATATGAATAATATCAAATTATCCCACTTCATTACTGCACTATACTAGGTGGTCCACAAGTAAATGTACATAGAGTTATTTAACGATTCAGACAAACCTGAAAAAATTGATAATAAAAGAGGTACAGGATGTCCTACAACGATTTCGAAGATGTTTGCACAAAAATTTACAAGCTGAGTACAGAGTTTCGGGTATGAAGAATAATGATTTTATTCTCAGAGGGCACATCAGCCTCATACGGAACATAAATACTAGGTTAATTGGGAAATTCAATTTTAACAAAGAATATGTATACTATCTATCCCAAAACAGTACACAAGATAATCGCATTCTAGGAATCATCTGTACCATAGCAATAGGAGTCTTATTCAAAGTACAAATCGAATATTAAATTGAAATTTTCAAAGAAGTCATCAATTATAAAAACATAAATGTTGAGCTGTTGAAATAATTCTTGAAATCTGCCTGCTGCATCAATATTCACATTCAATTTCATTCAAAAGCGAAATGCCTACTATGATAATATTTCTGTTGATGAATCACAGAATGATGTAGATGTTTCCCAAGTATCGATTATTACAAGAACTGTGGAGTTCTGAACGGAAGGGCCTTCACAATTGAAGACCAAAATAATTAATAGTTCATTTATATTACCATGAATAGGACCGAAAGTTATCTATACAAACATTTCGAAAACATGCAAGTCATTTGAAGTTTTCTCTTTCACACCTTTCACATCTTTCTCAAATCGTAATCACGTTGTCAAAAGACCACTCGACTTCTTTGTATGATTTATTGAAAACTAACCTTTAAAATTCACAGGAATAAAAGTTGTGCATTGTGCATTTCACGAGATTAAGTTGTAGTGCAACCTCACGTGGTGTAGAACTTATATATAATGTTATTATTCTGCTCATGGTAATGTATCGTTATTAAGTTTCAGAACATTCGGTTTCGTGGCGACTATTTCTGTAATGAAATTAGTTTCTCCGAGGCGACATCATGGCTACCTCTTTACAGTCCTCCACACCATTTCTTCTCACCGTTTCGCCCGTCCAGACGAATATAACGCCAAGATTATAACTCCACTCTGGTAATTTACCTCGAGAGCAGAAAGAAATTCCATGTAATTTGATAAACCCATGCAGGATACTGTATTCTCCTAGCGGATAGGTGGAAGTTTTTCTTTGTACAGTGTCTGATTCTCCTCGGATCTTTTCCAGGCCGTTGTCAGTTATTTGAGAAACTTTTAAAAACAATAGAATCGATTTTATTGTTAGATCATGAGAATGTTTCAAATCTCGATTCAGTAGAACATAGCTCTTTTTGTCTTCGTCTGTTTAGTATACATATTCGTAATGGTGACATCAAATATTCCTCTCAGCTTACATCTTGTGTGTTATATCATATGGACGAGTGTTTTTCTTTCTTCTGTTTTTTTTTCCGTTCTTTTTTTTTCTGTGAGTTCCCCTGAAATCTAAGTTTAATGCTAGCCAGCCTGGATGATTTGCGACTGAGGATCATCAATGAATGCCGTCAAATTATACCAGATGTGTTGAGTGTAATGTACGTAAACGTTTCGAGCAAAACTCCATGGAAGTGAATGGTGCCCATTTCCAGCATTCAATAAACTTAGCACAAAATAAGTATCCTTTCACTATTTCAGTTGACATTATGTTATCGATAAAAATTTGGAGTCGAAATTTTAGGGCCAGGTAGTACTTGATGAGATCTTCAAAATGAGGTATGGCAACACCTCTCATCATCCCTTTTCAAAATCAGGGGTTTGTGCTCACCTCCGTTAGGGGGTTGAAGTTACGGGGATGAAAAAAGCAGAAAATTTGTTCCTCCTCGAATCAAAAATCGACCGGTCCGAGCGATTTTCCACATTTTTAGGTTTAAGTTAAGTTTTCGTTGGACCATACCCTGTATATTCTACTAGCCCAATTGCACTACAACAACAACGCGTACACTACCACTTCGCTCTGCTTTTACACTAGCAGATCTCAGTTCTCCTCAGCTGATTGTCGAGAATCTGGAAAAATGACTCTTGGTGAATTTCTTGACATGTCTCACAGTGACTATCTCTGAGTTCTTGTAGAGGTCACTGTTTTTGAAATATAAATAAGCTTCTTCATTACTGATTGACAGATTGGAATTTGGACCAATGCACCAAATACATTCTCCTGAATACGATGTCCGATTTTTTTTTTGACATGAGCTCCTCTGAGTAGCTCAGTGTCTATAGTGTCATTCCCAATAGCTCTATCTGCCTAGCTAACTGAAAAGAAGTTATAGGCCTTCTGAGTTGGATATTTGGAATCTGTATACTGTTATTATATATGTCAAAATTGATTTCAAAGCAAATGTCGGGCTCCCTAGACAACCCTCGCATGTTTTTCCGAAGTATACTTGATATTGTTGATAAAAATGAGAATGGGGGTATACACACCAATGGAATATCGAACTGAATCCACGTTCATTTAACGAAACATCATATAACGGCAATATTCATTCTGAAAGTTAACTCACATGCTTTATTTTCTAATTCAAATTAAAGCCTTATCCAAGAACCCATTCAAAATGGTGACGTTCCTCTTCATGTGTTACAGCTAGACGCTAGACACACTTATGTCTATGCTTCGTGACGCTTCTGTCAGCCGTGTTCATGCAAAATTAATTATTGCTATCACTGTCAGAAACTATGACTATGACAAACAAATATAGTCCAAACGTATGTTGTGGTGAATGAGGAATCTTCACATTGATTATTCGAGTGGTTAATATATCAGTTCATCTCTGTTCATCTCATTTCATCTCTGTTCATCTGTTTGTTTCCTGCTACTATGAGAATCGCGGATTTCAACTCGGATTTCAAAAATCATCATTTGAAAACCTATGGAAATAGAAGAAAACAGATTATGCCAGGAAGATATTCTGAGGGAGTACTATCGAATGATGAATAGAAATTTCTTTTGCTGAACATGCCCATTTATGATGGTGGTGGAATTTATAGTCACATTGTCAAAATGTATTCGTCCATCGGAAATATTTTTCTGCTTCATAATACCGACTTCCATTGAAACTTCATGAGAATTCATTCGAAGAAATGAAACTAGCTACTAGTGTAATTCAATCACTACTTCAGTCATACATCATACTCCTTTGTCCATAATTATTCAAGTATTCCTATATTCATATCATAGTGATGAACGATGGATCATCGTAGTGATTGGCGAAAATAATGAAATTATTGTTGATCCTGAGCTTTGGTGGCAATAATCAATGGAACTGTCGAGGAAAATATGCATTCACTCATATTACTTTACGCAACCTTTCTATGCAAGGCTTGAAGTACTGATGATGTTGTCCTTAGCCGACCACTGTCAATAGAAGCGATATAAATTGTACATACCTACTAGTTACTTTCTGTGATGAAATGAATTCATTGTGAAATGTGTACAGGCTCTTTCAAACCTCATTTCGTTCTTGGATCCGGGAGAGCGAGTTCCAGTTCAACTATTCCAATTTATTCGGGCATTACAAAGAGTTGCATGAATGACACAATTCCGAAGGGAACTTGGAATAAAAAAGGCTCTAACAAAAGAGTGAAGTATTCGAGAAAATCTGCCATCATTATGAGCGGCCGGGGTCAAAGTTGAAACCAATTACAGGGTATTGTTGCCACCGACAGAACCGTTCGCTTCGAATGGTCCAAATCTCTCCTCCATTTTTTGCTTTTCCTCTTTTCGACTCGAATGCACGCTTCAAATTGAGATTTCAATTTACAGATATTACTCGTTCCTGTTTAGCAGCTGTATTCAACGGTATAGTTATTGCGATTAAAGAATTGAGAATGAATACTTCTTTAAGTTTACAAAGATTTTTTTGAGGTGCTATATTATCAATAACTCAAATGCATGCAGGGAAATCGAAATCGAGGAAAACAGATCACATACCATCGTATAGTATATCAGTGAAACATATTGAACTGAAATGGAAAACATATGTCTATGTTCTACGTCTTAGCTACAGAATGAGCAAGAAATCTTAGTCTAACCAATGCATTGGAGATTTTCCTTGCTCTCACTAAACCAACATACGGTTCAGGACATGTCTCAAATTTTTCATAGTATTTTCTGAGACTTCCTGTGTTATTATGAATCTGAAGTATTCTCCACGCAGTCTTACTGTTCATTGTTTTTTGGTACTCTTATTGTTTTGAGTTGGGAGAAAGGGAGATCTATATGCAACTATTCAGGGTGATTCACCTAATGATGTGGAATATTTGATATACCAGTATGACATTGAAGAAAGTCCCTGCAGAAAATTGGTGTAAATTGATCGAATGAAACTTCCGAAGAAGCGCCATGGAATAGTGAACACAAACACAACACTTGCACACATTTGCCCAATACGAATTGCATCATGCAGTAATTCTGTGAATAATAATAAATTCGATTACGATTAATCGATCCGATTAATCTGTCACAAACGATATCCAGTACCATGATATACTGATAACAAGTTGAAAGCTTTTCCAACTCATATCCTAGTGAAATGAGGTTATATCACATCCAATACCTCAATCATTCAGGAGGCGATGAAATTAAAGGAGAAATTTTCTCAATTTCCAATATTCAGCTGAAAAATATCAATATCTCGATGACAAATAATATTATACCCATTCATCGAATAATTGGCGAATTACTATAATGATTGGTTGAGTAAGAGGGTGGATGAAGAGTGAGTCTATTTCGAACAATCCTCGGATTATAATTCAATTTAAAATGACTGGTACCTACATGCATCAGAATCTACAAGATTGTTGAAGATATCATACGAAAACAATATACTTCGATTAGATTATAGAAATCAATATTGATATCATAGTCTATATTGTGATGAAAACGATGATATTTATAATGGAGATTATATGAAATGCGCATACGCCATATACAGGGTGAGTCAAAAATGTGTACCGAGCTTTCTGGGGGTGATAGAACATTGAAAAATAAGTGTAGTTTGATGATTAAACTCATGGCCCAAAATGCATATTAAGGGAGATATATCCTTCCAAAGTTGATAAAATTAAAATAATTTCTCCGCATAACTTCTGAACGATGAAAGCCACCTGATTGAAATTTTGTGCATGAATGTATGTTGTCAAAATACATTTTTTCGTCACACTTCCATATTTCTGATATTGTTATAAAGGGTGTTTTCAGAGGGTTTTTGTAGAAAACTTTTTTCCCTGTATTATTTTCGGTGAAAAAATAGGAGCATTCGATGGAGCGAAGAAAATCACATGAAAAAGGTACTGTTATTCAAATACAAAAAATTGAGCCGTTCGTGAGATATTTGAGTTTTTGTAGTTACATGATATCAGCAGATTGATTTTATTCATCGCGAGATTCATCGGTATAACGATATTTCAGCAGCATTTGCATTTCCGAAGCACTCGCCAAGCATTAGAAGCATATCAGTTTGTTCAGAAAACGAATAACTTGCCATATTTCTTAAAATCTCAGTTGATAATCGCAGTGATAAATGACACAGAAAAACCACACGAACAAATCGACTACAACAATGTTGACTCGAATGTTGATGACATGAACGTCAAAATTGACAGCAAAATTATTCATCATGGCCTGCTAAAATATTGTTACCGTTTCAATCAAATTTCATCGTTCAGAAGTTATGCGGAGAAATTATTTTAATTTTATCAACTTTGGAAGGATATATCTCCCTTAATATGCATTTTGGGCCATGAGTTTAATCATCAAACTACACTTATTTTTCAATGTTCTATCACCCCCAGAAAGCTCGGTACACATTTTTGACTCACCCAGGATATGGCGTATGCACATTTCATATAATCTCCATTATAAATATCATCGTTTTCGTCACAATATAGACTATGATATCAATATTGATTTCTATAATCTAATCGAAGTATATTGTAACAATATTTTAGCAGGCCATGATGAATAATTTTGCTGTCAATTTTGACGTTCATGTCATCAACATTCGAGTCAACATTGTTGTAGTCGATTTGTTCGTGTGGTTTTTCTGTGTCATTTATCACTGCGATTATCAACTGAGATTTTAAGAAATATGGCAAGTTATTCGTTTTCTGAACAAACTGATATGCTTCTAATGCTTGGCGAGTGCTTCGGAAATGCAAATGCTGCTGAAATATCGTTATACCGATGAATCTCGCGATGAATAAAATCAATCTGCTGATATCATGTAACTACAAAAACTCAAATATCTCACGAACGGCTCAATTTTTTGTATTTGAATAAGAGTACCTTTTTCATGTAATTTTCTTCGCTCCATCGAATGCTCCTAGTTTTTCACCGAAAATAATACAGGGAAAAAAGTTTTCTACAAAAACCCTCTGAAAACACCCTTTATAACAATATCAGAAATATGGAAGTGTGACGAAAAAATGTATTTTGACAACATACATTCATGCACAAAATTTCAATCAGGTGGCTTTCATCGTTCAGAAGTTATGCGGAGAAATTATTTTAATTTTATCAACTTTGGAAGGATATATCTCCCTGCTCAATATGCATTTTGGGCCATGAGTTTAATCATCGAACTACATTTATTATTCAATGGTCTATCACCCCCAGAAAGCTCGGTACACATTTTTGACTTATGCGATATACTGGGTATATATCCGGAAATTATGCGCAAGAAATAAAAGGGGGTGATTCTGTATGATATAGAATAAGAAATTCATTCCGAATGTACCTGGGTCCACAAAAGGGATAGTTTTCTCAACATACAGTGTGCTGAACTTTTTTAAAAAAATCGGTTTTTATGATTATCTCAAATATCCTCCTACCGATTCCCTTGAAATTCGACATTGTAGTTTTTTGTTATGAGAGGCTAATTCAGCCATAACTAAATTGGAATCATAAAATTCAGTGGCGTCCCGGGGGCACCCTACCGAATAGTATTGTCAATAAAATTTGCGCCACGGATTTTTTTGAATTTTTTATCTTGATATCCTATTGACCAACTGAGAATACAACATTTCAAGCTCTGAAATTGTTAGGCTATTTCGCTTCGTTTCCATGGAAAAAAATGAATACAAATTCAATGCATGAATTTGTGCAAAAAATTCCTCAAAAAACTGGGGTGTGATCCATGTCCATAGACATAGAATAAGAATGAAGATTCATTTTCTTCATATATTTCATGATACATGTTTGACACACTTTGTATTATTGAAAACTATATTGCTGGACGGGAATTATAACAAATTCTGGTGCATATTCCCTCTTTTTGTTTGATAACCTCACACATATCAATAATACGAAAGTTTCGAGATGACCCCAGAAGGAAATGTCTATTGGTTCAAATCAGATGATCCAGGAGACCACTGCACGAACCCTCCGCGTCTTATCCATCTTTCAGGAAAAGTTTCATTCAGGTTATCTCTTACCCCGACTGCATGAAGCGGCGGCGCACAGTCATGAAGCAGCCACATCGAATTTCTTACTCGTATGGGTGGGTCCTCCGAAAGAACAGATTTCTCAAAAAATCTCGATAAACTTCACCATTCAGTCGTTGTGGGAAAAAATGTGGCACTATCAAGTGGTCTGCTATAATCTCCGCCCAGACACTCTGCCAAATTGTCACTTTTCAGTATCAAAAACGAGCAACAAGGTCTTCAGGAGACAGGGCTTGAACTTTTCGATAATGGGAGGTATAAACGAGTTGCTCTTCCAAAATTTCATGTACCGAGCTCTTCGGAATATCTTCCTCTCACAAATTTAACAAGATTCCTACCCGAATCAAATAATTATCATCAGTCAAGTTTGAATTCAGAACAATCGTCGAGTCTCCTAGACGATCCACGCATTTGTTTCCAAAGCATGCTTTGATATCGTTGAGGATAGGTAATCGGAATTCATAGTGGTCAAATTCAGTGGTAGCAAAATTTCAAAACAGGTTTTTTTCTTGGAAACTACTCATTCCATCGTGATGGAACAAAAGGACCTGTTTGAAATATATTACAAACAAAATCATTCCCTCGATTTTTTGCGCTCAGTTTCTGGACATCCATAGTTTCATATGGTGGCAAATCACTCGAAATCGCGATCAAAATAAGGTCTTAGTTTCATTGGTGACTAATACATAGATTGTGACATACAGTTCATTTTCTGCAACTTTACATACAGGGTGACCGGAAATTGAGCACAAAAAAATTGTGGGTGATTTAACATGGGATAACATAATTTTTTAATTTGTTCCTCATAACAAAAAAAATAATGCCAAATTCCAAGGAAATCGGTGAGAGGATATTTGAGATAATCATAAGACACCGATTTTTTTCATACGTAACAAACTATGTTGAAAACCATGCATTTCCGGACCCACGTACATATGAAATGAATTACCTACTGATTTTATCATACATGCATGCGCATGCGCCAGTCTAAATTCAATCTCTGTTGCGATCGCGGTAACATCCATTTGTTTCGACATCACTATCGCATGAGGAATTATGGTGGTATCCAAACAGGTATCAGTACATTTATGCTGCTAAAGCGTTTTCTGCATGTGTGACACACAACTGTTTTTCGCCTACAATGAATACAAAACACAAAAAATATAACGAAAATTCCAACAGATTCGTTGTCTTGAATCCAAACTTTGATCAACACTGATATACAATGAAAATCCATGTGAAACGTCAAAATATATACGCATCACGCTAGTGACAGTCTACGGTGTCTAGCTGGTGGATAACTTCATAATCGTGTTGAGTTCAGGAGCCTAAGGGACGATAAAGATTACTTTCGTGCATATTTTCAGGGTTGATGCTTCACTCTCAGATTTGATAGGCGAGAAATGGGTATATTTGATATTTTTCGAAGAACACAGTACAATTTCATATTTCTATACATCAAGTGCTCGAAAATCGCATTGTTGACTCCAATCAGTTTATATTATTGCACATTGCAAACATTTGTTCACAAGTTAAAAATTGCCAGGGTCATTGGTGGTAGGTTCATTTCAACTTTCTGAATCTTGAAAATATTGTTGTCGCGAAAAGTGACCGTCCGGAAATAATTTACGCAAAAGAAGAATAACCTCAGTTTTAAATTTGCAATATCATTATTGGTCACAACCCAAGAATTCTAAATATTCCTATATTTTGCGATAGGTTTTCAAGTATTGAATAATATGTTCTGAATCCCGCAGAGTGCAGTATTCAATAGTCGTAGAGAGAAATACCATAATATCATTTCTAGTGTTGAAGACAACAGCTATACCAAGACATATATGTCCTATATTTTATTTCCATTATCAAAATTCTAAAAATGACTGATGATTTGAAGAATCCATCGATGAGGCCACTTGACAAGTATAATCCAACAAATTTCACATTCATGTTGAATCGTACATATTTGCAAATCAAAATCGACTAGTTTAAAAATTTTTCTAAATACCTACTCACATCCTACATATATTATGATTAATTCATTCCAAACTTCTGCAACTCACTGTACATTATAGGTACTGTATCTAATACTTTCTCTCATAATTTCCTAGATATTTTATTGCACTTACATATTCATAACGATGATACAAACGTTATTCTTGCATGGTTAGCGAATAACCATCATGAAATTAAATTTATAATGATATTAATCATATCAATACGAAACGAAACAAGTGTATTCCTGCTAATTAACATGAAATAATGATCAGACGCGAAAGAATAAGAAATTATTTTTCGATTTAAGTATACCGATTAGCTATTCACTAGCACGTTCGTATATAATCGGGGACGTGTAAATTATCATTAAAAATATAATAACGAATTTGTATAAATTACAATTTCACTTCGACTGTGAATGACTGTTACATGAGATTACTAGTATTTTGATGAGAAATTTTGTTATTAGGAATGCATCAAGAATAATTTCACTTTATTATTGTAGCAATCAGTGCTCATCATGTACCCACTCGAAGTGAGGAATGATTTAAAATACATTCAGGTATTTCACGGTTCTGCGTAAATTCTCATTCATGATCAGTAGGTATACCATTTATTATACGTAATATGCATTTTGTTCCTATCTGGTATTGGCATCGAATTATTCGAAGCAAAGCAAGAAACGTTATTATTTTAATAATGTTCTACGTACTAGACGCCAACATGTATTCTAGTCAAGAATGAATATGAAAAATGAACATCTCATGAGGTTACCAAGTATGGTAATCATAATACATAATCTTATATGAACACACATATCCAAGGTGGCTTCACATTGCTTCTCAATAGAGTTTGAAATTTTTCCAAAAGTATTCTTTACTAGCTCATTATTGATTATTGAGATTGTTAAAAGAATGAATAAACCACCATAAACACCCATCAATGAATTTCCTTTCGTGTTGGCACAAAAAAAAGATGCGAATAATAATTGTGATTGAATGACGATAACTACTCGAAAGATCAAGAGGATACATCTTACAGATAGATATATCAAATAGTATTCTGTGTCTTCTCTTTCAATTATTTCCAGTGATCCCTTTCAATAGTCTGGAATTCTATACATCGACCATCTATAAATTCCTTCCGATAGCACTTGAAAAGACGAAAGACGAAAAATTCATTTTTCATTAATATTTTAATTCGGAATTGAAGTCCATCTTCAAGAAGAGGCAGTTGTCGAATTATCTATCGACACATATATATGTCATAATCCAAAATGCTGAAGTGCCAAATAATACACATATATCATTTCCAAGTTTGATAATTCTTTTATGGTATATTGTACAGAGTTGCGGAAAAGTATGGAATGAAATTACTACTGTTCAACAAGTGAAGAACAAAGAAAAAACACGTGAATTGGTTCCACTTCAGACGTACTGTTGCCAATGAAATGATTCATTTTTCAGCAATCCCTCAACTGCCACCCTATACCCAACTTTTTTTCTCAAATGCTAGTGTATATCCTGTCAAGCAAAAATAAAAGAATTTGGTGGTGATATCCCACCTTACACGAGATGACCCTACACACGACATACTTTTGTATTTGATAAAAAATGTTAGGCTGAGGGGTTCAAGATAAGAAAATCATTCATTGCCAATGAATGTATATAGGTACGATGGAAAATCAATTCATTTTTTGTTTATGTCACTGTTTGAACAGATGATAATTTTATTGCGGACTTTCGAGCAACATTGTATATGTATTCAAGTTCATAGAATTCTGAGAAGCAAGTCAAAATTCTTACACAGTATACACGATAGTTATATATGATATCAATAAGTTCGATAATTTCGATGATCTCAATGAAAGGTTCATTGGATTTATTTCAGGAAGCATCCCTTCAGGAAGAATTGCGTGCCTTTTCAGAAATAAATTAATTGGGGAAAACGTAATCTGGATGATTTCTATGATTCGTAGATGGTGAGATGTCGAATATATTTTAATGTTCGTCTCCACTATTATTATCATTGGTAAGGATAATGCTATCCTATTCAAGGCTCTCGAAGAAAGACTATAATCCATTTTTCAGCTTTTGATGGGATTTTCTATCCTAGAGAGTAATAGTAGTAATAGATAATAATAGTAATAGAGTAGAAGTTATTAAAAATTATTGCAATATATTCGTAACCAGAGTTCCTCCGTCTGCCAAATTGTCACTTTTCAGTGTCAAAATAGAAAACATTGAAAAAATTTTACGAAGAGAAAAATATTTCAATTGTGTTGAGAACGGGAGCAGATTCGTTCCCGAAACGTCCACCAAGATAAGTAGAGGTTTCATTCTCAATAAATATATTTGTATTTCCAAATTTTTTCAAAAAAAAAACAAGGTGTCACTGACCAATAGAGGATTTCTCTTTAAGGTATCTAAAGGTTTAATTTCAAGCGCAGTGACATTTTGGGACAGACCCTAAATCTGTCCTTACTACAAATATATTGCAATAATTTTTATTAACTTTTATCTATTTTTTAGAAACGAGGAGAGAAAATCCCATCAAAAGCTAAAAAATGAATGTACCACCTCCTCGAAGAACTTACAGACAGTAAAGACTATAATGTAGAGAAATATAGTTCCAGATTCAGAAATTTCTGCAGATTTCATAAATTCGAAAATAAACAAGACTTGAGATTTGATAGTATGTTTTATCTCTAGTAAAAACAGAATATCTGGGAAGAAATAGATCATCTATACATTTTTATTATCGATAATCGATATTTTTTAATTATTGTTATCACACACCCTTACTCAACAAGTAAGTAAGAAAGTAAGAAATACCAAAGACCTATAATAGGGAATGCAATGCTCGCATGCATACTGGTTTCTCGATGAACTATTTTGTTGAGTTAATCTACTTGTTAATTTAAAAAAAAAGGCGAATGGACACGCCACTTAATTTACCGACCTGAAGTCACAGTTGGCGGTAGCAATAAAACGGCCCAACTAATACCATATCTCTCTGGGCGAATGTGAACTCGTCAACTTGGGGTATCGTAAGCCATCCAGGTGTAATAACAATGACCCATAATGAATCAGGGGTCGCCATTCTAATATGTAAGGAATCTAGTAGCTTCATAATGTCTACAGTGGTCGAAATACCACAGCATTTTTTTATTATTCAAGGAGACTGACTAATACGGATATCGGAATTGCTCAGAACATCAAATCAATTTCAATTTTCTTAATTTTGATCAACTTCAGACTAATATGAACTCATTGATACTGAGGTGAATAGCTCCCAATAATTTCTACCTGAACTATTTTTTTCGGCTACCATAACTGGAATTGAATAATATCAACCCTAAAAATATGACCGAAAGTAATCTGTAAAGTCCCTTGGTCTGCTAGACACCTTTGACTGTCACTTGCGTGATGTGTATTTCGACGTTTCACAAAAGTGTGAATGAAGGTTTGGAATCAAGATAACAAAACTGTGAAAATGTTGTGTGCTCCGGTTTCTTGGGTTCATTGTAGGAGAAGATCAGTTGTGTGTCATACATGGAGGAAACGCTCTATATAGCAGCACTTTTAGCTATATACCGCCCTTGTTTTGCTCGTGCAGCTAACAGCCGCGGGCTTCTAAAGCTCATTTCCGCCCTTGTGACACAATGTACTATTCATTTATGAGTCCATACTTGGAGAAATGAAAAGAAAAACATTCAAGGTTATCCACAAAAAATATATATGCATATAGTTGCATGCATAAATGACTCTGATTTGTACAGTTCTGCTTTGTACCTTGAAACACTCCAGCTACAGTACTTCCCACTGAAATGACCTCTATAATTTCTGGTTGAGGAAAATTGAAAAATGACCTATACGATTGACCACTCCAGTATATTATACCCCGGATGAAAATAACTCACAAGTGACTTTGAATTCCTAAATATCATCTCGAATACGAAGCTTTTGAACAAATGAATATTATAATACAATAAATTGGAAAGGATAAATAAAATTACAATGGATGAGCTGAGTTTACCAAATTTCATTCTATACCATAAAATAGCCCTGCCACCAGGAATTGGGAATTTATTTCGTAATTATTTATTTATATCGGTTATCGCTGACATATGGTCCGAATACAATACAATACAGTTCAACGCGTGCCTCATCGATAAGTTAATGGAATCATCTAAACAGAATTTCATAGAATACTGAAAAGAATCGAATCGTCTCATTTTCAGTCAGCCATTATCTCGGTCATTTCATGAGCTATTCTTGAGAATTCTTGGTGGAAATAACTTCCACTGTCGAGAGTTACACTTCTTATTACTTCAAAAGAGTTACAGGGCTCAATGACAAGTAGACGAGAGCATAATATGAATTTTCAAAGAGAAACAATACAGTGTATCTTTCTCGATATTCAGTTCTTTTGATGGAACTCACTAATATTTCTTTACTTCTTTCCTGTGAGTTACTAAAGTAGTTTTCGAGGTCATTCAAATGAACATTTGGATCAGTGGAGGAAGGTCTATAAGATGCTGTTATACCAATACTCGTATTATCAATACACATCAAGAATAATCTTAGTAAATTTGTTTCTGTTGAAATCACAACATGTTACCTCCGTTGAAAAACAACATTTTATATGAAAAAGAAGTCCATCATTTTGGTTTTTGGTTGAACCATTTTAGTAAAGGTTATTGTTGGGTATGTAAAAGTCACTCACCATTTGGATTCTGATAGAACTATAACATCTATGAACTCTGTTTTCCCCTCTGAATGAACAAGTATCTCGTTATTAGGATGCGAAATCAATCAAAGTATGTGATCACAACAGCATAAAATTTCAATGTACCTATGCATCAATCACTGCAAGCGTGCATTTTTAAAATATTTTCACACTTCCCATTCTCGACTTCCCATTCGATATAGTGAAATGGGCCTTTCTGAATATCAAAACAATGTTTTCTGTTAACGATGATTTTATTGGTGGTCGTAGGAAAATGATATTTTCTTTATGAAATTTTCGAGTTAGGGCTAGTGGTTCACGAATATCATTGCTGGAACCGCTGAAGAATCAACGAGTTAGAGGAAAAGTTAATGTTTATAATTGAGTTTTCAACAATGTGGATAAGTTAAGTTAAGGACCCTTTCAATAAGCAAATAAGTAGAAACACCACTACCATTGTTTTGAAAACTAAATCAAATCAGATATTGATGAAATTTATATGTAGTTGAGTGGAATATTCTCAGCTATAATCTGACCAAGTGTTATTTGTTTCTGTCCTGAATATCAGGTATAAAAACAAAAAAGTGCAATAAAAGTCCTACTGATAAGGTGAAGACAAGGCGATCGGAAGATTTATTTCTTTATTGCCATTGGCGTACGGGTGATAAGGATCCAAAATGTTGTGCATCAAGTGTGATAAAAAAATTACAGATGATCAATTCTGCGAATGTGATGGGTGCAGAAAACAACTACACTTGGGCTGCTCAGATCTAACTGCTTCCGAAATAAGATGTATTCAGCTGAAATCTAAGCGAACTCTAAAATTTTTCTGTGAGTGGTGTCAAGAAGGGTTGCGAATGCTTCCAGTATTGCATAAGAAAATTGAATTCCTGGAAAATAAACTGGTTGACTTTGAAACCAAACTTGATAAAGTTCTTGTAAATGATGAGTTGAAGGAATTGAAGAATAACTTTGAGTCATTTGTAACTGACACTAAAACTAGTAACAGCAGTAAGAATAATAGGCAACAAATAGTGGATGAAAGTTATGAAGAAATCGTAGTGGAAATGATAGAAAGACAAAAAAGAGAATCCAATATAATGATAGCAAATGTTAAGGAACCTGTACATGGTAATGTGCAGAAGCATAAGGAAGAGGATATGGAGAATGTCAAAAGTTTACTAAAAGACTTCAATATTGATATGTCCAACATAAAAGTCTTCAGAGTAGGCAAAGTACAGCTAAATAAGATACGACTATTGAAAGTGGTATTGCCCAACAGGGACTCCGCTATAGAAGTGCTGAAGAATAGAAATAAAGTAGCTAGAGGTATTCGCATATTTGGTGATCAAACATTGAAACAGAGAGAATACTATTTGTTGGTGAAAAGCAGATTAGATGATCTAGTGGCACAAGGGGATGATTCTAAAACAATTAGATTCGTTAATAATATTCCTAAAATAGTAAGCAAAACACTAAACAGACAAAAAAACATGTAAGTCATCCTAATATGATTTCAATTTTCAATTCTGATCTGATATACAGTAACATACAGAGTTTCATTGCCAATAAAGCTCAGGTTCTGATCAGTATAGTACCTTGTAATCCTAAGATAATGCTGTTTAGTGAAAGCCGCACAACTGACGATATAGAAAATACAGAAATATCTATTCCAAACTATAACACAATAAGGTGTAACTCAGCATCCAGGCACACTGGAGGGGTATTATTATATATTAGATGTGATATAAGCTTCTCAATCTACAAATCGTTTGTACTCGAAAAAAATTACTGGTGCAAAGTTATTAAAATAAATCACAATGGAATAAAAATGGTAGTGGGATGTTTATATCACTCGCCAAGCGCCAGCCACTCGCAGTTTGTTAATGACTTCGAAAATATCTGTGATGTTTTATTTGGAGATGTTTCTAAAGTCATACTAGTCGGAGATTTTAACTTGAATCTACTGGAAAACAATTTCTATTCAACTAAAATTGCTAACATATTGAATATGTATGGCATTCAACAAAGTGTTAATGAGCCCACACGATATACTGCTAGTTCTGCAACTCTTATTGATTATGTACTCACTAATTTTGACGTTTCAACAAAAGTGCATGATGTTGGTAATATATCGGATCATTCAGTAATTTCGGTGGATTTCTCAGGGAAAAACTTTACTTCTTCAATTAATAAGTCTAAGAAATATAGAAATCTAGGTGTTGCTAATATAAATAAAATAAATCTTGAATTAATATCATGTAACTTTTTATTAGATTGTGTAGATGTGGATATATTTTATGAAGATTTAAAAACCAAATGTGAACAAACAGTCAACATAATAGCACCAGAAAAAACATTTCGATGTAAAGAAAATAGTGTCCCATGGTATGATTTAGAACTAAAAATGAAAGGGAGAGAAAGAGATTCAGCTTATAAATTATTTAAAAATAGCAAAAGTGAGGGAGAATGGGAGGCATACAGGATTTTGAGAAATGAATATGTAAGCTTATTGAGGAATAAAGAAAAAGAATATTATTATGACAAAATAGATATGAATAAAAATAATCCTTATGTAATGTGGAAAACCTTAAAAACCTTGGTAAGTACAAAATCTAATGAATCATGTTTTATAAATGGTATTCATTTTAGGATAGATGATACCTTGAGGGTAGTGAGAAAGGATGATGAAATTGCTGAATATTTCAATCATTATTATGTGGACAGCATTAGGGATATAATAAATACTATAGATAATGTCACTATTGATGACCGGCAACAAAACGACATTGAAAGTAGATTACTAGAGTTCAAACAAATTGAATTGAAGGACCTCACAGAAATAATAAATTCTATGGATAATAAGTCATCTAGGGAAATAATGGATAGTAAATTTATCAAACAAACATATGGTGTGATTGGTCATGCTCTACTGCATCTGATCAATATTTCACTGACGTATGGAAAATTCCCCAACCAACTGAAGTCAAGTGTACTTGTACCTATCCAAAAAGTATCTAATACGAATAAATCATGGGAATTCCGACCAATTAACACCCTACCCAGCGCTGAAAAACTTCTTGAACTTGTGGTGTACAGGCAATTGTCAGACTATCTGAATGGGAATAAAATACTAATAACAAATCAATCGGGTTTCAGACAAAATCATTCATGCGAAACAGCTTTACAGTTGACAATTTCAAAATGGAAACAGTCTATCGATAAGGGTGAGTACATTGTAGCTGTATTTCTGGACTTAAAGAGAGCATTTGAAACAATCGACCGCACCATACTTATTAAAAAAATGAAAAAAATTGGCATGGATGGGACAGTTCTGGATTGGTTTATAGATTACTTGAGTGAACGGAAACAAGTGACTAAAATTAATGAAGTTTTATCTACACCTATTGCAAATGATTATGGGGTACCTCAAGGGAGTGTTCTGGGGCCACTTTTGTTTTTAATTTACATTAACGATATAAATCAATTCCATTCATGTGATTTTGTCAATCTATTCGCAGATGATACTCTGTTGTCAATTTCTAGTAACAACTTGGATGATGCCATAAACAAAATGAATTACTCACTGCAGCAGATTCAGATTTACTTGAACTCTAATAAACTTAAACTTAATATAGACAAAACTAAGGCAATGATCCTCACAACCTCATACAAATACAAAAACATCAACCTCAATCATCATGATATATCTATTGACAATAGCCAAATTGAATTTGTCACCGAGTTCAAATATTTAGGATTCATGTTGGATAATAACTTATCATTTGGAGCTCACTTTGACTATATGTCCAAAAAAATTGCAAAAAAATTATACTTCTTTTCAAGAATTTCCCATCGATTGTCAACGCATTCAAAAATAACAGTGTACAATTCTATAATACAACCAAACTTCGATTATTGTGCAAGTATCCTGTATTTATTTGATGCAAATAAAGTATCAGCACTACAAAAATTTCAGAATCGTGGAATGCGTATCATCCTTAGGTGTAATCGTATGACCAATATATCCCTGATGCTTGAAGCATTACAATGGCTGACTGTAAAGCAACGACTCTACCTGCGTTCAATGATAATTATTTATAAAATATTGAATAATCAACTACCTGCATATTTCGAGGAATTCATTACATACAATTCTACTATACACGATCATTATACAAGAGGTAACAATAATCTCTATATACCAAGACTGAATATGTCCTCTTCTAGGAAATCACTCTTTTATAAAGGCATCAATGAGTTCAATAAATTACCAACCTCCATCAAAGAGTCGAAATCAGTGAATGAATTTAAGAATATCTTAATCTCAAATATTAAAACTGATTCTTCATATTATGCTGGGAAATGATTGTTATCTGTCATATGTCATTGGATCACTATTTTCTATTTTTATTGTTACTATATATATTTTTTTTTTAATTACCTCATTAATTGTTACTAGGGAAGTGTAATGTACACTCATGTATGTCTGTATATATTACTATTACTATTATTATTGCATACTATTATTATAATTGTTTCATATAACCCTAAAGTTAATTATATTTAGACATTTATCTTTATTTATTTTTATTATCAAGCTTGAAGAAATTGTATTGTATATTAGGATGTATCCTACCAATAAAGACTTCATTCATTCATAATGGTAGTAATTCTTTCAGTGAGATACCTTCATGTCATGGGATGTCCCTCTCGTTTGCATTGCAATAATTTCTCAGAGTACTTCGATGTCTTCTCCGTTCATGGAAATTTTTGTTGCCCAAATTTTCCATTAACACCTGATACCTCCCAGAAAAAGTTACGACTCAGGGACTTCGCAGGAACAATTATATAATCGTAATAATCCAAGGATGATAGGACTGAAATGCCATTCAAATCGATTTCTAATAATTTTCCAATATGCTTGCTCTCTAAGTCATTGATACTAAGTCAACAAAATGATGCACAATCTCTTTTCCTTTGACTTATAGTTGGATCAAACCATGAATTGATAATGGTAGAGACTAGTAGGTCAACTAAGATTTTGGAAATCGAAAATTGATGTTATAATACCTCTGAAGGTGATATTTTTGAAATATGTTTCCTCAGGAGGACGTAATCAATTATATAATTGTCTGCATAAATTAGCATCACAACTTGAATACATTGTATGATTTCTGTATTTGACAGAACAGTGTATTTATTGCATTTAGATGTATTTTTCATACAGTTATGAGCGAAAACAGCTTTCCATGTTAGTCCTTAGGAAAGACCCAGACTTGCATTCGGATATTCTCTTAATATTGTTCTCACTCATTCGATTTCTCGAGTCGTCCAAATTCTCGAGGAAAATATTGGTAACATATTGCTTATTTTACAAAATCAGTTTCCTCCCAACTTCGAGAAATAACTGATGAGAAAACATAAGCGTTCGCATCTCGCATGTCCATTAGTCCGTTTTACGCCTCCGTTCTCTCCAGATTGATATGATATTCCACGGTTTATTATTTTCGAGAACATTCACGACTGCGACAGAAACAGCGATAAATTTCATGTCGGCTTGATGTTTTCACTCTCGTAAGTGTATCTTCCCTCTGCCATATCTGCCGGTCAGTTCATCCGGTTTTTTAAATCGAAGTTGGGGGAGAACCAACGACTGCCATACATTTCAACCGAGAAAGCTTTATAAAACCATGAATTATGATTGCTTGATTCTCTGAAATAATTTAATTTTTATAGGTCCGAGGGCTGATCCCTAGCACACTCGATAAGGTCGATAACTTTGTTATTTATCGGTTGCGCTCTATTCGCATTTTCCTGCCCTCTTATTTATTATTTAAAGTTGCGGAAATCAACATGAACTTGAGCCAGAATTTTTATCTTTTCCCCGGCACATGTATTATTTCTTGTTTTCTCTCAATCCATAGAATGCATATGAAAATGGAAGAAAATAATATAATATCTCCCATGAGAGATAACATGAACTTTATAAGTCACAACACTTCCTGACTCAAGATAATTCATACATACGCATCACATATTCATTGCCTACATTAAGTCATTTCACTGGAAGAACAAATGGAACATCGATCATTTCATCATCATCAAATATTCTCCCAATCTATAAATGGAAATTGAATTGTGATTGAATACTTCAACACAAAACTCCAAACATCGCAACTTGATGATGACAAAATAACAATGAAACGATACAGAATTGTTAGGTAACTACCTTGAAGCAGATGCATAAAAATATTTTGGTAATTGAATAGATTTATGACATTGTGGGGCTCCAAAAATCTTATGATTCAAGATAAATCTAATGAATATCTCAGATAAACAAGTACCTAGTAGTATTCGAATGAAGAAGTTCAGGTAGGTTACAAGACAATAGCTGACAATAAATGACATATATCGTTATCATCAACAACAATTGTAGCAAAATTGTATTACTAGCCTTAATAACCCCGGAATGAAAAAATGGTTTAAGGATTTGATAGAATTTTCAAAATGCCTAAGCAGATGATAATATGAGTGAGAAAATGGGCCTTTGTTTGTCGAATCACAGCATATGCTGCAAAAATCGATGGAGCAGTTTTTTCTGAGAGGAAAGGCTTACGCGCTGATCCAATCTGATGGTTTTGGTGGCGTATCGAAATGAGTAACTGAGCATTCGATATAATGAGATCGAGATTCTTGAGAATGGTTTTTAGTGAGATGTTCAGATGGTATAAACTTTGCTACGAGTACCTATCGGCTAATATCTGACCTTATTCAGGGTTATTTCGTCAGGTAGGACGGGAACCAATATCTTATGGGATATACCAGTGGCGAAAATATCGGTTGGCACTGATAATGAGATTTCAGCTGCTTGAACACGGAAGGACTCGACCCGAATCATTGATTATATATATATGTATTTTGAGCTTCACGAAATCAGTATGTGGGCTTCGTTTCGGATTAGATGAATCTCCCTCCTCTATTTCACGTGCTCTATGGGTACAGCGCTTAGTACTTTGCAATTCGATAAAACGAAGACATTTAGGTTTCATCATCGATACCTTGCAGAATGTGCTCTCTGATATCTCTACTTCTCAGATTTCCTTCGAATGTTTCTTCACTCAGCAAAGCCTAATCAGTCAACCATGTCGATAATCCAACTGTTTTTCACTCACTTTTCACTGGTTAATGCATTCAGTAGACCTCAAAAGTGTTCAAAGTCCCTTTAGTGATCACAAGTTTTTCTTTTCTCCAGCCTAGTGTGTCTCGTAACTCATAAGAGGAAGGAAGATGATTTTCATTTGCTTTGTTCGGTTTAGTCGCTTTCCCTATGTAAGGCCAGGCCATCTTGGAGCTGGTTACAGAGCAACTCAGCAGCTGCAGCTTCGCGGTGGATCCTATGACAGAATGCAACTTGTTCAATGACAATTCGAAGTAGTCTGAGTTTCCTTGGAGGAGAATGTGTTTTGAATCGGGAGATCCAACACAATGTGCTGAAGAAATTTCGGAAATCATCGTGCTGGGATTGGAAACCGACAAACACACTAACACATAGCACCAAATCACGAACCACTGGCGAACCATGGTTCAATAGAACCTGTTCTAGGGTCGTCGCTCTGAAGCAAGCAGCATACCGTCGTTGGCGCAGAATCCCATGCCCGCAAACTAGAGCTGAATATGTTGGAGCTAGGAATACATGCATAGATGAGTCTGAAGAGGCATACAACATGATACAACATCATTTTGGACCTTTGCCAAGGCAATCGGGAGAAATTCCACTCCTCCTCTCACAAAGGATGATAATACATTGGCTACAACGCCCCAAGAAAAAGCCAACACCTTCGCCAAAATGTTTATAGACAATTACCTCGGATCCACGAGCCCAGGAATTTCCCAAAATCGCTACCATCGATAACCGTATGCCAGAAAATGTCTTCTCAGCCTCCATGTCAAGAAGGTTATGGGGCCTAACGGGATACCGCCTATTGTTCTCGAAGAATGTGTCCCAAAACTGACACCAGTTCTTTGCAGCTTGTTCACTCTCTCGTACAAACTCGGCGTTTTTCCTTCTGACAAGAGTTCTGAAATGAGGATCTGAAAATCTAGTACAGCTCAATGCCACAAAAACTCAAGCTTGTATGTTCACCAAGAAGGCAGATCATACAATGCTCAATTTGATGGTTTCGAGTACCACTGTTCCTATGAGGTCGTCAATATAAATGCTGGGTATCACCGCCAACAGCGCTCTCTCATGGTTTTCTATTTCGTGCGAAGAGGTACTCCACATCCCAGCAGTTGCTTATGGTCTAAAAAGCACAAATACGACCTGTCCTGGAGTATTTTCCACATGTTTGGAGCTCAGCCCCCAAACATACGCTGGAGCTCCTACCTAGATTCAATTCAGAAGAGAGCTATTCGCCTAGTCGATAATACATCACACTCACCAAATTATTGACCTCTCTAGATCATCGTAGATAGGTCGGCGATCTCTGCCTTTTTTAAAGATACTTTCACGGTCAGTGCTCAACAGAAATGTCATCTAATATGCCACCACGTGCGATTCCTAGAAGACAAACCAGACGAGCTCAGGCTGATCACCCCTACACTGTCAGGCTCGAGACCTGTCGAACATCGCTATACCAAGCATCATTCATCAATAGAACGGCAAAGTTGTGTGATTCTTTGCCTAGTGGAGTCTTTCCTGATGCTCACAACCTCCAAACTTTCAAGAAAAATTCCAACACCTTCCTTCTTTCCCAAAATTCCAAAATTCCTGGCTAACACGATGTTCCTCTAACATTATAGGTTGCCTTTCGTGTTGTCCACAGATAAAAAAAAGCGAGGTTTCAAGTATTCTTTTCTATTTTGATTCTCTCCTCATCCATTCCCAGACATCTTGAGAAGAACATAATTCATACAGTGATTTGTAACATTGAATAGTCCAAATATACCCTCAGAAGTTACAATATAGCAGGCTTAGGCCCTGTCACATTTCACCTGATTCAGTTCTTTGTGAGTTCTCTGTGAGTTCAATATAGTTGGCCAATGTAGTTGACTTTGGAATTTGGATCATTCGTTTTGTACGGTACTGCATCTCATGAATGTTCATTTTCGTTTCTGAATTCCATCTGTGTCACCCTGCTATTTATGTCATCGAAGAAGCCCTGATGCGCCCCGTTATTGATGGTTTCTCCATAAACCTCGCATTCACATCATCCGAGGGATATAAAAACTTTTCAAAATAATGCCACCGTTGTCAGGAAAAATGGCCGGCATTATCTCAACTCGCCAGGGGATTATTTGGAGTTCGGACATTGGTCGACGGAATCGACGGTGGTGTCTCTCGTGTAGCATAAAATTCAGATCCAGAATGGGATCGGAAATAAATGTTATCGCGTTGCCCAAAATTTAGAGTGTGAAACAAGAATTGCACGATTTTCTTTCCCACACTGTATGACTGAACATCACTAAAATTCAACGCTGAAAATTATATCGAAACTCACGAAGCGTTTTGAAAATATTGTTACCGGTAATATACTATATTGAACGGAGAAGGAGAAGGAGAAGGAGAAGGAGAAGGAGAAGGAGAAGGAGAAGGAGAAGGAGAAGGAGAAGGAGAAGGAGAAGGAGAAGGAGAAGGAGAAGGAGAAGGAGAAGGAGAAGGAGAAGGAGAAGGAGAAGGAGAAGGAGAAGGAGAAGGAGAAGGAGAAGGAGAAGGAGAAGGAGAAGGAGAAGGAGAAGGAGAAGGAGAAGGAGAAGGAGAAGGAGAAGGAGAAGGAGAAGGAGAAGGAGAAGGAGAAGGAGAAGGAGAAGGAGAAGGAGAAGGAGAAGGAGAAGGAGAAGGAGAAGGAGAAGGAGAAGGAGAAGGAGAAGGAGAAGGAGAAGGAGAAGGAGAAGGAGAAGGAGAAGGAGAAGGAGAAGGAGAAGGAGAAGGAGAAGGAGAAGGAGAAGGAGAAGGAGAAGGAGAAGGAGAAGGAGAAGGAGAAGGAGAAGGAGAAGGAGAAGGAGAAGGAGAAGGAGAAGGAGAAGGAGAAGGAGAAGGAGAAGGAGAAGGAGAAGGAGAAGGAGAAGGAGAAGGAGAAGGAGAAGGAGAAGGAGAAGGAGAAGGAGAAGGAGAAGGAGAAGGAGAAGGAGAAGGAGAAGGAGAAGGAGAAGGAGAAGGAGAAGGAGAAGGAGAAGGAGAAGGAGAAGGAGAAGGAGAAGGAGAAGGAGAAGGAGAAGGAGAAGGAGAAGGAGAAGGAGAAGGAGAAGGAGAAGGAGAAGGAGAAGGAGAAGGAGAAGGAGAAGGAGAAGGAGAAGGAGAAGGAGAAGGAGAAGGAGAAGGAGAAGGAGAAGGAGAAGGAGAAGGAGAAGGAGAAGGAGAAGGAGAAGGAGAAGGAGAAGGAGAAGGAGAAGGAGAAGGAGAAGGAGAAGGAGAAGGAGAAGGAGAAGGAGAAGGAGAAGGAGAAGGAGAAGGAGAAGGAGAAGGAGAAGGAGAAGGAGAAGGAATAGGCAAAAATGCAAGTACTTGAAGATAATTTCCTCCAAATTGAACACTAAATTTTCATTCTCGCCGATTAGAGGGGTTACATAGGGTTACCCCGTATTTCTCTGCACCCCACCCACGGTTTTCTTTCGGATGAATATATATATCTATCGAATATAACATTCAATATTTGAACCACTGGTGCCCGGTTTTATCATTTCCGATTGCCTATTGAGCATGGCTAACTATGTTTAGGAGCACATTAACTAACGGCTAACATTACTTGAGATATTTGAACTCTAATATTTCGAAAACTGATGGATGAAATGGAACATACATATATATTTTTAAAATTTTGTAAGATATGAGATATTATACATAGTGTTCCATTGGAAAACATCGACATGTCAAGATATGACATTTGCTGAAATAATTTCAACGCCCCATAAGTCTTAACTAGAGCGGAATCAGTGAGACATACATACTCAAACAAGTCTACGTTGTGATTCCCACCAGGCCGCGGTGGAAGCGTTTTACAAACATCGCGAGAAACTTCACAACGATATTCAACGAAAGATGAGAAATACATTCAATGTCTGGTTCAATGTTTGGTGTCCTTGTGCTCTCAAAATGCTCATTTCATCCCCAGCATGCCATCGAAAGAATTTCTCACCTTTCGACTTTTACCACTTTATTCACAATACAGGGTATTCCATTTTCTCAGAACGACACCCAATTTTTTCAATGCCAACTTAATTTTTCATCATAAAGAAAACTTCATGATTCACACTCCAATGAAGTAATTGACGATTTTCGAGATATTCAACATTGCAAAGTTTTTTCCACGGTTTCTGAAACCCATATTATTTGGAATATAATTAATATACTCGGCTCTAGTTGAATCATTTTCTGGTCGAATGGTGGCCATTATCAGTAACTTCATCGAAATAAAAATATCTTTGCAAATATTTTGATTGGAATTTCGAAAAATTTCAAATATTTCAAATAGAACACTATGTATATTAGTGGTCGTTGGCATTGCCGCTTCAGCCATGGGTATTTTGGGTGCTTGAGCACCAGGTGGCGAAGTTTTGAGGGTGGCATACGCGATCCGTGTGCCGCACCACTGTTATTGACATTAGTAACAGAACTGCTCAAGTTCTGAGAGGCAAGAAATTTTATAACTTGTCAAACTTTGATTTTATCACGGTGTTTATTGACATTTACATATCCGTTAACCAATCGATCACTGTCCATGACAAGAATAAAAAGATCGTGGAAATTGGAATAATTTGCAAAATATGTTTGAATTGGCGACGAAGAAGTTACCTTGGTTGAATACCTCTGATCTACCAGCGCCGGCTGTCAATCAACTGCTTTAGTAATTCAAGAATTCATAGCTGGATATTCGTATTTGAATTCGTATTCAATGAAGGATTTGACGTTCACACGATCGACCTGAACTCTTTTTTCTGATAATCAAGACCTACCTGATGAGATATGCATCTAAATAGTCTCATATATGAATTTGCTTCGATGAAATCAAGAAAATAATTTCTTCGAAAAAACACCCTGAGCATAATTATTTCTAATCTATTCGAAATGTGATTCGAACTTCCCATTATAAATTCATATTCATTCTCCGAATTAGATATTTTCTCCTGTAACGAGAGTATGTATTATGTATCTGAATTTTATTCCACAAAGTCTTGTGTATTAACATTCCCACTCATGATAATAATACATCACGTTTCATTCAATATTTTTTGTAAGTGTAATATTTTCGTCAATAAATCTTCATTGGAATGGTTCTTCGAAATGGAAATAGGAAAGCAATATTTTTGAGTCTGAAGGCGGCAGATCTATCATAGCTTTAGGCGGCAGAAAATCACCTCAAACCGGCACTGTCTGTTGGAAGCGCCTCTGGAAGTGCAACAAATTCCATGAAGCATTCCCATCATTCCTTCCTGAGATTTTTGAACTGAATTATCATTGCAAAATGGCTCAGATCAACAGTGCAAAACTGTTCAAATTCTTCTCGTCTGGCTGCTGAATTTTCACGACCCCAACGAAGTGTATTAGGTGAGAAGCCCCGATCCAATTCAATTCCGCCAAACAGCTATTAACAGCCCCCATAAAAAATTACTCCCGATCCCGGATCAAATCCTGCGCTCGTATTTTTCTAAAATGTCGAGCGGTCACTTCGACGCGCCCTTCGCTAGATACAGGAAGATCCGAGAGGCGAAGGGGTGGAATCATCCCCAAGCGCGGGGTCGCCTTATCGCGCCCGGACAGCCCTTTCGGCCTAACTGGGCTCGGGGTCCGAGCGAAAGAGTCCTTTATTCCGATTTCGCATTATCCTACCAGTGTGCTTCCGGCGATAAGGTCACTCCGGTGCGTTTCTCTGCTTTTACAATTCAGGGAGAACGTATAATGAAGATGTTGTCGCTAATGGCATCTCGGAGCGCAGCCAAAAGTGGAAGGATGCTCTCTGCTCGATGGTGCGAGATAGTAGTGAAATCCATAGAATTCGCTTAAGTTTGTATCCATTACCTCAGAGCAATGAACGGAATCTAAATAACAAACGCTATGGTGCGAGCATATCCTTCTTTCAATCTCTCAACGATGCGAAATGTCCTATAACGTTCGAGGAACAACGTATAAGTCAGCAATGTTTGAAGAGAAGGAAGGTATTGGAATTTTTCCTAGAAGTTTGGTGATCGTGAGCATCAGGAAATACTTCACTAGCCCAAGAATTCCATATTCTAATTCTTGGAATCGCTCATGGTGTCACGATTAACGAGATTTCTGTTGAGCTCCGATCGTGGAAATATCTATAAACGAGGGAGAGATTGGTCACGTTTCTACGATGTTCTAGATGTAATTATGGGTAGTATCACCGACCTGGTGAATAGCTCTCTCCTGCACTGATGAAAATGGGTGAGAAAAAAAGGTCAATTTTCTGCATTTTTGCCTCAAAAAATGATATTTGTTAGGTAAAAAAGTACTTTTCATGACTTCATTAACAGCCCCATGTAATACTGTAAAGGTGACTTGTGAATATCTAGTATGCTGAGAAATTCACTAGAAGAGAGGGGAATATTTGGGAATTATGTAAAATTGTTCTGCAATCCTTGCGCATGCCCTCTCTATTCGAACCAGAATCTTATCGTCACACATTTCATTCTAATGCAAGGCTCAATCTTGTGTCTGCCAGTATATCCAGTGTGTTTTTCATTGATGAATTCTTATTATCATGTTATTATCATATTGAGAATTTTTTATAATTGTTTCTAAGTACTCTGGGAATGTAAGTGATTGGACGATTATTTTGTCCCCATCACTTCACCTATAACATTATTTCACCCGTGAGAAATTATCTACAGATAAACATAGTAGAAACCATCTAAAAAAGTTCCAGTTGGATTTTGTGGAAATACATAGTATTATAATGGAAATCACATTGTGAAATTACAGTATTCGTAGTGAAATAAAATTACAGTGCTGGTTTTGTGAAGCAGTTCTTGGAACGGACCTCACATGATCATCCCATGAGAGGTGGTGATACCATAAGCATGGATTTTGACGACTTCATAGGAACAGTGGTATCTGACATCATCGTTTGTATATCCTTCTTCCCTTGATATGTGTCTTGAAGGAAATAATCAATTGTATTGAAATTCGGTGATCTTGGAGGACAGGGATTAGACACCTCAACCCATCCACATGTTTGGGAAATTTCCATCGAGGAAATTCCTCACAATCATTCCGAGATGAGGTGAAGCATCATCATGTTCAAAATGAAAGATATTCTCATCCTTCATTAGCACCGGTAAAATATTTTGCAAAAATATTATCCCAATCGGTGCTATACATATAAATACATTATATCTGCATATTCCGAATTTCGAGAATTGGGGGCATTAAAGGAATTAGGTTATTTGGATATATTTAGAACGTAACGATACAAGCATCAACTACCAAGATTACCGTAACGTTATGAATATACACTTATGAACATGTACTGTCAGGAGATTGAGGAATTCGGAATATTTTGTTATGCCTTCTACAACGCAGCTAATAAATAAATGGTGAAAAAAGGGATAATGATCACTCAAAAATAGTTGAAATGATAAACGAATTATCTGTCTTTTTGCAACTGAAGCAGATTCTGAATAACGTTTTCAATTAACATCACAAAATGAAGCTCAAAATTACAATAACAATTTCTGACTAATTTGTCACACATATCCGATTGGATGCGAGATGATTGATCTGCTCTTTTCGAATATCGAAAGATATTTACATATCTATGTATGTGAATACACATGCCTGATTTGCGGCAGCAGTTATTTCTGGAGAACTACATCCAGATCCTATCGCTGCTCATCATGACACTTTTGACACTATTTAATTGATAAAGCTGTCATCAGTGGTATTCGTGTCTTGAAATTCGACATTCCATGGGAGATGGGATTTAATGTATATAACTAATAACACAATCAGATGAGCAAATGGTATTGAAGACATGCAGTGTACCTAATTGTTTTATCAAGAGGTCAGTTTTGTGTTATAACCGGAAAGGAAAAATAAATATTATCAAAATCTCTCGGCAGAATATTGTGAAGTGAGGCAGGAAATTAGTTGACAGTGACTGGTGAGCTCTACTATTTTTCTTCCTCGACTGAACTATCCTAATCTTGGTAATGGTGAACCATATATCTAGGCCTTCACCAAAAATTTGGAATGTGTGCTCGTTTCCAGAACAATTTCTCCTACGTTGCTAAAGGTGTTTTTTGGAAGAATATTTTTGAAATCTGCCATTTTTCTGACTTGTTAGATACTAACTGTACCGCACGATATATGTTTGCCGAGAGCTCTTTCGAAAATTGCGGACAATCAAAGAGTCGCCGCCGTCCACCTTGAAGCTAATGAGGCTTCGTTAGTCAATTGTCCCGCTGACAATGCCGCCCCGATCTGTCCAGAATGTTAAGCAGCTCGAATGAGACTGAATTGTTGAAGCGAGATTTCATTATCAAATTACACGTATACTGTATACCGGTTCATTCAAATAATCTAATTTTTCGACGATGTCGTTCGTTATCGTTGCTAACCGAGCCCAATCAGAATTTGTAGATGAAAAGAGGAATTCTGGTACGAGTACTTCACTGCTCATTACGTGTTAATTACTGCTTGGCGGTTCTCTTTTTACTCTTCCCACCGAAAATCCTTGAAAGTTCAGAAATGGGCGTACATGTTTTAGGCTGTTTGATCATCATTCAAAGTATTGCTGTCGAATCGAGTCGTAAGGGTTTTTCTTTCAAGCGGCATGAACACAAGGGTGGAAAAAATGTATATTTGACGTGCGATAACTTTCTTTCCTAAGAAAAAAGCATTGGAAGGTATCGTTAGTTGGTATCCCGTAATACTGAATTGTCTTTCTCACATACATCACAGATGTATCAATATTTCGTTATGAGTGAGAGACGAAAGCATGAAATTTTCCAATTTTTGATCTCATTTTATGATCTATTGTTGGCAAATTCCCTTCTTGATCAATCTGTTCTCACTGAACTTTCTGATTTCTCGCTCTCCTTCCGGTGAACTCGTTTTTGGCAATATTATTATTATTAATGATGAATGCAAATTATCCAGTCTAGACTCTATGCCTCTGACACCACGCAAAGCCGAGCTGGAAGGTACCATTGACCACTCCTCACGACCTTGGGATCACTGGATCGATGTTCCATGTGCTCTGAGTAGACCTTCTGCCTTCTGCCTTGCGCCAGCTATCATCTGAGCCTTATCACGGAATGTTCTGAAGTTCCCAGAGCAACGAGTTCCAGTCATGTACGACTAAGAGAACCCGTCATAAGGACCACCAAGATAACCCATTATGACCACCAGTCTAACAGAATGGTCTGGGTGAAGCCTAGGGAGTTCGAAGAGAAGATCTCGATATGCAATTCGCGTTTCCTCCTCTTCCAAAACGATGTTCGGTCCGGCTGGTGCTGAAAAATTGATCACGGACATCGCTTTGGATTGATGGTCGAGGAGAACTACATCAAGGCTCATTCGTTCGGATCTGCCTGAGGGTGGGAAATGAGAAGTTCCAGTAAATTCGGCACTCCACATTTCCACCATGGACTCAATATCCCCTGGAGCCTGAGGCAGTTATTCTCGTCCATTCTGTACAAGTGCCTTGAATGATAATAAAGCACTCGCAATGCCGCATTGTGCCTATATGGATATAGGCCGAGACTCCATGTACTGCGCACGATGCAGTAGACAGTGTCTTGGGCGCCCTGTGGCTGGCACTGCAATTCACATCAGGAACTTTTGTATCCATAATAGGGCTGCGCTAGAACGAGAGTAATGAACACTCTTCACTGGCATGCCATGATGAATCCCTCTGTTTCCGATTTCAGCCCGCCTGACTTAAAGCAAGTGGAAGTCAGTTCTCTGGATAAGCACAGGTCTACAATGGTCTTGAAGTAGACCGAGTGCATGGGCTGATCCATGTGAGTCTGCAGGAGTTTACAAACTTCTGTATCTCCAATACGGGCTTTTTACCGATCTGATCGGAGTTGAAAATCAGATTGAGTTCATCGGCTGCTTGCTGCATTGCATTGTATAAAAATGCTCCGATTCCTGTAATTTCATGGGTTTCCGGTCCGAACTACTGACGACTTTACAGGCACTATCCTATACCATTCTGTGGAGATACTCCATACTCAAGTGTCCACGCCCTCCTTGATCTTTCGGGAGGTATAACCATGGACTGGACGATTTATTACTATTTATCATCATTATTATCATCAGTATTATCATTACTATCATAATCATTATTTTAATATTGATTCAGGTGAGCAAATCTAAATGAGCGTGGGATACGAAATGTATAACCTTTGAAACATTACCATCTATACCTATAGTGAAACATATCAAGATATCATTTTCAAATATTCATACCTGCCAGGTTTGCTAGTATCACTTGAACTCACTTGGCTGACTATGCCATCTACTTCATTCTTATCTTGAAAAATCAAATGTTGATCCTATCAACATACAGATTGAACCACAATATTTCTCCATACAGATACATACTATGCACATAATAACAAACTGGCTGAACGTGAATCATCCCTGGTTTCGCATGTATTTCGCCCAATTTAAAAACATGTTTCCCCTAAAAAAGCTGGAATTGAACGTTATTTCGCTCGGCTTATCTAATTCGCGTTCTTTCACTTTTCTTTTGATGCTTTTCAAATGAATTCGTAGGGGAGTTCGGAATTCTGAATAAAATCGTTTATGGTATGAAATCGAATAACTTCAGGTTTATTTACTCAGCATTGCGGTCCCATACCGACCAGCGTTTAGGGTGGATTTAAAATAACAACGCGACGACATGAAGTACGAGAAAGAAATGACAAATGAAGCATTCTTCGACTTGAGTAAACCATCATGAATGAGCATTTTTTCGGGATGTTTTTTATACATTATTTCGCCGAATTGGTTGAAAGAAAATGTGTATTTATTTGTACCAAAAGAAAAGTTTTAATTATACCATTATACAGGTCGTTATACTGATACTGATCTGGAAATTTGTTTATAGTCAAAATTGTTCGAAAGTGCTCAGTGGCGATATTTTTGAGCTTATTGAGATCAGTTATTGATGTTATTGTAGAAGTGGGAATTCACGTTGTTAATTCAAATGAAAAGTTGCCTTCACTTACACTTACATATTTATTGATACTTCATGTAATTTCAAACCAAAATCTAGCTATTCTGTAAATATTCAAGCCATCTACATTATGAAGATGATGACTCCAGGAGGGTGACTGATGCAAAGGGCCTCGATCCGAAGGATGGATGTCATATGATGGGAGTTATTATCTAATAACGCACTTGGTGCATACAAGATTTTACTCCTCACTGAAAACTGGAGTTTTCTGACACTGACAGTTGTCGATATTTTCATTTCATTCTACCAAAACAAACGTTTTTGAATCTTGATCAACTTTGGGGTATGGTTGTATATGGGTGTATGAATCAGTTGAAAAAAAAGGATGAGAGAATCGATATTATTGTCAGATAATAACTTCAGACAACGAAAGATATGCATAGTACCTATATCAGCAGGCATTATGGGCGAGCTATATCGCTCATAACACTCTAGGACATTATTAGTGTGTTTATAGTAACAGAGTATCCAAGGTATAACAATCAAATAATATGCAAGTGGAAAATAAATGTCATAACTAACACTAGCGAACGTCATTTTATCTGCTTTTCGCTGGTTACTTGAAACGTTACTTGAAAAAATTGAACAATATCAACAAAAATTCGACGAAACCAAGACTTTGATACGAAGGTATAGGAATAATGAATATTAGTGAATAAATAATTCGATACTCTCTCATATTTGGTGAGAGAAATGGAGTACCACATGATTAGCAGATTAGGAGGTGCAAACAAATCAAACTTTAATATACTGAAATCGATTAGATGAAGTTTCTGAAACCTGGAAACAAGCGCCACCTGAACAGAGCGAATAACTGGAAAGTTGATGAAGTCAATTCCGTTTCCAAATGTCACATTTCTCGAATAAGAAAAATCCAATCGAAAGGACTTGCCATCACTGTTTTTTGGGGATGAGTTTAGTCGGCGACAGTCATAAATATCCGCGTCCTTAGGTGAATCACCTTGTCAATCGATATCTTCATCAGCAAATTCCTTCCATTCTAATAGTGAAACTAATACTTCTAATATCCTGTAAATATTTCCTTACCGAAGAATGTCTCTAAAACAAACTTCAGGAAATAATTCACACTGTCTTTTGCAGGTAGTTTTGTTGAAAAATAATGACAATATATACATATAGGTAATGATAGTAATGAAAAGTCATATAGATCCCTACCTAGGATGCTCAAGATGGTAAACGAATGAGAAGAATGTGAAAAAATGAATCCCAAGAGCAGTTACCGCTCATTGTCTTCACAATTTCTTTCCGCGTCACGATTTTATGATATTTTGAAATATTCCACTGATGGCCTGCCTCATTCTGTATATACCGCTGTATGTATTCAACAAAGGTATGCATTGATCTTGAAAAAGATGAGAGTGTTCGATAGCTTTGTTCTGGAATTATCGAAATGTATGTAATTTATAAAACACTTCGAAATCTTGTATTCACTATCATTGATATGAATACAATGGGCACGGAAAAATCTTAAATACAGAGGGTGGAACAGTAAAAGTATTCGGTAATTGAAAATTGAACATTTGCGTACATGAATAATCGAACATTCTCTAATATCTAGTTATCTGAAATATTTTCAAGTGTGACCGTTTATACCATGAATAAGTAATTACACCACAGTTTAGAAAATATACCCGGCACTCTCCCCAGTAAGCTGACAGTAGGCGACTAAATGGATAGCGTAAGCGCACGAAACGTGCTGATAGTTGAAGCAAGTGTCCCAAATACGAGTGGTCACTTTGATCATTTGAAAGTTGCAAAGTTTACTTGGTGGAGATTATCATTGCAACAAAGTCATAGCCTATTGAAAGTTTGCCGTTTACATTTTTCTCACATAATTCTGAACAATGTTTCCTTAACGTAACTCGGAATCGCCTTCATAAGTTCGCGATTTCCTCTTTATCGCTACGTCACTGCTATTCCATTTCTTCAAAAGGTAATTTTAGTCGACAAAATGATCTTCAGTATAGTGTGATCGTTTTAAATTTCACTCATTTTTATCTCGGTCATTATTTTCGGCTCGAATTGAGAACAAACAAGAACGTGAAAACCCTTGGAGGATTCAATAATTCTGTGTACGAAATTTGTATATGCTGGGGTATTATAAGGAATAGTTTAGAGCAAAGAGAATACTTTCGAGAAAAAAATCAGCATATCTTTTATCACGTCAATCGCTTCAGTAAACAAGCGTCATTTTATATTTTTTCGAAAATTGTATTAAAGAGCAATTGATAGATAAGATACAGGATGAATAGGTAGATAGATAGATACAGGATATAATTGATATAATAAATCTCCGAAATATTTTTCGTTAGTTTCATCCTATATGCTTACTTTATTCGAGCCAAAATATTCCGAGATCTTCGCGATTGTGGATCTCAAACCGATCTACTTTTCAATTCATCGATTGACATTACTGAGAACTTTTTGCAAATACTTGCAGATTAGGTAATTGCTTTTTTGAATTACATCATTTCGACAAATATCACTTGAGTACTTGTAGTACTTGTATAATTGTTACTTGAGTTCGAAAATTATTATTCTGAAACAATGTGATCTCTTCAATTCAGTTTCGTTATATTGTGATATATATAGATATTTTTCCACGTATACGCTCATCATTAGATAATTCGTCCTCTCCTTCCAGAAATACTGATTTATCACACGATCAATGTATCAATGTTTAGGTCATCACAACAGTAAACAAGGCGGGATGTTCATGAACTCGAAGTTCAAACGTGATTCTGACGAGTGCAGGAATTGGTATAATATTTTCTAAACTATGACTAAACCAACTTTATTATTTCAACTAAAACAGTCTATACACCGATGATGTTTCATTATGATGATATTATCATTTTTGGAAACCTTGCAGGATTCTACATGGATGAACCTAATAATTCACCAAACTTTTACATATTATGTGTCCGTTTTCGACATAAATTCTTCTGACAAGGTTTTTGTGCAAAATCTCACCACTGGAAAATAACGATTTTCTCAAAATGAAAATTCAGAAGAGATTCCATCTTGTGTCATAGTTGTAGAAGACCATGAAGTATTCGGTTCAAGAATCAAATTTCAGGTTCAGCATACAGGGTGACTCGAAAGTAGGATCATTCTGGACACTAATGAAAATGCGAGTGAAAATGATTGTTGATCAGCTTTTTAATCAGATATAACAGGAGTGAGGCAAACAAAATTAGTGTAATACATAATACATAGTGTGTCGTAACGCCATTTTGTTTCAGATGAATATTTTCGTCTCAAATTCTGGTGTGAGTATAGATAATTGGAATTCAATTTCAAATGAGCTATCAGACGACATTCCATTTTAAACAAATTGTCGCCTACGACTCGATTCGGATACAGCCATCATTACACGATCATTGAAGGATATAGTATTCTACCGGAATATCTTCGCATATGCTTATGTGTGAAATTCCTGAAGAGTATAATATATTAGATAGTTAGATCTTGTGGCCTCAGGCCTCGGCGTTCGGTGAATCACTCCATAAAAAATAGGACACTATGTATCGTTATCAATTGATTAGGTTCGTTCGTATATCTTGAGACGTTCTGGAATGACTGCATGAACTAATACACTAATGTATGGGAGGGGCGCCATGACACCTTGCGCTGTTGTCGACTCAAAGTAGTCCGCCACTTGATTGATGACACTGTTCGTTCACTCCTCGCTCATTTTTCAGAAGCACAACTAATTCATCTTCTCATCAATGTTGCCGCGCGCCAGAATAATCCATTAGCAAAACTAGAATTGATTTATTCTGTTGCTGCTGAAAAGGAGTTGAGCGTTCTCTATCCGTTCAGTTCATTGAATATTTTATTCTAGAATAGCAACGAATTCTGATATGACTATTGTGAGGAAGTTATGAAGTAAATATGACGAAATTCACTCATTCTTCAAGAAGGTGGGAGAGATCCAAAGAAGAGAGTATACAGTGTGGATCTGCCAAATGGAATAAATGCGATAACGAATGAATGAGAACGTGTTGGAAAAAACGCTCGAACATGTCGATTCGTATTTTCAGATGCATTTGAAATATATATATATATATATATATATATATATATATATGGTCATTTCTCAGCTTTTCATGGGATTTTCTCTCCTCGTTTCTGAAAAAGAGTAGAAGTTATTGAAAACTATTTCAATATATTTGTAGTAAGGACAGATTTAGGATCTGCCCCAAAATGTCACTGCGCTTGGAATTAAACCTTTAGATACCTAAAAGAGAAATTTTCTACTGGTCAGTGACACCTTGTTTTTGAAAAAAAATTTTTGGAAATACAAATATATTTAATAAGAATAAAACCTCTACTTATCTTTGTGGACGTTTCGAGAACGAATCTGCTCCCGTTCTCAACACAATTGAAATATTTTTCTCTTTAATATATGGTGTGTCATGTGCCAGTGACCGAAACCATTCACATACAACCCCCTGTATATTATTGGTTTTTTGGATTCTTCAGAAAATTCTAGACATAATTCATGTTCAATGTTCCATACCTATCTTCAACTGAAAAAAGAAAATTATTTCATTTCACAAACTCGCTACATTACACTCAATACTCATTTCCCATTTATGTCTTGATATTGAAATAATAAGCAAAAATCATCAATGCGTTCCTTCTGACTGATATGAGATAAAAAAAATACAAATACAGTTTTGTTTATTTTGTTTGTTATGGAGATAATACACGCACACAAATGGAAGTTTCTCGCTTATTTCACAAAAATCTCGAAATTTGTCGCCTATATCCCAAGGAACAATTAGGAAAATAGAAAAACAGTTTCGCGAGGTTTGTCATGTGAGTCATGAAAAAAGTACCTGCAAAGCAGTGAGTGATGATGGTTCCAAGAGAACCCACATAGTTCTGGTCGAAAAGCATCCTCACTGTTCAACATTAATATCAAATATTGAATATTAAAGGAAAGTAAAATACATCCCTATAAAATGATGCCAACTCGGGAGCTAATGGAAGACGATTTCGACAGGAGAACGTATTTTTGTGAACAAATGATGGAGATGTTGATATATTATACATAGGATCCAATTAGAAGATGTTTTGTTTTCTGATGAGAGCACATTACACTTAACGGTCATGTTAATCGTCAAAATTGCAGCTATTGGTCTAATGAGAATCCTCACTGGATGAGAGAGGAACATACGCGATATCCTGAAAAAGTTAATGTTTGGACAAGAATTGTTGGAAATCATATCGTAGGTCTCTTTTCCATTGATGGCAACTTGAATGGCGATGGATATTTAGAACTGCCAACTTTGACAAACTTATATCCTGATCCACAACCCACAAGTTTCTGCCAATATACGATGGTATCAGCAAGATGGAGCACCGCTCCATTACCAAATCAATGTCCGGCTGTACCTGAACCAAAATTTTCCAAATCGTTTGATAGGGAGGCGCCGATCGATAGAATGGCCAGCAAGATCTCATGATCTGACGCCATTAGACTTCTTTTTGTGGCGATATGTCAAAAGTATTGTATACCAAACTGAACCACTCAACTTAGATGACTTGAAAAGACGAATCACGCCTGCGATAAGATCAGTCACGCCTGAGATGTTGAGTAACGTTAGGAGACATTTCCATTCAGTATGTTGCCAAGATGTTCTCTTATTTTGATTTTTCTCACATTATCTGTGAAATAAAATAATTTCCTTTCTTTGATGTTATTTTTTGTAATACATCTGAAAACACTTAATATTTCCGAAACAGTTGAAGATAGGTATGGGACATATGAATGAATTATGTCTAGAATTTTTTGAAAAATCCAAAAAACTAATAATATACAGGGGGTTGTATTTATAATGAGAAAAATTGTATCGGCCACTGTCACATGACACACCCTATATAATTATGTTTCTTTTGAAAAAATGCGCATCTGGAAATACATGTCCAAGCATTTTACTCAACACGCCCTCATTTATTCGTTATCGAATTCATTCCATTTGACTGTTCCACACTGTATATCATTCTCAAAATTATTCATCGCAGAGGAAACACACACTGAGAAAAATAATCGGTTGTGAATACCTGAAGATGACTTAAATATACAAGCGATGTGTAATGTAAGTACAGAAACCTGGCAGATTGTGAATAATTTCCGTGTCAAGAACGACGCGAGAAACAATTCCATACATTTGGATCCAATGATTACTATTGCACTTTTTTTTTTTTTTTTATCTGTGGACAACACGAAAGGGAAACCTATGATGTTCGAGGAACATCGTGTTAGCCAGCGGTGGAATTTTGGGAAAGAAGGAAGGTGTTGGAATTTTTCTTGAATGTTTGCAGGTTGTAAGCATCAGGAAAGACTTCACTAGGCAAAGAATTCCACAACTTTGCCGTTCTATTGATGAATGATGCTTGGTATAGCGATGTTCGACAGGTCTCGAGCCTGACAGTGTAGGGGTGACCAGCTTGAGCTCGTCTGGTTTGTCTACTAGGAATCGCGCGTGGTGGCATAATAGATGATATTTCCGTTGAGCACCGACCGTGAAAGTACCTATAAAAAAGGCAGAGATCGCCGACTTTTCTACGATGATCTAGAGAGGTCAATGATTTGGTGAGTGTTGTGTCATCGGCTATAGTATGTATAAATGAATGGCAATATATTGAAAATCCCCAAATCCCATCAAATTTGGCCAACCTCGTATAGTGCAGTTATGATAGAATTCAAACTTTATTTTAATTTCATAGGTTCTAATTCACCGCAAATTACAATTATTATTCCATTCATCTTTGCTGTTATTAAGAAATGCCATATACGTTTAGCACTGACAAATATATTGAAATATTACTGGTTCAAGGGTGATATGAAAAGATAGATAATAATATACTGATGATAGTATACAGACGATTCAATTCATTGATGCGGAATAATAAACTGGGAGTAGTCTTCAGAGGGTGATAGAAGTAAATGAAGATTCTGGAGCAACCTTGAGGAGGGTTAAGTTGTAAAACAGCATCAGCTGACTCTTCACCTTTTCATCCATGTATATATTAATCACGTTGTCATCTATAAATTTTTATCTTTCTTCCTTGGATGAATAAAGACGATTCATTATTATTATTATTATTATTATATCATATAGAATATCGAAAAAATAATTTCCATTCATTTTTTTATCTTTCAAGAATAGCGAGACACTGTATGGAAACGATAGTTTGGGACTCCCGGTATTTCTGCAGCCAATAAAATTCAATTCTAGTTCCTTGCCACCGTAGTTTCTGTACGGCCCATGATCCGTCATCATTCTCAGCATCCGTCCCGCTATCCAGGCGTTCATTTTTTATTCATACACCGCTCGGACGTCGGTGTGCGAAATGTGAATTTCATTCTAAAACCCGGGGATTCGGTCTACCGATATGTCAAAAATCTCCGCGGTTTATGATGGCAGATTTGATGAGGGTCGAATCGGAGTGCCTTGAATTGAGGTTCTGGCAATGCATTGAATTTGTATTTCATGTTCCTTTATGTATCCTTGTTTCGTCCAATAAGGAGGGACGTTTCCTTTCGTATAACATTTTTGACATCGCTGAACATGGAGTTTTAGCTAGAAATTTGCGTTTGACATCGCTCGTCAAGATCATTATAATAGTATATTATTAGTCAAGTCTCATAAGACGAAGGAATTCCTTAAAGTGAGACAAGCAAACCGAAGACTGCTTGCTGAAGAAAAAGAGTGCGAAAATATTCAACAAACCATTGGATACACTAATTCACTTCTATTCCGATGCAATGTATACAAACTAATGAATTGGTGCTGGATATCACCACAGGATTATCAGAGATTCTTGACCAAACTGATGAAATGATTGAAGTTTCCCATTGAGAAAGGAAGCCCAAATTGTTATGAAAGATTCGTCACTCATTGTGGATATGAAATTGATTTCCGTTATAATTTTCAAATGTGGTATTGAACAAATGACCTAGATTATTGTATCAACAGAATAATATAGTTCAATAGCATATATCTGACGTTCTACTAAAATGGTTTCGGTATCATCAAGTGTTGAGAAAATAGTAGTTGCGTACCAAAATGGAAGCTGTTCTCACACGCATTGCATGGCATGGCTCCATCGAAAACATATGACTTGAAAACACTCATGAATCATGCTTAATTTTGCATCGGCTTGATCTTTGTCGCAGTGAACCTGTATAGATAAAATGGTGAGAGAATTTGAATAGATGGTGGAGGTGTTTCAAAATTGGTGAACATTATATTAGTTCGATAATCGTCTATATTTAACCTACAAAAAAATACGCATGCATTGATAATAACTTCCACTTTGAGAAGAGAATATAATATAATATCAAACAACGAATCAGAAACCAAAATGCTAAAAAAACCATTACATAATAATTTCTCTAGTTCACGTTTCAGTTTATTTTCATAGTTGATCAAACTAATAAAATTCAGTAAATTAATAGATTGCAGGTAAGTCAACAAGTACCGATGTTATTAAACCGGGTGAGTCAACCGTGTTTTCTCAGAATATTCGAGATAGGAGAACGAAAAATAGATACAAAGTGTATATGTATACATATATATGTATGTATATGTATATATGTATATGTGTATAAGTAAGTGTATACTATATAATTATTTGGGAATAAATTGATTTCTGTTTTTTTTACAAAATCCATCACGTCATTCCCTAGTTATATGAATTTTCATCAAATTGCGGACGTTTACAGAACAAATTGCGAAATCATAATGACATTTCAATTCTGTTGATATTCAAACTCGTCAAATTCATTTGTTTCAAATGGAATACCCTGTACCTATTTGTCCAAGTAATTGAATTGGGGTGTAGAAAAGCTCAATTTCTTCCTTCATGTTTTTCGTACATCACATTTGCACTTATATTCAATCAACCGGGAATACGTACGACGAATCATTTGATGGAAAATTTAAACTGCAAAATATCAGTTTGATAACGTAATGTTCAATCGGAAGCAATCTCTTTTGAAATCGAATCAATGATCACCTTTAGTTTCTCGAAGAATAATCTATTTGGGTGAATTACTTATGGAGGAAAAAACTCTTTCTATTCAGCACTCCAATCTAACTACATGGAGAAATACAAGGTGTTCTATTCAGGACACCCTATTACAGAATTGAAATGTCATTATGATCACCACGATCGATGTGATGGAGCATGGTACCAACCATCGATCTCTTCGGAAGTTCTTCTGAAAGTGAAGAACTTCTGAAGGTAAATATTTTGCAATTTATTTCGCATAGGTCTGCAACTTGATAGGATATAGCTTCGCAACACTGTCAAAGATTTCCAAAATGAGAAAACAATCAGGGAGCCAAATTATTAGAGAATTAAGAAAAGTATGGGGCGTTCAATTTGAAAAAACCAATCTTCGAAATCGACATTGTTGACTCACCCGGTATACAGGAGCTGTACACTGTACATGAAAATCTGCGTTTGCATAAACTGGTTTTGAATTTCAGAATGACCCAGGTATTACTGTTACGTATCCCACACACAAACAGTGTTTGGAGCAAAAAGTTTCAGTGAAGAGAAAGTATTTAGAATTCATTTAGCTCCCGAAAAACGAACCGAAATAAATGTTAATCTTCAGAAGCTCCATCTGAATATCGAAGAGCGAAATATCATCATGGTTTTATTTTATTCGTGCAAAAAACAAACCGACTAACCCTGTATGCATGATCCTAGAATGACTGCATCAACTGTAAATAGGTCTAATCATGACGACCACTTTGTATATCGAAAACGAAGGATTTCCAGAAATATTTTCATGGGATATTTTTCTTGAATTATTTCGAGGACTGGCTATTCTGACCCTGAAATCACGGACCGAACTTAGGAAATACCCTTCATATAGTATGTTATTGTATATCATGCATAGTTGCATATGTACACCCATGCCTCAGGACAACGATGTACAAAACACTTGTGGAGTTACTGATGGTGTTTTGTTTCGTCAGAAACGCTAACGAAATTTTCCGCTATAATGACCTAATAGTTATGTAAAAATAGTTGACAATTTGAGATGTAATCATGTAGTTCGATCTAAAATTGAGAAGTAACCTAAATTACTACTTTATAACACTGATTGTACAATTATCAATAATTATGATTTTGTTTTCATTTTTGTGTCGCCATTTAACAACTGACATTTGAGTGATTTTCCGCTTTAACGAATGAAATGCTGTTATCAAGTTAGCTGTACGTTAGAGTTACTGTTCTGTACATCTTTTTCGCAGGACGGACTCATGACACACTCGTGGCACCCTCTGTAAGAATGTCAAAATGGATGAAGGTGTACCGAAAGTATCACAAATGACAATCTGATTTGATGATTGCATATCATTACCAATGTAAGTATAGTGACAAATACATGCTCTTTCGCTTGGAACATCATCTCAAGAATCACAAGTTTGTTGATCAATCGATTGATCCTAGTGGATCCTCATTAGTCAGATAGACATGGAAAAGAACAAGTTAGACATACACGTTCTACCCACGCCGTAGAAAGCCAAGAAAGCTATGAAAAGTGGCACGTCGTAACTCAAGCAATGCGCGGGGCGTGGTTTGCTAATCGATGCGATATTGCGATATCGATTGCCGCCGAAACGACGGACGTCTCTTTACTTTCGCGTTCGCCTTGCGTTGCCCTTATCTCCCTCTGAGCCCCTTTCTTCTCATTCCTTCGGCTCGAAGGATAGACGACAATGTCACAACGTGATCGAACGTATAGGCAAACTAGAACGATCATAGGGTATTGCACCGAAACTAGAATGATACGAATGATAGATAACCCAAATAGTAGTTTTTCTGTTTTTCTGCTAAAGAGAGTTTATTAGTTGATATAATTATTGACAGAGATCAGCTGAAAGCAGAATTGCATGGTGATTGAAAATTGCTGCGACAAAATCAGTGGAACTGATAGTTAGGTTAGACCTAAAATCTGTTGTTACAAAAATTTAATTTAATTCTATAAAATTACATATTCAGAGGTGGGCGAAAGCAATTTGAAGATATATATGATATATATATATATATATATATATATATATATATTGAGAAGATACGTATAATATCTATCTATATAGTATCTATCGATACCATCAATTATATCGATAGAATGGATGATATCGATAACATCTATAATCAACGATATCGATATTATCGATATATCGATAAATTTATCCAGCCCTAGACATAACATAGTTGCGTGTATTTGGTTACCAAAGATAACAGCTGAAACACCAGAAGATTGCCGAACTCGAATCAATTAATCTGTGCACAGATTTATTTTCATGAAATCGACATAGGTATTGCCATCGAATCATCTAACGGGTCACCGCTCAGGTATTCTCGTTTTGACTGCTGTATTCTGGGTTGCGTGGTAGCTGTCGACGATGAGCGAAACGGACCAGAAATATGATGATATCATGTATATCTGCTCAGGTCCCATGAATACTTATAATGCTCTCAATCATATATTTATGGTCGTAGGAAAAATAGTGTATATATATATTTCAGGTACTCGTTATATTTCCGCACTCGGAGTATGTCACTTTTGTAACTAATTATGTAATATACTATGAACGAAACACGTTCAATCTGATTCGAGTAGCACTGATACTTCTTACTGGATCGATTACTTGTGAGAACTAAATGTTTTCCGACCAAGCCACCAATCAGAAACGGTTACGAAGTCAAGTGACGTCGTAACCATCAACCTTTGAACCTAAGGTTCAGTACCCTTTCACTTCCATGAACAATAATGATGATGGCAAAAATATCGATAAAAGTGGTATGCTCAGCTCAGGTCAGCTCGAACATGAAAATCAGCGAATCGCCTTGCAAACCTAAGTATAAGATATATTAGAAAAAACCATTCTTACACTTATATGATTTTGAATTCCTCCATTCACGATTCCTCAATAAATTCAGAATTGAAAAGTATCATACAGTGAGGACCAAAAGACCGTCCCTTCCCCCTCCCGTGAAGTGGAATACATTGTGTTCCATTTGTTACGGTTTCCTCACTGGAATGGTGCAAAGGTAGACGAAATAACAATTCTTAAGTGTCCATGATTGCTGGAAGGGGGGGGGGGGGGGTGGCGAGATGGACTTTTGGTCTTCACTGTATGTAAAAACTTGTACTTCTGGTAACAGTAGAGAAAACAACCCTGTGAATATCAATCTACTAATTATTCAAGCCCGATTATGTATGTATAGACTGATGAAAACAAATACTTCATGGATGCACGCCGCATATCTTTATCTATCGTGGAAAAAACAAAGGGGGCCTTCCTCGGTGGCAAAAAACTAACTTAACCTGTGACCTCTCGTTATCGTCCTATAACAACGAGAGACCAGCTCGAGGGCCGGAAAATTGCGACATAAAAATCATCCCTCAGTGCCCCGGCTAGCTCCGGGCAATCTTATATTGCCTGTCCCAGAAATGTATTCACTATTCATCCCCTGCCGAAGAAGAGATTGATATCGTTTCCTTATTTTTATGTCCTAGTGCATATAGCTCGAGGTCGGCTTTTACCAAATATACAGGGTATTCTACGAGAGATTGTCCTTACTCCTCGACAAGAATATCTATTATGGAGTCAATTGGGTATCATTAGCAATTCATAAGGATTGCAATAATATCACCATGCAATTTTAAGAGCACCTCTATTATAGACTATTTTTATCATATCCCTTTCTCATAATTATCGAAGAACAGCTTTTTTCCAATATTATATCAACTCATCAAATGGAGTTTCTCAATCGCTAATAAACAAAAATGGTCGATTAGCTTGAAAGTATTACCATCAACCAACTCAGGAAAGTTGTGCAATGCAGCATATCCAACATAATATACAGGGTAAGGTGAAGTGTATAAATACCTGAATCCTAACTAAAATAGACATCATTGGCGGTTTCATTATTAGTGACTCTATATATTTTCATATTCTCACCAATTATGACGAATGTGCAACTTTCAAATGTGAAATAGAAGAATAACATGGAAAGATCGCTTTATGGCTTTTTATATACGATAATGATAATATTATCGCTGATAATAACATTGGGAACAAAATGGAAGAAATAACAATTAGAAAAAAACGATTACAATGTCCAAGGTGAGGTTCAGGTACTCCCCCTAGGAATAGTCCTGTGAAAAATTTCGAATAGGTATCTTTTTCAGAATCACTCACGAAACCAGAAACAATAAGGACATGAAATGTACTTATTCATGAATAAATATTGAGAATAATCAAAGATAACAATATACATTTAGATTCTCACATGAACACAATGAGGATTCAAATCCTAACCACCTATGAATCTGTGAAAAATTTCAAGTGAACTCCTCCAAAATCAGTCACAAAACCAGTACCCCCAATGGAATGTACTTGTTTTCAAATACATGATGAACAAAAATAAAAATCAAAGACAAAAATTTAAATCCACACAATACACACACACAATGAGCATTCGAAATCAATCAATAGGGTGAAAATTAGAATGATTCTTATGGGATTTTCTCTCCTCGTTTCTGAAAAATGGAGTAGTAGTTATAAAATTATTTCAATAGATTCGTAGTGAGTAGAAGTGTTCTAATTGTGTTGATAACGGGTGCAAATTCGTTCCCGAAACGTCCACCGAGATGAGTAAAAGTTTCATTCTCATTGAATATATTTATATTTCCAAATTTTCAAAAAACAAGGTGTCACTGACAAATAGAGAACTTATTTTCTAGGTATTTACGAATTTAATTTCGAGCGCAGTGACATTTCGGGACAGATTACAAAATCTGTCCTCACTACTTATTGAAATCACTTCATAAGTTCTACTTTATTTTTCAGAGATGAGGAGAAAATCCTACGAAAAGCTGAAAAATGTATCACTTCCTCGAGAAACATAGACAGTATTAAGAATGGATTATTTTGAGAATTATATTGCGAAAGAGAATGATGGCTTTAGGAAAAAGAGAACAAGAGAATAAATAACCATTGAGCCAACTCATTTCCTCAATTTTATTCGATATTGGAAAATTTTTCCTAATGCCATGAATCAATCTTGCACAGTTATTTAGCATTCGTTGTATTCTATGGTTGTCAAATAGAGTGAGGCATTGATGGAAGATGACATAGGCGAAATGAATGAACTCCTTAAGACACTTCGGTGATCGATGAGGCCTTGTCAAGCTGATCAATGGAGTCATAATCAGGTGAATGCATCCTATTTCACTAGGAATTCAAATCAAATATCAAATTGAAGCTATCACAGACAGACATTGTGAGCAAGCAGCTTGTCGAAAGTCGAAATTATTCTTGAGGTCCACCTACTCCAAGATATATCGTGAAAAGATTATATCAGCAAAACGCCTACCATGTAGATATCAATCCGTAATTGAGAATAATGAAGGAGATTCCTACTATGCAATTATTTCTGGAACTGTTGAAATTTGTGGTGATCAGCAAGTATAACTTCCATCCTAAATATTTTACATTTTACATTTCATGTATACATTCCGAAACACTCATTGCAGAAAATAAATTTCAACTACTTTTCAACTTCAACACCTCAGTTATCTCGTCAATAATCAATATTCTACTGAGGCAAGTTGGATCAGATCTCATTGAAGTCAAAAATCTACGATAGTTCCATGTACAATGACTCAAAGACTATCCTCATTTCATATGAGTAACTTTCATATTACTATTGCTAGTTATATCCAGGGAAGTTCATCTCAAATCAATAGGTATCAATCGGTTGAATAGATGAGCTGTGCTGAACTTCGAGAATATTGAAAATCACATCTGCATTTTGATCGATAAAATCAAATGAAATACTTTCTAAAGCAATAGTGGCCAAGTTATAACAGAAGCTCTATCAAGTCCGAGAATCATGACAAAGATTTTTTCATCGAGATTTGATTAATTTGTTCAGTTATGGATCAATCAATAAATGGTTCTGCCTCATTATAATATGGATCCGCATCGGTCGTCTGATGCCAGCCAAATTTCCTCAATATTTCACGAAAACATTCGGCAGTATTGACTTTGCTATCCAAGCCGTCATGAGGAAATGTAGTTTTACTGCCGTATTATGCTCTGCCCTCAGTTACCATAAATTTCCCAAGAAATCTCGTTCTGGAAGGTATCAGAGAACAATGGCATGAGATTCATATACAAGGTGGTTCCCAACCTATACGATAATATATTTTGTTATGATGCGAAAAGATCATCGGCAGGTGATAAATGATAAAAACTTGAGAGTCGAAAATATACATGAATATTCTTCAAACATGAAGTTTTCGGCATGAGAAAATCCAGTATGAAACATGAATGACAATTATTGAACATTGAGAAGTTCATACTTTATGAAAAATCTGCTTTCGAAACTTGAAATCAAAATCGGTTTTTTATTCATCATACCTCAAGTGCCAAGGCTAATATTGACGATAAGTTGAGTATAATGAAAAAATAAATATTTGTGTCACTTATTGATCGAATACAAAATGAATAGAAATCCAAAAATCGCATTATTATTTAGAAAAATCCAGCACAGGTATTTCGGCAACTAAGTTTCCATCCTCAGTAGACCTGAAAAGTAAAAAAGCTCAGCGACAACTGAGTATCTTTCAAGAGATATTCGCCGGAAATAACCATCGAGGCTTGTTTTGACCTGTAGAACATGAATATGTGAAAGCATACAGAATGTTCCAATTGAAGATACCAAAGTTGATGGAATTTCCAGGAGAACCGCAAGTCCGCCATTCCAGAATGTTAATGTGAACAAACATCCAGAATGTTGGTTGATAATAACTGCACAAACATTCAGAGCACCTGTGTCACCCGGTATACCTAGTCAGATGATAGTTTCTCTCTCAAAGAATTCTACGCACTGTCGCATAGAAATACCTTGACTTTGAAAACAATTGTGAATCTCCGAAATCGTGATTGATATTTATTTTATCATAACCATATACTGCTATGAAAATTGGTTGAAATTCACTCTGTAGATACAATATATATGTGCCTGATTATATGTTATGTTGGTGAGTTCACATGTCGATTGATTCACTTGGTCGACTAAAAAATCAAACAGTGGACATAATATTTCAACTAATCTTGTATTATTTAATCAAAGAAGTGAACAATGTTGCTTTGACAATCAACTTCTCGGAATTGAATGAAAGTGTTTCAGAAACTCTTGCACTAGTCGATATTGAATCAGATAGCAGAAAGACGCTATTTGCCTTTCTGAATGTTCCAACTTCCACCCTAACCCATACATAATGGAAATGAAAAGAGAAGGAAAAGGTGCACACTAGGAGAAACTCGATCCAGTGTTGGCCTGATGTGTATACACTACGATTCAATAGACAGCAGTAGACCAACAACAGTCACCATGATACGGACACTGCCTTTCTTCATAATCAAATTTGTTTGATGATGTTTTCAAGTTGTCTAGTCTCATTGAGAAGTTTTCAATCAAGCAATCAATTGACACATAGAAATTTTCAGTTCCTCCTTGAAACAGTTGAAAGATGAACAATTTGTTACGAATCAAACACTTGAAATCAGATCATTTGGATTAACCTCTTTTCATCTGTGAAATCCTATTCATTCCTAAATTATAACCTACAAAGGAATATTTCCAACATGTATTGCTTTTGGACGATGAGTTTGACCACTCTGTGTCTGGAAACATTGATGGGTAGGGGAATGGATGTTTCACCAAATGACTATAGAAGTTGTCATACAAGGTGTTCAACTGCGACCTATTTCTCCGTTTCTTTGAGTTTTCAAATATCTCTGACATGTATGGAAAATTTCTGGAGACTATGAAACTAAGTATGAATGTTAACTGTAACTGTTTAGGAAAAGAGTACCAGAGGCATATTTCAGCACTACCTTCGAAGGAAATACCTATGGAACTATACCCAACGTTTAGTAGAGTGATGGTGATATACGGATAATAGTATGGTGGTTCTACGTGTGACAAGTTCCATTCAGTAAAACAATTGCAAATCCATCGCTATACTGGAGGTAATGCTGGACTCCACCTATCAGACCACCAAGATCAAGATTCCATAATCATTGGAGAAGATTGGAACAAATATGATTGATATATGTAGAGTTATCAGTTTTGAGCGATGTGCATGGTCGAGATTTTGATTCTATTCAGGAGAAATATAAGAGTTTTTCAATTGGAAGTGAGTATATGATATTATAGAAACTATGAGTGATATAGAACAAGTTGAGACGACAGTGGATTTTGTAGAGAAATCATATGATCGTGAAAATAATTGATGAATCCACTTGACATCATCATCAATAATGACCATCATCTGCAATAATGACCAAGTATTCAGAAAATCGTGGAATATTAGTACTTTCGAGTATATGATCTCTATGAAACCAAAATGTGATGTGATTCTTGTGTATTGTGTTATTTCATTGGAAAGAATACACTATACTCATTTGGAAGTGTAAATTGTCTCCGAAATTCATTTTTCAATTCATTTCTTCTAATATTGGCATAGTACAGCCAAGGTTTTTCATCAATTTTCTCGCTATTGAACTCCAGTACCTAACATAATTTTTAAATTGAGTCACAAGGGATCCATGGAGTGGTGCAAATCTGACCAAGAATGTGATATAACTATATAAATTATTGGTAGATTCGATCTATGCCTGGCACATTTAGATATGTCCCGAATTGTCCCGATTGAGTAATACAGCATGCGTTGATCTCATCGTGAGCACAGTGGAAACAATGCGTTCAGTACTCAGATAATTTCATCACGTCGAAGGATGGACCTACTTCAGGAAAGTATGAATGAGCAAAGAAAAGTTATTCAAATGATTATTCAAAGTGTTTTCTGAAGATATTTATCGTTGAATATTTTTCGCATTTTATTCTGCATCAATACCTACCTACCAAGAATTGAACGGAAAAGTTCCTCACCGAAGTCCTCATTATAAAAGAGTGATTTCATTATTTTTTTATTGAAATTTCAATAATATTTTTCGTGTTAGAATTTTCCATAGTCTGACCGATTTCTATGTCTCGCTTGGCACCCCAGCATTCATTTCATCCTCATCTATGAGGCATTCAACAATACATATGTCTGACGGAAATTTCTGAAAAGATCTGATTCAGTACTAAGTGGAATCACGCATGAATAAAAATTGAAACACTGTTTTCAGTCCTCTCAATGGAGTCAAAAATCAACTCAATCGGCTGTGGATGGAATCTGAGACAGAATAGATTGAAATTATCGAGTGTTATTCGAAACACAAGATATCCGATTACGGTTTCAATATGGAAGTGTACTCATGTAATATGGATCACAGTGTAGCATCTCCGTATTCAAAAGCCAGAGTGGGAAATACGGGACGGAAAGTTTGCGAGTTTGATTTTATTCAGCGCGCGTTTGGGGATATCTGGAAATGTTTCCACTGTCGAGGAGAAGTTGCTTTCATTCCGTAAAGAATTACATTTTCTATTCAGAAAAAGGAAAGGTGGAGCCACTTTCCTGTTGGACGCCAACTTCCTTCTATCGATTTTTAGGTTTTTATTCTCCGCAACACGAGGAAACTCAGAGCAAAATAATATGGAACAAATATGGTAATAGTGTATTTTTCCACGACCTTATGATAGTAGCTACCTATATTTCTCGAAGATGGAAAGTCCGAAGCATACCGTAGGCAAGTTCGGGAATCATCCAAATGAATGATAGCCAAGATACGCGAATAGGAGACTATACTTTTCCTATGAATTCCACAAATATCTGGTAGAATTGAGGTAACCGATCTAAATCTCAGACATGAGAAATTAAGATATTTTATTGCTGATGGCAACCTTGATTTACAGTGAGTGTCACTGCAAACAATTCACTAGACCTTGGACTCGACAAAAATTTCCTGCGAAACTAAGAATTTTAAGCTATCATCAATTCCAATTAGAATTAGATTTTTAGATCTAACTATCAATTGATCCGATAAACTAGAGTAGGGTATATTCAAAAATCATCTTCATCAACATGAAATAGCAACTTTCTATTATCACATCCACCGACCTCTCATTATTTCTCTTTGATACTTAGATTATAGCAGAGAAGTCAATATAAAAAATTTCTGAAATGATGACTACAACTCCGACATCATTCCTCATTTGAATCAAACATAAGCAATGAGAGAGATCAAAATCCTAATTTCCCTCCAGAAGAAGAATTTTGCAAATAAGTTTTTCTCCCACTCATTCTGCTCAGAAGGTTTCTGGTTTTATCAAGTCACTGATTCAACAATCTCATCAGAATGTATATAACAACAGTTTGAGTCAATATTCAGTAAGAAATGAGGATGAAATCAAAAAATCATCGAAAAGTGGTGTATACAAAGGTTTTGGAAGCATTTCACATAGGAAGGATTTGTAGAACTTTGAAAGTTTCTATGAATGAACAATCGGACCATATTGCTCTATCTTGTCAATTCTCGGGGGGAGTGGGTGATTGCGATTTCGAATAACATTCTTTCGACAAATACTACTCACTTGCAGGTATCGCACTGATGATGGCCTGAAAGCCAAAAGCGCTTGGCAAATTCAAATTAAATATTTCTACACGAAATAAGAACATGTATTATTGTATCGATAGTCCAATTAACTCTTCTATCTATTTTTAATGAGGGATAATTCTAATTCACCACTCTATCATCACTCGCAAACACTATGAACTATTCTATGGAAAGAGTTCAAGGAAAAACAGGATGAAATGAATCCATCTGAAAAATGCAATTATGATCAAAGAAATTAAAATAGAAAAATGGACCGAGAAAAGATCTGAACATGCATGGATCTCAAAGTTAATGACTTGCCGCTTTCCTCTCTGCGCTAATCGATACATTGATTGATTCAATGTAGGAAAATGATTCGTTTCCGATATACAAGGTGTTCAATTCTCTAAAAAAAATCGATTCAATGATAATTGCTTCTGCACAATTATTACAATCAATGTATTAGATTGATAGTTTATTGCGAGAAAATAGCATCTAGTAGATTAGATAAAAGGTTTCATTTTTTTCATTGAAGCATCTACTCATTAGGAATGTCAATGGAAGAAAATGTTTCTTTCGAATGGCATACTGTTTGGGTAAAATGCTCCATGAAATCGAGGGAAATATTGCGAGTACAAAATTGCTTTCGCCGTTTCCATCATTCTTAAAGTTCGAGGTCGTCCATTGTCAGCGCTATAAGTTTATTGAAACATCCACTTTCCCAGAGAAATCCGAGTATGCGATCAGTCATCGACTTGATAATAAATAGCCTAATTCATGAATATTGAATCCAATATGTGAATGTGTAACCTACGTGCAATCGATGTATAAAGTAATCGTAACGAAAATGTGTTATAATACCCTGTGCATTCGCCAATTGGTGGATTAAAATATACTGGTGACTCCTTCGCCAAAACAAAAGGTTCATAATTATTTTTTGTTTTTTTCTGGGATATAAAATCAGTAATCCATTTTGTTTCGTTACAGAACGACGAAAAAAATACAGATAATAGTGTCTGTCAACAGCAGTCGATTACAGGCTGAGAAAATGAAGAAAAAGCTGTGCGAATGACAATTTATTGAACAGAAAGGAGTATTCGCAGTATACTAGCCTGTGGCCAAGAAAATTTTAGCATCGAAGGTAGCAAACCAATTACGATATACTCGGACAGGGAAGCTGCAATTTTGACTTTACGATCCAACACTATAATCGCGATAAAGTTGGTGCCTGATTGAGAAAAAGCCCTGTGAAACCTATGAAAGTGTCAACAGGACATGACAACCTGGTACCTGGCCTAATAGGCACCTGGCACTGATTGAGAGCGATAGTCCAGATAGTGCAGATGTCCTTGGAAGGTCATGAAACATCATCACAGGTTATGTGATTGTAAATTGGGATTCACTGAGGATTCACTTCACGAGGATTGTAAAGAGGATCAGCTGGGATAATTGCTGAGTTGTTCCTCAAAAAAATTAACACATCCAGCTGAATCACCATAGTGAGTGAGTGGTTCCGAATGAAGAGGCCCACTTTCAAAGGTTCTGTGTATAGATTCCGAAATATCAGGAGGTATCTCTGGGGTGGTGACTTCTTCTTATTACTTTCATTGTCTGAATCGCTACAAGGTGATATTTTCTGTTATAGATGAAGCTTGATTGATGGGCTCTGCTCATACATGATATATTCAATTCAGAAGAAATTGATCGCCTAGTCGGTGATACTACACTCACGAATTTATTGATGTTGAACGGTAGTAAAACGGTGGGCGATAATTTTCCTTTTTCATGATAGTTATTTCCATGGTCGGTGCTCAACGGTTATCTCCTCTATCATGCCACCATGAGTGATGCAAAGTAGACGAGTTCAAGCTGGTCAACCGTTCATTATCAGGTTCTAGACCTGCTGAACTTCGTTCTACCAAGCATCATTCATCAATAGAACGGCGAAGCTGTTGAATTTTTTAGTGAAGTCTCTCCGGCAGCTTATTGCGACCTCCAAACTTTCGAGAATTCCAATACTATCCTTTTCTCCCAACATTTCACTGCTTGCTGACACGATGTTCCACGAACATTAAAAAGGGTTTCTTTTCGTTTTGTTAGATAGATATTGATAGATATTGATAGATATCAGACCTGAACCTATCTTTCTTCGAATAAAAGTGTAGTGTGTCATACATCAAACATAGACCTTTTTTTCAGAGGTTCAACTGAATACACCTGATCCTTCAGACAACAGGCAGTCATGAATGTCGTCCATCGATTTTTTTTAGTTTGAAGGGATTTTTCATGCTTGCACGTAGTTTACAGGCTCGAGATATCTCATCAACAGATTGATTCCTCAAAATCGATTGAAGATATACAATAAATGAAATGCATAATCTCTTTTCAAGTTTTCTATTGGAAACAAAAAAAAAAACAGATCTAGTTATGACGGAGATTAGATGCAGATTCGAAGATATTATTTCACGATGTTTCCTCAGGTATCGTTGATTCATCTAACTAATTCTTGACCAATATTATCCGATTATCATATGTGGTTTTTCTCAAGTGTAGTTTTTTTCTAGATTATGAGTTTCGATTTGCCATGTCACCAAAGAGAATTCTTCCTACCTATGCTTCGAAGATCTCTGCCTGGAATCGGCACTATCTCTACTCTTTGATCCTTTCGAAAATATATTAAATAGCTCCACAACGGATCCCGTCCACGCGTGTCTGTCTGTGTGTCTTTCGTTTCGGAATCCCATTCCCGATCTGTCGCTTAAACAAAGGGCTGCAAACAAACGCCCGGATGGACTGTCATTGTCGGAATGCAATAGCAAATCAAGATTGGATTTCGACCCCTGCCTTCGCGGGGTCGCAGTCGCTAGTCTAATCTCGACCTCTCACTCTCTCTTCTGCCGCCACCCCCGATAACCACCCTCGGATCGCCTCTTCGAGCCAGCGGCGTCCAAACGCTGTAGACAAATATATTGACTGAAGCTCATTACCTGAGTGACAAAGCAAAGCAGAAGGAAAGAGTAATACCTATTTGATATGAACTTTTTGGTCAGGACTAGCAAATTTAATTTTGATGTCTTTAAAGGCGGTATGAATATTCACTGTATTGTTCCACACATTTGACGATTTTTAATGCTCTTATCGGCAGATTCAGAATGCATTATTTGGAATCGTGATTATGATCGTGATAATGCAAATTTTATTCTAGCTCTTTCTGTGAGTTAACTCTTTCAACTTGTGAAATGGGAAAACACCGAACCTCATCAACCTCACCTTCGGAAATAAAGACATGAACCTTCGCGGATACTTATACTATGAAAATATCTTCATTATTTGTTGACATCCGCAATTCACGGATCCACGATGTCGCCTATGAATTCAAATCCAAACCAAAATGAATTCAGCAGATATATTCAACGCCATCGTCGTTTTTGGCAAATTCAAAGAATGTTGAAAAACGGCGTAATTCAAATAAGAGTCAATATAGATCAATATTGTGGTAGATAATGATGGGGTTCTCAGTTGGATGGAAGAAACGTGTAGTAGTTTTCATCAATATTGAAGTGACATGCATGAAATGAAAATTGATCCAATTATGCATGAAACATAGAAACATAACGGAATAACCAGCAACCTCAAATATGTCCAAATCAAAGTAGTATAGTAGTAGTAATGTAGTATACAGTTCGTCTCAATAATAATGATGATAATAATAATAATATTAATAATAATGATGATCATAATTTTATTGCTTCTGAAACGGGTTCACACTGAGAAGTGTGTGTTTGAAAAAATTATATTAATATACGTATTAAGCTGTGTTAATTAGCTAACAATCTGCTAACAGTGGATTGTAAAATCTCAGTATAATAAACTAACCATCATTCACCCAATATTAAAGAAAGTAACCTGAGAATGTTCCAGATATATTCTGAGATTTCTTTGACTACCGGAATAGTTATGTTCTCTAAAGTATGGATAAGTTTATCCAGATTCTGATTGATTTCGGTTCATAGCAGTGTTAAACGGGCATTCGAAGATGATATGAATATTCCAATGTTTCCAGCGCAAAATATTCAGAGTAGTTAACACGCAAATGATTGAATTATCTCTCATCATTCTCAAGATTGAGCCGCATAATGTCATAAAATGAGTGAGTAGTTGGTATAGGAAGTCGATAATTATTTATGCACCAAGTGCGTTTCAGATATGACTGATCCAGCCATGGGATGGTGATCTCAGAAACGATGGGTTAAATGAATTTGGTCAAGTGATTTTCGAAATTATTCAAAGTTTGTTACTTGTATCGAAAAAAGGGAATTTTTGAACAATCCATTCTATTTTCCCTCGATGTCATTATTATAAATAGTGAATAACTGAAAATACAATACATTTTTTCACATACGCGGTCCTGATTATGTGTTCACAGATTCCGAGAGCTTTTTCCATTCTGAATATACATCCATGTATCGTACATAGTAGTGCGTTGAATGTGTTTAGACATCATCATTTTCTTTCCAAAACTCTGAATCAAATAATCGTCAATTCCACTCAATTTGAAGCAAAATGAGTCAGCACGTCTATATACAATATCTAATTTGTTTCGATTGATGAACTAGTAAGAACGGACATCGAAAAAAAATTCAAAAAAATGACAAGTTCACAATAATACGATAAATGGAAATTTCTGATTTTTTTTAAAAATCGAATTGAAGTTTTTTTTCTGGAGAACCCCTTGCTAGCTCAATATCTAGCAAAAATTTGATTTTCGTGGTTTCTGCAATTCTTTCAATTGTTATTCTGAAATAATGTTTCACCAAATCGACCAACATGTAGCATATACATAACTTGACTATCTTATTAAAGCTATCGCCATATTCTCCATATGTAACATATACATAAGTTCACTATCTAATTAGAGCTATCGCCATATTCTTCCTTGGTCGATTTGGTGACATTATTTCAGAATAACAATTGGAAGAAGTATGTATTGAAAACTGTTTGGTGTGTCGGAATCTGTAATAATTAAGTTTCTACTAAATAATGTGAGATTCCATGAATTAAGAAAAATATATGTTGACATGCAACGTTTTGTGCGTTGATTAACTCAAATAATGAACGATGTGATTATTGATAATAGTTATTGGCAATCGGTAATATCGACAATTAGGTGATATTATACACTGAGAGAACAGAAATTTGTATCCCACCGTTTCCAAGATCCCCATGCTGTGCATCCTCATCTTGTATACAGTGTACACACAAATTCATTTTCCACCATATAAGAACTGAATATTCATCGATCAAGTCGGCGTAAGCACGATGTGATGTTATCGAGTTGCTATACCTATCGTTGATCTATTTCAATTATCAGAGCTTTCATTTTCTCGATCCACTGAAACTAACTCGACTCTGTATCAAACTTATGTGGATATGGGTGCATGAATAGGTTGAACGAAACGGATAAGAGAAACATGTTTGTTTCGTCATCATCATAAGCTCATTTAGTTATTATCATTATCATTTAGTTAGGTATTTAGTTCAGTTATATTTATTGATTTATTGGGAATTAGTTATCGAACAACCCTCGTAGTTTGGTAGTAATGAAATATTTCAGTATCGAATGTTAAGTTTTTTTCGGGATTTATCGCGTATGGTAAAAAATGAAGTGAAGAACCATCTTGGCCCACCTATACCAGAACGGGCAGAATCGATTCGCATCGCATACCTATAGTTCGGACTCATAAAAATCGCTCCGCATATAGCGTGATCTAATGGTCCCCGGTTTCGGCACCCAATCGTGGTTTCGCAACCTGTCATCAAGATCCGGTATCGCCCAGTCTACATCCTGGTACCTCTGGAAGTTCAGGCCCAACCCTTGAAGAAGAGTAAGAGATTCTTTATCTTCATTTTCGTTTGCTTTATTCGATTTCGAGATATTTTTTTATACAGTCCATATTTGGTTCATTCATTGGTCACTTCGAGCCGGATTTGAAATTATTGTGGAAATACGTAAATAGTTCGATTCGATACTGACATGTTTCATTATTGCCAGAATAGCTCAAGGTCTCTTTCGATTTAGTTCGTTTCGTAGTTTTTTTTTATTCACCTGCGCTTATCAGCAAATCGTTTTTGGTGATTAAAACAAGTTTCAGTCAACACATATAGCAATACATATATTTTGGAAAGTCATGAATAAATAGATTTATCCTGTTATGGTTTGAATAGACTTTTCGAGTAAATTCTGTTCTCATACGATTTATTCTATTTTTCATTTTGATTTCGTCGAATCCATCCAAAAAGAGTCTTGTTGATCAGTACTCTGTTTATTTCGAGCTCGTCTGTTATACAGGATATATTCAACTTGATAGTAGTAAGAAATTTAGTAAACATTTGGGAACCTTTTTATTGGCATCATGGCTAGCAAGTTGAAACAACAAAAAAGTTTACGAGATGTATGGATAAATCGTCTGACCGAATTAAAGAATGTTGCTGAAGAAGCATTGACTGATGAACATCTTCGAACCCAACTCAAAATACGAATTGCTGATATTGAAAAAGTAGCTGAAGAATTTGAAAAAAATCATTTGTTGGTTACTGCCCAGTCAGCCACAGTTGACGGTTATGATATGAGAATAGAGGAAGAAATTCGTAAAACTTTCGACAACAATTTTTATAGGGTAAAAGAAATTTACCACGAATTATTTGAAAAGTCTGAACAACCTAAGTTAGAATCCGATGTGAGGCTACCTTGTGTCAAGTTGCCTAAAATTGATTTACCGAAATTTAATGGCAATGTTAGAGATTGGCCTTCATTTATTGATTTATATAGAGCATTGATACATGATAATGCTACTTTGTCCAAAACGGAAAAGTTTCAGTATCTTTTGTCTTCTTTGTCAAAAAATGCATTGATGTGCGTAAAGAGTATCAATCTTACAGATGACAATTATGATATTGCATTTAGAACGTTAGTTGAGCGTTATCAGAATCAAAGATTGCTTGCTAGTGCCTATTGGCAAGCAATTATTGATGCGTCCAAATTGAATTCGGATTCTGCCAATGATCTTAGAGAACTGTTAGATTGTTTCAATGAAAATTTGGAGGGCTTGAGAAATTTGAACTTGCCGGTTGATTCGTGGAGTTTTGTATTGTTCCATATACTGATAAAAAAGTTGAACCCTGATATGGTGAAAAGATTTGAATTGCATTACGCTTCAACTGACATACCAACCTATAATGCTCTTTCAGCATTTTTGAAAATTCAGTGCACGGCGCTCGAGTCGGCGAATATCAATTCGTATCAGAAATCTCAATATTCTCGTTTCAAGAAAAACAATAACAGTTCACCAACCCACACATGTCGAGATAATCACATATCGACAAATCGTACTTCGTCTTTTGTAACGGAAGTTAGTGGTAACTCTTGTGTATTATGTAATGCATCACATTCGCTTACAAAATGTCAAAATTTCATTAAAAGGCAACCTTTTGATAGATTCACTTTTGCTAAACAAAAGTTTTTGTGTCTGATGTGTTTGGAATCGGGACATCGTTCAAACACATGTTCTATACAGAGTGGTTGTTCAAAATGTGGCTCTAAGCATCATGATCTATTACATTACAGCAATAGGACATCTATTTCGGCAAAACCAGCAGTTCTGCCAATGACTTCTAATTCAGATAATAGTACTATCAATTCGAATCAAAGTAGTACTTCTCATGAGAATAGTATCGTTTCGGCGTGTTCTATTTCGCAGGAAATTGGTAATTTTTCGAGTATGTCAGAATCTGTTTTTGTTTTGCTGGCTACAGCAGTTGTTGAGGCTTTGGATGCTGAAGGTCGTTTGATGCAATTGAGAGTGATGTTAGATAGTGCCAGTCAGGCTAGTTTCATCACTTCAGTTTGTTGTGATCGATTGGGATTACGTCGATCCCAAACGTCTTTGGAAATACGAGGTCTTGGAAAAATGTCTTCTAAGGCTCACGGTGGAGTTAGTTTCGATATTCGACCTGTTGGAAAATCGTCTCCTGTTGTTACAGTCGATGCTTATGTTATTCAAAAAATTTGTGAGGCGATGCCTTCAACTTTTATACCTAGTAGAAATTGGTCTCATATTTCGAATATTAAATTAGCTGACCCTCAATTCAACTCACCTTGTGGCATAGATATATTATTAGGTGCAGATGTATTCTCTACAGTTCTACTTGATGGTCAGTTACATGGAGGTCCCAATGAACCTACAGCTCTTAACACTATTTTTGGTTGGGTAATAACAGGAAAAGCTTCGTTTGAACAGTCGACCGTTGTTAATTCGTATTGTTCTACTTTCGATATTGATTCATTGAATTCCAACATTAAAAGATTTTGGGAAATTGAAAATATTCCAGAAACCAATGAGTTGTTGTCACAGGACGAAATATTATGTGAAGAAATCTTCACAAAAACGTTCACTCGTGACATTTCTGGTAGATACAGTGTATCTTTACCATTTAGAAATGGTGAACCGTTGTTTGGTGATACTCGTTCTATGACTCTCCGACGTTTTTTGTCTTTAGAACGTCGTCTCAAAAGTAATATTGAATTATATGAGTCATATTCGCTATTTATGAAAGATTATTTAGCGTCGAACCATATGAGTATCGTGTCTGGTCCGCCTAAAGACCTAAATAAAATATTTTATATTCCACATTTTTGTGTTTTGAAACCTGGAAGTGTTTCAACAAAATTGAGAGTTGTTTTCGATGCCTCAGCGGCTCCACCTGGTGGTGATTCTTTGAATCAATCATTATTGATAGGTCCAAAATTACAGAAGGATCTCTCGCAACTACTGTTGTCATTTCGTTGTCATCGTTATGTAATCACAGCCGATATTCGTCAGATGTATCGTCAAATACTGATACATCCCGAACATAGAGATTACCAAAGAATACTTTGGCGTTTTGATTCTCAAAATCCTGTTGAGGAGTTTAATTTGAATACTGTTACATATGGTGTCAGTAGTGCTCCATTTCTGGCTATTCGGACTTTGTGTCAATTGGCGCACGATGAGGAAGTTAACTTTCCTTTCGCATCGAAAATATTGTTGAATGACATTTATATTGATGATTTGATCACAGGATGTGCTACGCTGGAAAACACGAAACTACTACAGGAGGATATTATTGCATTACTGAAAAAAGGTGGCTTTGAACTCAGAAAATGGGCAAGTAATCACCCTTCTCTATTAGATAATTTTCCTGATGATTTTCGATATCAACCTTCATTATCTTTCGATAAAGATGACAATTCAATCATCAAAATATTAGGTTTGAAATGGTTTCCGAATTCAGATATGTTTTCGTATCAAGTGGACATTGATGATCGATTGTGCACGAAGAGAACAATTCTGTCAGATTTGGCGCGAATTTTCGATCCACTTGGTTTTGTGGGTCCAGTTTCGTTTTATGCAAAATATTTCATACAGTATTTGTGGGCTCTGGGATTAGAATGGGATCAAGAACCGCCAGATGATTGTATATCTCGTTGGATAGATTTCAGGAAAGAATTGAAACATCTATCCTCAATCAAAATTCCTAGATTCTTTGGATCGTGTACCAGTATTGTGGATTGTCAACTGCATGGATTTTGTGATGCCTCGGAAAGAGGATTCGCTGCAGTTGTTTATATTCGTACGATCCACGAGAGTTCAATGAATTCTTTTATTGTGATGGGCAAATCGAAAGTTGCTCCCTTAAAAAAAATATCCTTGGCCAGACTGGAATTATGTGCTGCGGTGCTCTTGGCAGAGTTATTGACATTCGTTATCAAAACGATTGGGTCAAAACTTTCGTTAGATTGTATATTCGCATGGTCGGATTCGATGGTTACTTTGTACTGGATAAAATCAGAACCTCATCGTTGGCAAACTTTTGTGGCAAACAGAGTGAGTCGTATACAAGATCATGTGGCGCCATCTTGTTGGAGACACGTCTCGTCGAAAGATAATCCAGCAGATTGCGCTTCTAGAGGTTTAACTCCTAATGAATTATTGTCACACACATTATGGTGGGCGGGGCCCAAGTGGCTGAAAGAACCGCAAGAGTCTTGGCCTACTTCAGTTGATCCTAAAATTGACACTTCTGAAATTGTTATTAAAGAATCAAAAAAGATCGTTTTCTCTACCCAGATTTCGACTGACTGGTTAGATGAATTTTTGAACAAGTATTCTTCTTGGTTGAAAATTTTGCGAATCACGTCATACGTTCTTCGATTCATCAACAATATTAAAAATTCAAAAAATAAGAATACTGGTCTTATTCTCTTACCAGAAATGCACCAGTCCGAAATCGTTCTGGTAAAATTGGTACAGAGCATTTCATTTCGCGAAGAAATTGCTGCTTTAAAATCGAAGAAAACTCTTTCTAAATCGTTTCGTAAACTCGCTCCGTTTCTGGATGACAACGGAATTATAGTTGTCGGTGGTAGACTCAAGAACTCTAGTTTACCTTATAGACAAAAACATCCTATGCTGCTCCCTCAAAAGCATCGTTTGACTTATTTGCTCATTGAGTATTATCATTTATCAAATCTTCATCCTGGTCTTCAAACATTGCGTTGTTTGATTGTCCAAAATTATTGGATACTCAACGCCAAACGAGCCATTCGTCAAGTTATTTCACGTTGTAATAGATGTTTTCGTGTTCGACCTACATCATTGACTCCGTATATGGGTAATTTGCCCCCTTTTCGAGTCAATCAAGTCAAGGCCTTTTCTGTTGTTGGTGTAGATTTTGGAGGGCCTTTTGCTATTACAATGTCAAAGTCACGCGGAGCCAAGACATATAAAGCTTATATATGTTTATTTGTTTGTTTTGTGACGAGAGCCATACATATTGAGCTTGCATCTGAATTGTCTGGCGAAGCATTTTTGGCTGCATTGCGCAGATTTATCGCCCGTAGAGGGCGCTGTTCAGTAATTCATTCAGATTGTGGTACCAATTTTGTTGCAGGTAGTAAATATTTGAAAAATATATTTCAGGACGTAGCGAAAGAAGAAAATATCGAATTTCGCTTCAATTGTCCATCAAGTCCACATTTTGGTGGCATTTGGGAAGCAGGAATTAAATCCGCAAAAAGCCATCTCACTCGTGTAGTTGGTGAACAAATTTTGTCTTTCGAAGAATTTTATACGGTGTTAACACAAATTGAAGCTGTGCTCAACTCTCGGCCCTTGTGCGAACTGAGCACAGATCCTAATGATTTGAATGCACTGACACCGGGTCATTTTTTGACATTAGAGCCCCTTACATGTTTGCCAGATCCCGATTTTTCTGACATAAAAATCAATCGCTTATCAAGGTGGCAGCTTTTACAAAGAATCAATCGCGATTTTTGGAAACGGTGGCATTTCGAATATCTGAATACCCTCCAACAACGACAAAAGTGGACGAAAGATCAAGCGTCTTTAAATATTGGAACGTTAGTCTTGATTAAAGATGAACTTCAGCCCCCCCTTCGTTGGCGTTTGGGACGCGTAGTTCAATTATATAGTGGTTCAGATGGAATAAATCGCATTGCTTTGATAAGAACGGCATCTGGAACTGTTAAGAGGCCGTTGATAAAGTTGTGTCCTCTACCGTCTCAATAAAATGCACCTTGCATTTTGGTGGGCGGAATGTTTCGTCATCATCATAAGCTCATTTAGTTATTATCATTATCATTTAGTTAGGTATTTAGTTCAGTTATATTTATTGATTTATTGGGAATTAGTTATCGAACAACCCTCGTAGTTTGGTAGTAATGAAATATTTCAGTATCGAATGTTAAGTTTTTTTCGGGATTTATCGCGTATGGTAAAAAATGAAGTGAAGAACCATCTTGGCCCACCTATACCAGAACGGGCAGAATCGATTCGCATCGCATACCTATAGTTCGGACTCATAAAAATCGCTCCGCATATAGCGTGATCTAATGGTCCCCGGTTTCGGCACCCAATCGTGGTTTCGCAACCTGTCATCAAGATCCGGTATCGCCCAGTCTACATCCTGGTACCTCTGGAAGTTCAGGCCCAACCCTTGAAGAAGAGTAAGAGATTCTTTATCTTCATTTTCGTTTGCTTTATTCGATTTCGAGATATTTTTTTATACAGTCCATATTTGGTTCATTCAATGTTATTATTAGCTAATATTAAACAACGAGAGGAATGCTTGTTATATCAACGGGCATAATGATCAAGCATTGTAGCTCATAAAGTCCTAGGGCATAATGAGTATGTTGAGGAATTATAAGCAAATACACTATGAGCGAAAATTGAAATAACAGAATGCAATGTTCAAGGAAATGGATTTCGTCTACGTCATTGGTTTTTGAAGGATCCCACACAGACACGGCGGTATACACGAATACAATGACGTGTCCGAATCAAAGTGAACCTTCAATTCGACAAATTGAAAAAATACTCATCAGATGGCTGTTCCGCACTCACCTTTTTCTTCTTCCTCCTGTGATCCGAGATACTCTTGAGTCGGAAATTAAACGAGATTCGAATAACTCGCATTCTTACCATTGCTGCGATCCAAAGGCAGAAAGTTATTTGTTCGATACAATACATGAGAAGTATATTAGCGTCAAAGGACGAAGATATGGAACTGTATCACTTATCTGCTATTATATATACTGTATATGTTCTATATCGTTGATAATCGATAATATCGATACTTCGAATTTTCTAAATATTATATCAAGTGGTATTCGCTGAGAAAATCTCACATCAAATATAGAATTGACTCGACATAATCTGAAGTTGAGTGTGAATATCATTTTACCTATGAACTTGAAAATTTCCTGTGTAATTTCATGCTCCTTCCCCCATGGAGGAGGTGAAAATTTCCGAAAATTTGTCTAGTTGCTATGGTAACGATACAAAATACAGACTTTCAATTGGTCGAAAATGTGAAATTTTCGATGATATCGATACTCATCGTTGATAATTCAATAAATTATCAATAATATCGATAACATATCTATATATATGTACATAATGTAGTATATAAATTGTTGTATTTCATGAATATTTTCCATGAGTTTGAATTCAAAGGAAAGTTCCGTACTCCGAATATCCTGCACATTGGCAAAACAGTCCACATCAGGTGACACGTAGTTAGAATACTTACAAATGAGTTTTAAAACGCTATGAAGAATATTTTTGAACTCTATGATTTTTAAATACTGTCTGTAAGTTCTTCGAGGAGGTGGTACATTCATTTTTCAGCTTTTCATGGGATTTTCTCTCCTCGTTTCAAAAAATAGAGTAGAAGATATTGAAAATTATCGTAATATATTTGTGGTAAGGACAGATTTAGGATCTGCCCCAAAATGTCACTGCGCTTGAAATTAAACCTTTAGATACCTAAAAGAGAAATTCTCTATTGGTCAGTGACACCTTGTTTTTGAAAAAATTTGGAAATACAGATATATTTAATAAGAATAAAACCTCTACTTATCTTGGTGGACGTTTCGGGTACGAATCTGCTCCCGTTCTCAACACAATCAAAATATTTTTCTCTTCGTAAAATTTTTCGATGTTTTCGATTTTGACACTTTTCAGTGTCGAAGAGAAGAGAAAAATATTTTAATTGTGTTGAGAACGGGAGCAGATTCGTACCCGAAACGTCCACCAAGATAAGTAGAGGTTTTATTCTTATTAAATATATCTGTATTTCCAAATTTCTTCAAAAACAAGGTGTCACTGATCAATAGAGAATTTCTCTTTTAGGTATCTAAAGGTTTAATTTCAAGCACAGTGACATTTTGGGGCAGATCCTAAATCTGTCCTTACTACAAATATATTACAATAATTTTTAATAACTTCTACTCTATTTTTAGAAACGAGGAGAGAAAATCCCATGAAAAGCTGAAAAATATATGATTTTTTGTGGAACTAGATGATTTATGATGTGAGGAGAATCGGAAGCTCTTCTTTGCGAGAGTAAGTGATGAAAATGAACTTTGTTTAGTTTGAAGGTAGCGAATTTGATTCACACCGTTCAAGTAACTTGTTCATGTTTTCTTGGAGACATGAACAAGTTGACGATCGAAGTGGATGAAGTTCCGACGTTCACTTTCCTAGAGATTTTCTCTTTCATTCAGTCTACGAAAAATGGAAAGAGATCAATTCTGACTTGGGTATTTCCACGACCAAAGTTTGCGTGAATTCTAGGGAAGAACACCGTAAGTACCTACATTTGAGATTATAATACAACCAGTTGCCTGCCTGTATAGTTTCCACACGTTTAGGGTGAATCCATGGTCCAAATTTATTGGACATTTTGCGGTGTCTATAATTCTCCATGAAAATTCCGCCGTGACGCTCGCGTCCCGGCCGCCGTCCGTCCGTCGATATATCTCCATCGTGGAGGATTTCCCCATGGCGTCCCGGCGGTCGCCGCCACCTGCGTTCTCGGATGATAATCATGTCACATAAAAGTAAAAAGATATCGGCCGGTGCGTCATCTCATCCCACAGCGAGGCGTGCTTGCACACCCCGCATATTCGCTTCTTTCGCTCAGCAGTGCCGTATTAAAATGTCCGATTTTTTTATTTATGTCGACGTCGTCCGACACGCCGAAGATGTCTTGATGTTCATTTCACGATGCTTTCGTGGTTTCACTTACGAGGTCCTTTTTTTAGATAGAATACGGCCACTGTTACTTTCACCCTCAAGGACCTCCGTTTCTAGCTCATATGCTAATTTCTTGTAAATATTCCTTTTCATCTGTTTCAATGTCCAATACTCGGAAGATTATCTCCATGATCGGATGTAAAACTCTACGTTCATAAAGAGTTTTCCCAAAGACTAGAGCACTAGGAGCTTCAGTATTGGTTAATTGTTGTAATAGATGTGCTACAACCAGTTCAGGTCTCTCGAGGCCTTCTTGTTTTTGAGGAATATGAGGGTTTGGAGATTGTTTGTGGGTTATATTCACTCCATGTCAGGATGTAGTGAGATGTTTCCGTTCACCACCCGCGAAATCTGCAATTGCTGTTTGCCTCAAAGCTCAACTCTTTCAGATTTTCTCAGTCTTCAGTGCCTGGTGAGAAATTTTGTTGCTTTGTTGGTGGAGCTTGGCTGATCAATACCTAGAATTTTTCTTTTGGAACTTTTTTGGAAGTGAGTGTCGTCAATGTTAATCATTTCGCTCTTTTTTTCCTTTCTGGAAGTGCAAGTTTCTCTCGTGGAGCTGTCGTGAGAAGCTAACAGCTTCGACGATCGCTGGAATATCAGACAGAATTGTCCTTTTTCCTGCATTCAATCAATATCCTGTCGGCATTTCTTGTCGTGGAATTTGATGAAACGTTCGATAGCTACTTTGCTGTTGTAGGTTTGTTGAGCAATTTGGCTTGTGGATGATTTAGTCCTCTATAGAGTATTGGATCCATTATATTATGATGGTTCTGCAGATCGTGAGTGTATCCTAGAGCCTCCAATTTTTCTTGTTTTCCGTGTCAAAGTTCAGTCAGCTGGAAGACAAGCAAGTGTGCAATCAGAGGTGAGGACTATGCCTTGTGCTACATCAAGGAACCATTATTTTAATGAAAATTCCACACATGTGATTTTTAACCAATCAGAACGTGTATGTCTGTCAGATCACCATAGGAACGGATGAATTTTATCGTAATTTTTTTCCTGGTGGGTACCCAACAGCGAATTATACTGGAAATTTTTCGGACAATCTAATTTTTATTCTTTTCACACATAATAATAATTTTGATTAATTTTAACAAAAAGCTCAAATGTTTTCTAAATTCATGGACCATTATGATTGATGTTTATATTAAAAACGCAATTATTGTATACTATGGCAGGTTGATTCGAAGTTGCTTGCTCTTGATTTAGAGATTCTTGGGCTGTCTTTGCAGAAGTTGAAGCAGACCTCATTGTGTCAATTATATCCTGATGATGGCCCGTTATTTTAATTAATTGCTGTTCTCCAATTCTGTCTTGCAAGAACTTGATAAAGACGAAAATTGATGTTGTTGGAAACACATTTGGTGTGGAATTTTCTTACCGAATACCACACGAAGTCAAATTAAATCCGGTAAATTTTTTCTCGCTCATGAATATTTTTAGAAAGTTATCCCTAAATATTCATGAGCTCGAAAAAATTTCCCGAAATAATTTGACCTCTACTGGTATTACTAGTGATAATATTTGACTTGACCTCTCCGATGTGTTCAAGTTCTGTGGTATACAAATGAACTTCATGGAAAATTTAGTTTGGCAAATAATAATATACACAAGCTTTCCATTACTGATCATTATATGAGTAAAACTCCTGAAACTGGGAACGAAAAAGTAAGAAAGAACGTCTCTAGGATTATATTCGATTTGTAACGGAATGGCAAACAGCATCTAGCTTCTTTGCAGAACGGCACGTACTGCGTTAGTTCGGCCGACCCCCGCATTCATTATGGATCACATCCTCCTGCACCCTTCGCCCTAATGCATATATATATATATATATATATATATATATATATATTCTCGGTCGCGCCTTATTTATTCGCACCCTCTTCGACGTCGTTCCTTCCGACGCTGGTCAAACGCCGTCGCCTTTGATGTTGTCTGACGCGAATGCTAAGTAACAACTTTTATTGGACTCCGATATTCATGAATGAAGATACCGGGAACGCCAATGCCCTTGAGATGATGGACCGGAATCAAAGGAAACACAAAACTCAAAGGAAACACAAAACGTCAATAGATTAATAACGTCAAACTGACAGATCTACATTTATGCTTGATTTCTGTTCTGTTCTGGAAAATCCGGTGTGTTGATTGATTTTAATATACCGAGTGACCCCGGAGATACGTATCCCCCTATAAATTCCTTAGTTGACAGAATAAATGAACCAAATTCCCACGACCAAATGAAAGTTGGAAGTGAGTTCTACCCTGAAATGTATGAGAACTGAAATGAACGCGTTTATGTATAAACTCCAAGATATGTGTATTTATGGAATATTTCTAGGTTTTATAAATGAATATATATATATATATATATATATATATATATATATATATATATATATATATAAAATCAGTCCAAAAACTCTAGACAATGGCAACAATTATTGATAACAAGGATCGAGTTGATTTGCAAATAAAATCTTCCTATATCGCAATCAGAGTTGAGAGAGGTCAAAATGAAAATACATGTTTTTTTTTCAAATGAGAACGAGTTATTGGAAAAAGGGTGAAAAGGACTTTTGAATCAAACGATGTATACAAAGTGAATTGTATTGACGATATGTACGAAAAACTATGAGAAGCGAACTATTATAGTGTCGTGAAAATAATGAAATACTTGAGGAGAAGATTGGACATCCTAATTATACAGGGAGGCCCATCGAAAACGTACCGCAAGGCATTACAGACTGGGAAAGAACTTTTCGATAAAATCCGAGAACAGGTAGAGTTTGTTCGTCAAAGGGACACATTTTGACGTAACAAGCATAGTAAAACCTTGGGGTGTCACCCCAACATTTTTTTCGAATGGGAAGTGGGGTCGAGCGATACCTCTTTAGAAGGGGCTGATCATTCCCTACACAGTGCTACTTACATTTTCAAAATCGGTCCACTTGTTCAGAAAATATGGAGCGTTGGAACTCCAACGATAATGTGTGAAAAAAATGCAAAAATTGATTCAATTGTATTCAAAACTTATTTATCAGTTGTGTAAATGTTCGAATTGCTGTCTGTCAACCAGCATACAGTGGTATAAGTTATTTTCAAACCGTTCTCGTACATTCTGGAGCATTTGGGGTGTCACTTCGCGACATACGTTAATGATTCTTCGTTGCAACTGTTCTAATGTGTCTGGTGGTGTTTTGTACACAACGCTTCTGATGTGTCCCCACAAAAAAAAATCTTAAGGACTCAAGTCGGGTTTCCGAGGTGGCCATTCTATTGGGCCCCGTCGTCCTATCCATCGTCCTGGAAATGTGTCATGCAATAATTGCGCACATTGTGGGAATAATGAGGAGGAGCTCCGTCTTGTTGGTGAATCAGTTCCTGTTCATCGTATGCGGTATCGTTGTCAATGATATCTGTTCTGGGTCGATGGCATTTTGTAGTAATTCCAAGTACATATCGCCTGTTAAATTTCCAGGAAGGAAAAATGGTCCTACGATGGCATTTCCAAAAATACCAGCCCACACATTTACCTTCTGGGGGTGTTGCGTGTGTGTCTCGTGGAAAATCCTTGGATTGGTGTCAGCCCAGTACCGGCAATTGTGGCGATTCGTCCGAAAAACATACATTGAATAGAAAATTACCATTGTGTAACGCTCGCTCACTAATTCCGCAAAATTGCAAGCGACGATCAAAGTCGTCTTCATTCAGTTCGTGCACTAAGCGTATTTTGTAAGGATTGAATTTGTATTTTTTCAATACCCGTTGGACACTGGTACGAGACACACCCGTCGCAATGGCCAATTGTCTTGTAGTTAACGTACTAGTAACTGCAACTTGCCCCAATACTGCTATCTCCGCAGGTTCATTTAGTACTGGATTTTCAAGATTTCACTGTTTTCGGCATTTATCGAAAAGTTCTTTCCAAGCCTGTAATGCCATGTAATGGCATACATCAGACGTTTCTAGTGGACCAGACAACGGATCACTTCGGAACAAATCTCTTTTAAAATTTATTAAATACCATGATCGGACATTCTCTACCCAACTAAAATATTTTCGGCAATGCGCATCTGCCGCTTCCATCAGAAAAATTGAGCAACTTCGATATATTTCAAATGGAAATTCCTGTATAAACTATTCGTATGATATTTATTTATATTCATATTGTATTTTTCTCCTCTTATTGTAATATCGTTCGGAAGACAAACAATATGACCAAGAGCAAGCAAGCGGCGTATAAAAATATTATTCCAATTTCCTTAATGCTTTTCGATTTCTCCCCCCAAGTGTTTGCCTTTGCATGTGGCACTTTTTTATCCTCCTTGGGATAACACGTCCGGCGTGCATGTCTCTGGAGGATAAAAACCGCGTCGGAAATTCTTCCACAAGAAAAAGCCGATGCTCGCGTCTCTGCGAATGTTTGCAAAAAAGTGTAATCTTTGTGGCCCGAAGAGATATTGACCGGTCCGGTACATTCTTTGGCTTTTAGCTGGAATAAAGATCATAAAAATTTATGTTCTCGATAGAGGAGCCGATGGCCGCATATAGGTAAAACAACGCGATACGTGCGAGCCCTTTTAGGACATCAACGTTCGCAACGACTGCGCCTGCTTCAAAATATCACTCCGATAATGTAAGCAAATCATTCGATTCTCGATAAGACATACGAGGACGCATCGAGACGACATAAAACGTAAATATAATTCCGAGACGTTGATAAATTGAGAAAAATCAGTCTCTGTGAAAATCTGCTAATAAGTACTAAACTTGGAAACATCGAAATATATGAAAAATACACTGATCTACCTCCCAAATTCAATTTCCTCGCGAAAACTCGCGATATTAAAACTCACTTGGCCCACACATTTGTATCCATCAGTTTTTAAAAATCTAGTAAACTTTGGAAAATGATCCTATATTTGTTCGAAAGTATAATGATGTCAATGAATGTGAATAGCAATTATAAAATGGACAAAACAGATATTCAAACCCTAAACAAAAACACTTATACATGGTGAATTCCATACTGATGTTGAATTATTCTGATAGAACCAAATGAGACGAAGTTATCTCATCTTTTCAACAGATGCTTCAAATGTCATTTTCATTTTGAAATGTTCTGAGCCGAGGGTAGGCCAGACAGAGGCGACAGTTTCGCAATTCTTCATCTTTTATCTTCATTTCTGAATCCCAAGAAACATAATTTGTTTGTTTTGTACAGGGAACAATATAGAATGAAAATTAACATAACAGAATCGAAAATTGTCAGTGATGAATATCATAAAATATCAAATACCTAATAATTGCGACAAAACAAAAAGGAGAAAAAATGTATGAGTGGATCGGGAAGAGAATTGCATTTGATCATTCCGTCAAAAAATATTGATTTTCTTCCAAAATTTGTTTCATCCTCATGGGTAAAAGCCCAGTACAATTCCGAGTACAATGATTATGAACACTTTCAATTGGTGAAAATGTCAATTTTGAGTATTTTTACTCAATGAATGAACGTACATATTTTCGCCTTATGGATAGACTCAATATCTATAGATTTTCTTATAGAGATTCGCAGATTTATTTGCTGGACCCCAAACAGATATTGAATATTGTATTCTAGAATGAATCAGATAATATTCCTATAATCGGGCTGATTTTTTTGCGTACATTTCCCACATTTCCGGACCATAATAGTGTCTGATCAATGAACAATCCCAATAATTTTGTATGATTCATATGATTTATTTCGTTGTCATAAATTTCACTGATCTATTTTTTTTTGGAGCCATCTGTTGCTTCCTGATAGACATGAATGATAAAGATTCTTTTAATTTGAGTGATAATTCATGAGAAAGTGACCATCTTCAAGTCATGTTCCATGGCTTTGTGAATTTGGTCAATGTTTGAAGCAGACTTAAATATTGTTGTGTCATCAACAAATAATTTTATATCGCCTTCAACGTATTTCGGTTCACTCAAGGAATACATAAGAAATAAAATTGGTCCTAAAATTGACCCTTGTGGAACACCGCAATAGATACTATTGGAAGAACTTGTAGTGTCATCAATAACAACAAATTGTTAACGATCTTCTAGATAGTATTTGAATCAAAAGTATGCACTACCTCTGATTCTCAAATTGAACAATTTATGTGATATCATATCATGATTGACTGTATCAAATGCCTTGCATAAATCTAACGATAATATTTCGCATCCACAGTTCATGTCGACTTCATGTCGAATTTGAATATTTGATATCATATCTAAAACGGCAGATTCAGTAGCACTAGATCTTTCAAGGCCATATTAACCTATTGAAAAATTAATTGATTCTCAATAATTATTTAGCCTGCTGTACATACAATTCTCTAAAATTTTCTGAACCGGCGTTGGTAATGTGGGATGTTAGACACCCCAACTAAGATTGTAAGGCTACATTTCCATGATGTGACAAGATATTCACATGGGCATCCCGATAGCTCCGTTCAGACCTTCAATCGTCTGATGGCGTCGTTTTTTCATTATTTGAAATTCTATACGAGTACAAAATCCGTGAAGGGATACGGAGTTTTGTTGCACCCCACCTCACCCACTTTTGCTACATTTGATTGCTCAACATTGACTATGGTTTTTTCATTTTCTTTCACAAAATTGAATTCGTGGAAAGAATTGCAACAAATCAAACCACATCGATCACAGTTGAAGCTATTTCGAATCGATAATAAAAATGTTACCCACCCATATGGCGAAAACTTTTTGACACTCACTCTATTTGTATATGTCGAATGAAAAGCATAATATACAATTCGAGTTGTAACGCAATTACGCATTCACCGCTACGTGGCTACGTGTGCAATTTACAACTCTTGTTACGTAATATACTATTATATTTGCGTTGATTTCATTGAACTATGTTTTTTTCTAAGAATAACTCGTTCTTCGAAAAGATTATTTCTCTCATCCCTCATACTTTTGAGTCACAATCATTTTGACCAACAGAATCAGGCAAGATTGGTTTGTTTCCATGAATATTCGCCGAAGAAAATGGTTTTCATAAGAAATTAAAATTCATGTACAAAATTTCGAGAACTGATGTGAACTAGATGTGAATGCTTTTGACGAGTTGCTCCCATGTGTCATAGTTGAAAAACAAACTGCCCAATTCATTCAAGCACTTACTGGCTGAATGAGTTTATAAACTCTCATTTTTAAAGTTCATGTATATACCACGCGAGCTTTTGTCGTTTTTGTACACCCTGAATCGTTTACTCCTATACCTAATGTTTGTTGTTTCGTTTCGCGCTGAAAAATCGTGACTGTGATACACGGCAGATGGGGACGAAGATGAAAGGGTGAAAAAAGGGGTTGGCACCAGAGAGCGACCCTCATAAGGAGAGGTAAAAAAAAGTATAGGATTATAACTCGCGTGTATGTCACGTGCCTCAAAAAGATGCGGAAGTCTAAACTGTGTGGATTGTTCGTCGAAAGAAAAGTCAGTGTTGAAAAAGTGAAATGATTAAGATGTTATTTTCATTCAGAAATATTAGTGCACAAACACGGACAAGACTTCAGATATATTATGAATTCGAGATTCAGATTGGTTCAGGCAGCAATTCACCTATGAGTGGACAATTGACGTTTGAGCTTTCTTAATATCAAATCAGGTTCATTTTGAGGAACATTATACAAATACACTACATATATGGAGAGAAATGTGTAATTCGACAGTCTCACTTCACCAGAGCAACTAACTTAGATGATTAAAACAAGAAAAATCTCGAGACACGTTTCGAATGACAAATTCTTCATCATCAGAATATTTCGAGAAGATAACATTTCGAATTGATGTAAATAATTGATCAAAAATTATTCATTCCAACCACTGAACTACGTCATCAGAGTGACAGCTATTTTATAAAAAAAACAAACAGCACATTTTGAAGAAATTCGTTTCGATTAAATGAACATTATCTTGTTTTCATCCCTTAACATCATTCTTTGAAATCATGTCAGCGTATAAATAACTGAACGTGTCCAAGATGAAGAAGCAGCTTTGGTGATCCCAAATATGTGATTACAAATGGTGATTAAAAAATAAACATAGAGACAAAAACCGAGGTCTTCTGTGCTCCATTTGTGTTTTTTAAATGAAACTGCAAAAGCTTACTGTACGAAAATTGAAAAAAAAACAAAAATAAATAAATAGAAAAAAACATTAGATAGAAGGAAGCAATTTTTTCTGGTTCAATGGAAAATAAAAATAAACAAATTAGTAGTCAATTTGCAACAAACTTAAATCTAATAATATAAACAAAATATTTCATTCTAGTAAAAAAGTTTTCTTTCCTTTTTCTCCTTTCTTTCCTGTTTTCACCATTTTTTGCTCTGACTTCAATTTATACATTCAGAGAGAATGATCAAGAAAGTAAGTCGCTGATAGTCTTGAGCTTGGTGGGGAGTATGAACCTCTTCAATTTTTTTTGGAGTAAGTTTTTAGAGTGTATATCGTAAACATATTTTTTTGGTTTTCTGGGAGATAGTTGAATGCTTTCAAAGCAAGATAGCTGGAACTTCGCTGTTCGATTTTTTTTGTTAACAGGGATATTTCAACATATTTCCTTGCTTTTTCAATAGACTTTTATGTGTGTGGAGAGGTACGATGATATTTGAAAATAATATTTGCCGTATGCTCAGAGCACCAGATTCGGCGTAAAGAGATTCGGTAAGGTGAGTTGATTCCTTGGTGAGTATTATTTTCAGAAAACGTTTTCGCAGATTGTCCAGTTTCAGTAGGTGAACGTTTGCAACTCCACCCCATGCTAAAATCCCATACTGTAGTCTTGATACAAAAAGTGACGTGTATATTATTTTCTTATGGTGAGTATCCCATTTTTCACAGAAATATTTGAATTTGTACAATAAACAACGGAGAGTTTTTGTAAAATTTTGGATATGTTTGGCCCATTTGAGATGGCTGTCTATTGTTACACCCAGATATTTGATTTCATTAGTTGATTTGATTGAAATGTTACGTAATGTTACGAAATGTAGCGTACATTTCCTTCTGTTGTATCCTGGCTCTCGAATTCTTGCTTCCTCAGTTGTTCGGCAGTATATTGTTCGCCGTTCCCTAATAATCTATTACCTATAATTTTTGCAGTAATATTCCTGGATTTCGCTTCTTTCAAGTGCTTCACTACAGTTTTATGATCAATCCTATCTTCATAACACATATCCTGTTGAATTGATATTCTTGTTCCTTTCAATTTGTGAACATTCTGGAATAATTTATCTTTTGACATATGGGACACGAACTCTATTTTTATTGCAGGCTTACAGTTGTTCTTCAAAAGGAAGATATTGTTCAAGTCTCTTTCACATAGAGTTATATCCAAGAGATCATTCAACTTATTCAAGACTGTTGAAAATAGATTATTACTATCTTCTATATCAAGGCCAAAAATTATTATATTATTTTTCCTGGTTTTCCTCTCCAGCGCAATGCATCTTTCTTCTAATCTATCACATTTAACTTCCAGTTCTTGAATTTTTCATTTTGTTGATCGAGTGCATTTAGCAGTTTACCGTTCTCATGTTCTAATTATGTCAATGAAAATTCATCATTTTATAATAATGTTTCATTGAATAATAAAAGTATTATTAGTTTGAAAATTTAAAATATACGTGTAGGGGCATAATAATCAATGCATATTAGATGCAAGTGCAAGGTAGACAGAACATGAAGAGTGGGCCCTGGAGGAAAAACAAATGCCTAAAATCAACTTGTCGACAAACATTGAAGTTATACTCATAGATACAGTGTAATTTTTGTTTGTTGCACACACAAGTGAGGCCTCAAAACCTTTAATATGCCTTTTACAAATGATGAAGCTGTTGATATGATTGCGGTATATTTTGAATGTCTTCAAAATGCGGCATATAGAGCGTATACAGAGCACGATATCCAAATCGGCGTTTAAGCGATGCGAGTATTTTACGAAATTTGCGTAATACTGGCAGCTTTCGACACTCGGCTAGAACAAGAGAAAACAGTATAGTTAATGTCTTAGCATACGTGTGAAAATGAATCCTCACGTTAGTACGAGAGCAATGTCTCGCGAGTTGGGTATATCACGTACCACTGTTCTAAATATAAAGGGTCATGGGTAAGTTCATATGTCACTAAAGACATTGAATTTATTTAATTAAATTCATTGAATTGAATTTATTGGATTGAATTCGCATTACATGGTGAAAATCAGATAATATACATATACATACCCATATATTAGTTAACTATTATCAATTCCTTCCATATCCTAGACGCATGACCTGAGTGCTTGAGGCACTTGCTTTGTTCTGCATCTAGGATTGTCGGAATGGTATTGTGTACCTATATGGTGTGAGTGGACATGGAAATTTGTATCTATTATACCATTGTACAGTCTTGTACTAGTTCACATCATTGTCGAACCTTCACAAGATCCTGGAGGCTAACCTAAATGCTAGAAGCATTTGTTTTGTCCAGTCAGGATTGCTGTAGTGCTGCTGTACTAAGATAATTATAATAAATAATAAAGTAGGTCGAGAGTTAGAGGTTGTGGGCTGGATGGGTTATTTGTTATTTCATTTTTCAAAATATTTTTATTAATGTAGTGTAATTTGTGGTAATGTAGTTTTTAATTTCATATTTGAATTGACTGAGTGATTTTTTTTCTTTTATATTCCTAGGCAGTGAATTATATAATTTGGGACCGAAGTAGATGAGTGTTCTTTGTGGATGTGATTTTTTGAAGATAGGGAGAGGTATATTTAGGTTTTCTGTTGATCTAGTGTTTTGTGGTCTAAATGTGATGTCTGTAAGCTTGTTTTTATAGACCCATATTAGGCTGTTGTGAATGAATAAGCTCCTTACATTGAAAAGTTTCGTTTCTTTGAACAGTTGTTCAGTAGAGAACCGTTTATTCTTATGGAAGATTATTTTTATAATTGTATTTTGCATTGCTTGAAGACTTTTGAGATATTTTAGTTTTGATTCCTTTTCTATGGTTGGACAAGTGCATTGATTATTCTGTGGGCAGTTCTGTTTGTGAATTTTCAGTCTTTCTTTATTCGGTTGATCGTTACTTAAGAGCGTGAAACATACAAATTTTGTTTTGAGAATATTTAGGCTCAGTAGATTATAATTTAGCCATATTTGGATATCTTTTAAACCAATTTCAGCAGTTTGGTATGTTTCTTGCCATGACTTCCCTAAAAATACAATTGCGGTGTCATCTGCATATGAGATGAGATGATCGATGGAATTTATACTGCCAATACTATTTATGTAGACTAGGAACAGTATCGGACTGTGCCTTGTGGAACACCGACGGTTATTTTTTGGAGTGCACTGGTATATTTGTCTATTTTTACTTTTTGATATCTGCAGGATAGATAGTTCTGCAATAAGTCTTTCAAGGGTCCACGAATTCCATATCTATAAGTTTATCTATGAGCTTGGAGTGTGACACTGTGTCGAATCGAATTTACAGAGTATTCAAAAATCTTCGCAAAATTGTTTATCCCGGATATAGGTCAGTAGTTGTTAAAATTACTTTTATCACCTGATTTATAAATAGGGGTAATTACCGATTCTTTCCATTGCAAAGGTATGTCACCAGTTTTATACGTTATATTAATGAGGTGGGTGAGTGGTTCCACAATGTGCAAATGGACATTTTTATCAATATGGGGTTTATTCCATCTGGATCAGGGGACAACCTGTTTTTCAGTTTAGGTATTATATTGATAACTTCATTACTAGTAACCGGCTGTAGGAACATTGTTCGTCCAACTGAAACGTCATTCATAAAGTTTATAGGGAGGTTATCAACTTTTTCGATTTTGTCAGCCATTTTTTCCTATGTTAATGAAAGATGTGTTGAATGTATTAGCTTTCGTTTTATTGTCGGATATTTTGTTTCCCTTTGTATCTACCATATCTATTACATTGACATTAGTTTTTGTTGTATTTTTGTTTGATACTTCATTTATTATTTCCCAGTTTTTTTTGTAGTTGCCACTGTTCTCGTGAAGCTTATCTTTGAGATTAGGGGTCAAGTGATACATCGTTTTGAAGGTAATCGAAATATCTTACCAACGCTTCCTTGTTTTTGTGATTCAATGCAGTAGTTCTCGATTAAACACGTTTAGGAAAATAATTGTAGGTAGAACGATGTTCATCTAAGAGATGTTTTTTTCAAATCCTGTCCTATTCAACATTACATAAAGAGTCATTCATTTCAATGTCAGTTCCTTGATCTCTCAGTGAAATGCATACCTTGTTTCGTTTTCATTGGGCCACCCTGTATATGTAGTGTAGGTGTTGCTCTTTGAGAATCCTGGCAAAGTTCGCTTGTGTTGTGTCTATTCGACTTGCTAATTTCTTGCTTATTTTAGGATCCTGTTCCACAGTCTTCAAACGACGAAAATAGGGTAATGAATTAGGCCTTTAATCAGTTCGGAAATCTTGCTGCATCAAATCTTCTAAAAATATGTTTTTTTTAAATACTCTGCTGATTTGGGCCGAATCTAGCAAAACCAGTTTTTTTTTTAACAACCAGCCAAAAATTTCAAAATAGGATGGTCATCGAGCCAATATACAGAACTATCGAATAAGATATATACGGTGTGGAACAGCCAAATGGAATAAATTCGATAAAATGAATGAGAGCGTGTTGGGAAAAACGCTTGGACACGTCGATTTGAATTTTCAGATGCGCATTTCTTTAAAAAAACAATAATTATATAGGGTGTGTCATGTGACAGTGGCCGATACCAACTTTCTCATTTTAAATACAACCCCCAGTATATTATTAGTTTGGAAAAACATTACTGCCAATGTAAGAGATGTTCAAAATATTCGCCGCGAACATCTTGGCAACATGCTAATCTGGTATAGAAATGTCTTCTAACGTTACTCAACATTTCTTGAAGAAACACTTACTAACGTAATTAGAATTGGAGGAAAATGAGAAATCACGGATTCATTTTCTATTTCCTAATGGAATTCAAATACTCAGGAAATAAAAACGAAATCGACAACCTCTTAATTTTTCTCAGAATCTCTGAAACAAATAAACATATGAAAATTCCAATTCCACCATTTTGAATGTCTCAAAAATCTAGCCCTTAACATATAGGGTAACGTAGCTTAGCATAACATATATCGGTTTTCTGGCAACACCTTCAGTCATGGAAATAGCCCGTGAGAAGCCCAACTTGTCCTTGAATTTTGCTACAAAGTTCTCTCAAGTGAAAATAATATTTTGTGACGTTGAATTTTGAATTTGATTTCACATCATATATTTTTTCTAAAAAATATGTTGACATGTTTTGCCACTGTCATGAAGGAAGAAAAATCGTCGGAACCAATTCTGTAAAAAAAAGTATTTTCCAGTCTGAGAATACGTCAATATCTTGATATATTCAATTTTATATCCGTTTTATTTCCATGAGTTTTCATTTTTTGATAAAATTTCGAGAGAACATCTCTAACGAATCTCGTTTCAATCAATGAATGAATGAAGACTATTATTTTGAAAAGTTCCATTTTTTTTAATGGCAACCATATTGAATATTATTCTAATACAATGGTCAATTTTTATTGGATTCTGATTATGTGTCATATGAATGTTTGTTTCTGAAAACATAGTTTCATAGCCGTTTTTACTTTGTAATTTCATCCAAGGAAGATGGCCATGGATACATGTTGAAATGATCACAATATAACTGATACACTTACCTAAACGACAACTAATTAATTAATAATTATGAAGTAATGACAGTTTTTCATATCAACATGTGGGTAACAATGAATCATTAATATAACATTAACATTGCATTTCTATGCAACTAATTTACTTTCATTTCATGAAGATTTTATTGAACAAAGGTGATCTTTGTTCCTGTAATAATTGATTTCCATAAAGGAGAGTGCAGTGAAATAATCAAATCACAATCAAATTCCTTTGATGAAAATTAAAGCGAATTTTTTCATCAACTTGTCTACAAATCTATCTACCCAACCTCCCCAAATGGGATTGAGTTTGAGTTGGAATATCATATTTCCAAAACCACCAAGTAAAATCAGTCAAATTATCAGAAAATGCAACAAATATCTAACCCTGTAAAACTTACCTAATATAATTGATTTGAGTTAATCCATGTAAAGGTTGAAGGTTAATAACAACACCATCCCAATTTGTAATGAAACACAATTTGAACTATCGAACTCGTTATGAATGCACAAGCTTTCAAATGAAACTAAACCCTTGAAGTCTCAGAGCTATCTGAATCTCTTGGAATAAGAAGGGGTAACAGAATTTTTTAAGGGGAGTGGCAAATACAAACTCACAGGGCTCTTCGGAGCACCAAACTGAGCTTTCCAGAGCTTCTTTCACATATGTCTGTGGAGGGGATCGAACTTTGACACCATCTCTGTTTAGAGTCCTGCGTAGGGCTCAACCCTAACTTTTTAGGATATCAACCCTTTGTAAGTTTTTAGCATAGGGGAACAACCCTTTTTTAGGGAGGTGTTCAATTTACCATCGAATCGATCAAAATGCTCCATTTTTTCTGATAGAGGGCTTGATAGATCTTGTAAGGAGAACTGTATTCTTCAGGTAATGAATATTTTCTAGCATCTTTTTCAAGATCCCATCAAAAAATGTTGAAAGGAAAATATCTTCATGAGTGCAGTAGTGGACCTTAAATAGAATATCATTGTTATTTTTGATAATTATTTTCTCACAAAAAAATAATAGAAGTTATATCATAGTCCAAATCAGTTATATCTTCAAGCAATCAGACACTGAAATCAAATTATGATATTTTACAACCCCTCTAACCTGCTCTAACCCTTGTAATAAAAAAGGGTGAATGAAATTTATTTGAGAAAGGGTTGTTTTTTATAGGAGGGATTTCACTAAAGTGCTTCTTTGTTACCAGTTCCATTGTTAAAATACTGTCAAACATGGTATTTGATGCAAGATCAATTGCATGATGAAATGATGTAGAGTATGAATCAATGCAGGATATTCATGATGATTTATGATCATGCTCAACAAATTCTTTCATAATCCTAACCTACACATAATTAAGCATGATTTTAATCCTGTATAATTTCATAGACAGCATCCTGATGATCTTTTGAGTTGTGAAACAATGATATGAAGAATATCCCAGTTTTAAGCTCTTTTGAAGCTAACTAAAAGACTAAAATTCTGTACATCCTACCTAGAAAATTTCTAGGAAATCCATTTTGCATCCTTATTCCATCGAAACCATTTTGCATTCTGATTCCATCAAAAATATTGTTTTATTATTCTCTTGATTCCAGCATTGCCGTACATACATAATATCAAACAACCACAAATTTCTCATCAACTCCAAAAGTATTTTATGGTAGATGAATTCTCTTATAGCCCTGTAGTGGGTTAATTATATGTACCTACAGCACCATAAGTATTCACGATGAGCAATGATCCTAAACATAATTGCATCATCACAATTACCACAAATTTTCTTGAAAATTGTTCATACGTCCATGGAATGTAATGGTTCGATATTACATCCGTAAATGTTATGAACACATTCGTTCAGTTTTATATCCACCTGTTGATTCTATTTCATTTCATCATAGATTTTGAAATCAGATTTCAGTACGAATCCATATTATTTTTTTTTTCAAGACTAGATAGCTGCCGCGCTGCCGGCAGTCTCCAGCTGCCACAGCTTTGGGATTTTTATAATTTAAGGTTAAGATTGGGTTAGAAACTCTTCCGTACGTAAGGAAATGAAGTCTTCTTCTATTTTAATTATTAGGGCGAAAAGAACGAGAACATGTCAGCTAATTGTACAAATACAGGAACGGGTCGATTGATCGAGCTGAGAATTGATTATCATTATCCACGTCTTGTCCTCAGACCTCAACACTAGAAACACAGTATGTTGCTACAATATAAATATTTATATACAGGGTGTTCCGTTGATCATGTTACAAACTTCTAGGGTAGATAAGACACACGAAAATAAGAAAAAAAGTTCATGTGAACATGGGTCCGGAAACGCTTCTTCAGGGAGCTAGGGCCCTTCGAAGATGACCTCCAAAAACTACTTTTCGTTTTATAGCTTCGGTACTACTGCAGCTATCGCAACCAATTTTGAGGCATGAAATCTAGTTCGTAGGTTCATCAATTTGAGCCTTCCGGATTTTGTCACCTTTAACCAGGGGCGTACAAACCAGGGGGGTATTTGGGCATATTTGACCCTACTCCTCTTAGGCTTCAATTTCTTACCATTTTTATATCTGATTATAATTCTCCAATGCCTATTACATAAAAAAGGTACTTTTGTAAAAATCGCTATCTGTCACCGTTTCCTCCGAAAATGGCTAAATCCAATCAATAATAAATTATTGGTCTTAAACCAATTCTTACGTTGAAATATGAAAATGAGGTTTGTACGCCCCTGGTTGAAGGTGACAAAATCCGGAAGGCTCAAATTGATGAACCTACGAACTAGATTTCATGTCTCAAAATTGGTTGCGATAGCTGCAGTAGTACCGAAGCTATAAAACGAAAAGTAATTTTTGGAGGTCATCTTCGAAGGGCTCTAGCTCCCTGAAGAAGCGTTTCCGGACCCATGTTCACATGAACTTTTTTTCTCATTTTCGTGTGTTTTATCTACCCTAGAAGTTTGTAACATGATTACCTTCATCTAGTTTTCTAAATTTTAGATCATATATATACATATATATATATACTAAGTCTATACGCAAAAAGTATATATCAACTATAAACAATTATCCTATGCTATGAGTCTCTAATTGCATCATGATTGTATCATGCTTAAGAGTCATACCGCACTCATCGGAACACTCATCAACCAGAGATATTATACTTGTATACTTGTACATACTTGCTATGATACTTCCTACACTAGAGATGTTTATGAGATGGTGTAGGTAACGACTAGTTTGAAAATGCCACGTTAGTTGATATCGAGCTGATAAGTCAATGCTTCAATGAAAACCATATAGTTCAGAAAATAGATCTATAGTGGGAACATCTGGAAATATTTCAATTTCCTTTATAAGATGACTTTAGAAAAATTTCTCTCAATGTTATTGTTCGTGAACATATATAATATATATACAGTGTTAGGAAAAAGTATGGAAACCCCCTGAAAACCTCGGTAACGACACATGAATTATATCTCCATCAAACAGATGATTCTGCTGACTCCACCGAAACTCAACACCTTTGGATTACGAGACGTCGAACAAACACCGAGGTTTTTCAATTCCCATTTTCGTAGCAAACCGCAGTAAGACTTTCTGCAAACTTATATTTTCAGATAATAATATAAAAGTTTTTTTTGAAAGAGCAAGTCCGTCGTTGACAAACTTATTTGGCGCAGTCGGTAGGATTGCCGAAATCATCGCAAATAGATCGGAGTGGTTTTCGTTTCAACGATATTAATCGGTAATCGAACTTTTGACATCGTGAAAATTAGTGCTGGGAGAAGTTAGAAGCAGAGCGACTCGTTGACCTGCCAAAGATCATTCCAGTCCTGTTTTTCGAGAAGAGGAACCACATTGTTCTCTTTCTGCATGAGAGAAGTAGTTGAAGGAGACACAAATCGCTTTTCTAGCACAGACTTTCTATATTGGTAAAAGAGATGACCAAAGGCTTGCTTTTTATGTAAGTGTATACCAATTTCATGTCGCTTGAAAATCTTTTCGAAAGGTTAAACGAATTGTCTTCAACTGACTCGGACGACAATACCGATTCAACCCCTCCCAATATTCAACTCATCGTAACCCAAATTAATTCAGATTTGAATATTTCAAACAATTCACCAATTTCAATCAATACTAGTATTGCTGATCCAGCTGAGACAGCGCGTTTCAAACCAGAATATCTCAGTTGCGTGCCTAACTTTGATATCCAAATGAACTGATTCTTAAGTACTTGCGAGTCTCTAATCAATGCATTATTCTATGACGCAAACAATCAGAATAATTTCCGAAATTTGTTTTCACTGAACTCACTGATAGGAAAGTTGAGTGGCAATGCCAAGCTCATCATCAATATACAGAGCGTAACGACATGGAATGAATTGAAAGACTCTCTTTATAGGAATTTTGCGGACTAACGTGACGAAACTTGTTTGAACAGAGATCAGAAAGCTCAGACAATCACCAGTTGAAAAAACACAACAATTCTCTGATAGGTGCATACAGGTTTTGAAGTTACTATGCTTATTTATAGATGCGCACGAACCTACAGATGAAGCACGTAGCCTTAGAAGAGATTTATATAATAAATTAGCCCTAAGAACATTTTTGTCAGGACTACGTGAACTATTGGGCACAACTATTAGAAATATGTGCCCAGATAAGTTAGATCAGGCGCTTCAATTCATTAAACAAGAGGATAATATACATTATTATCAAAATCAAGCAAATAGAATTCCCAGTAGACAAAATCCACATCATTCGCTCGATACTCGAAGTATGCAGCAAAGAAACTCAAAAAATCAAACCCGATACGATCAATTTCAGTCACCACAACCTTCCCAAAATAGATTTCCATCTCAACAAGTGAACATTCAACCCAAAACGAACAACTCAGTTCAGAGATTCTTCCGTAATTCTCAAATATTTAGGTAACCTATTCAAACTCAAAATGTATTCAAACCGAATACTAACCAAAACCTTCCAAATCCTACTCCCATGAGTATTACCACTAGATTTACATATGTTCGTCCTCCACAACAAAACCATTTTCGTCATCAGAGTCGTCCTCAGAGAGATTTTATCTCCGTAGAACTCTACATAATGTCCAAACTGATGGAATTGATCAATTGATCCCGAATACTTCAAATAATCAGCAAATGGATTCTCAAATATTTGAAAACACTAGCCATATGTATGATGAGGCGAATTTTCAAGAACAGCCTCAAACTCCCAATCACACAGACATACAGCATTCATCCATAAGCAGAAGGTTGAAAAGCAAATAAACAGTATGCTGGACTAAAAAATCATTTGTCCCAGTAGTTCACCATGGTCGTCTCCTATTTGGGTAGTGCCCAAAAAGGCAGATGCTTAGGGTCAGCAAAAATGGCGAGTAGCGGTTGATTATCGGAAATTGAATGATGAAAAAACGATCGACGATAAATATACCCACTACCCAATATTACGGATCTCTTAGATAAACTGAGCAGATGTCAATATTTCTCGACTCTAGACCTTGCTAGTGGCTTCCACCAAGTATAAATGAACGAGGAGGATATTCAGGAGACCGCTTTCAATACTGAGAACGGACACTATGAATACCTCGAGATGCCATTGGGTTTGAAAAACGCCCCCGCAACGTGTCTCAAAAAAGGCGCAAAAATTATTCATGATGAAGAATTCAAATTCTTTTTCGAAAATTGTAAAAATCTTGTAATCAATGAACCCATTCTCCAGTATCCTGATTTCTCAATACAGATGCGAGTAATGTTGCTCTTGGTGCTATTTTGGGAAAAGATCTTCCAGTGGCGTACCTCACGTACCCACAATGATTCTGAGAGAAACTACTCCACCATTGATAAGGAGTAATTGGCGATTGTTTGGGCTACCAAATATTCCAGCCCTGTTTGGTAGGAAATTTAATATATTTGATATATTTTCTCTCAAAGATCCAAGTTCTAAGTTATAACGCTGGAGAATGGAACTTGAAGAGTACGAATTTAATAATTATTCCTCAACCTATAGAAAGGGAAACGCAAATACGAATGCCGATTCTTTATCACGTATAGAGTTGCATACTAAAGAAACTGATAAAATTTTCTCATTCATAGAATTCAATGAAAATATAGCCAAAACTCAACAAGAAGACAACATTTCCACTCGAATACCCGACGGTGATTCGATAAACAATATGGAAAATAATGACGGAGACAATGACCTCCATCACGACAACGATGACGTTACTGTTCATACAAACGTCGAAGAAAATCCCGTAGTAGAAATTCCCATTTCGGAACAACTTGTAAAATTTGGTCAAATCAGATCATCATTCGTTCAGTTCTACATTCACCGGCAAGACCAAAAATCACCATACTCTTTGAGAAGAAGCAACGAATTACTATACAAATTTCTGAAAATAATTTCGACCAGGATATTATCGATGTTATCAGAGATCACATTGCCCCAAAGGTTCAGTATCAGTATCAGTTCACTTTGAAAGTCCCGAATTATATGAACCCTTCTGCGAAGTAGTTCGGGAAAATTTCAAGTGTCCCTCAAATGGTGTAAAATTAAATTGATCGACATTAGAGACCAAACTCATATTTCGACTGAAAAGTCAATCCACAAATTTCGATTCGATAGGCCGATATACAGGGTTTTTCTTGATGAGAGCGAACTAGCTTATAAATCGTTCTGGAAATTTGGTAATATACATTTGGTAGTATGCACTTTCTTCCTTCTTTGTATGCTTCATATTTCTCCATTGTGTTATCGCTCTATTTTTTATTTCTTCCTATTGATTATCATTTTGTTTTCAATTCAATTAGTATTTGATAGAAAAAAAGCAGTTGCTCTTTCTAATTTCATGTAAGGTGTATATCTGAAATAAATCTACAGTATTTTCTCTTGCATCACCTTACCGACTCCAAACCGAATTTGATAGAAAGGTACCTATATTATCTATGGGAAGCTGTTGTGCTATTCTATTTGAAATTCTACTACTCTATACACAGTATACTCATATGGAAGGAACAAAACAACATTTTTCAACAGCAACAACAATATTTCAGCTGAGTATGTACCTATTATGATTATTATGGTGACATATCCGAAGATAAGTGATCCACCGAATTCTTATTGCTTGTTGTGAACCAAAAACGGAGCGTCATGGAGGAACGTCATGTACGATCTACCATAAGTGGCCTTGTATAATGAAATATCGTAAATACCTGAAGGAATTCAAATCCTTATATATTAGTGTACAGAGGGTGTCCCTGAAATGTTTGTTCGAAATGATACCCAAAACTACTGAGACCAAAATTAGGTTACGCTTTCTTTCGAATTCGTAAAATATCAGCCATATAATAATAATAATAATAATAATAATAATAAACGTCTTTATTGTCAATAGAAAAAAAAAACATTACAATTCAATGAAACTGATGGCGAAGTCTAGCTTAAAGCTATTCCACTTAACCACCAGTGGGCAATTGCCCAAGAGAAGGAAAAATTATACATAAAGAAAAAAAGAAAAAAAAAAACAATAACACGACAGTAGAGTCACATGAAATATTTTGGTGATGTTGGAAATGTTGGCTGGATCCACAATATTGGTGTTTATAGAAAGAATACGATTTTTGTAGAAATGAACGAGTGCACCTAGTATAATAAATATTACAATATGGAATAAGTTGAGAATACCACTTTCTAAATAAATAAAGGAAGTTTACAAAGCTGGCCGAGACATTTTTCGCTGCAAATAGTTGATATTTTAATTTATACTTAAATTTATTGATATTGAATATTTTGAATTCATCAGGTAAATGATTGTACATCTGAATAGCATTAAATACAAATGACTTTTGGAAGATTGCAGTTCTGTGCTGGGGCATGGTCAGGGTGGAACTATTCCTGACATTTTTTGAGTGTATTTTGGATCTAGGAATGAATTTACGTACGAGAGCAGGTGAGTTAGGATCATTGAGAAGTTTGTGTGTGAAAGTACCTAGATGGAGTTGCCTCCATCTCAACGCGCATCTCAACATCTAACACTAAGCCAAGATTCCTAGCTGAATCGCACATTTCTAATGGTGAATTGTCAATATGGATTGTCATATTGTCCCTTAATAAGTTTCTATTATTTTTATTGCCAAAAAACAGTATCTTCGATTTTTCAGAATTGAGTTTCAAGTTGTGCTGATCAGAGGAAGTCTTGATATTGTTCAATTCATTATCAAACCAATAGGAATATCATGCATAAACTCTCAAGAGCCCTGAAAGTTAGGTGATGAAAGATAAAATATAAAACAGCAATGAAATTTTGTCTTTATCGTTCTCATGAGAAAGTTCTACCAATTTTCCAATTGACAGTACTCAAAATATGTAACACCCTGCACGATAATCGGTATGATATATATAAATGGTATAATATATTCCTTATCCATAATAATTCTCTCGATGTACCAACAAAATTTCCGAATGATATATATCGAGAATAAAGAAATATTAAAATAAATGTTGAAAAATATTAAATTTCAACGCCCTGTAGCAACTAAACGGTACGGAAGCGTAGAAAGGCCAATATATTTTATTTTCATTCTTCTCTCAAATACCGAGTCGCAACTCGGATTATTACTAATTTAATTTAAGCGAGAAATAAAAATAAAATAATATTGGCCCTTCTACGCTTCCGTAACGAAGCATTTTGGTATGGAGGTGAGTTCAGTTTAATAACTTTATTTTCGACTCAGTAGCCTGCATGTGGTATCATTTTATGCAGGCATTTCAGGGACAACCTGTATATATACAGGGTGATATCACCAAAGTATTTCGCGCATGAGATGCAAACAATTTTTTTTCTACAAACGTCAAAAATATTGTTCGAAATAAGTAACATGCTTAGCTTAATATGAAAAATATTATTAAACTGGGTTAAGGGTTTTTCCAAATCAAGTAATTACTGTAACTATAGAAATAAAATGGCATTTGTTGACAGTTATTTCAAAGTGAAAGTTCTTTATCATTATTTTGACTTTTTATTCGCGTCAATTTCGTGCGAGATATTTATAACTGTAAAATAATGGAAATTTCGAGCGACGATGAAGTAAGCAGTACCCCACCTAACTTGACAGATGCGGCTAATTCAGTGATTTCAAATCTTTTACCGGAGAAATCGAGGCGCCATTATGAAAATGCATATCAGCAATTCGAATATTGGTGTGAAGCAAATGAAGCCAGAGGAATATCCGAAAATGTGCTGGTGGCATATTTTGCGGAGAAGTCTGAGAAGCTGACGTCTTCCATGTTATGGGCAATATATTCTATGTTGAAAGCAACACTCAATGTTGAAGAAAACGTGGATTTCAAGAAATCTAACAAGTTGGTTCCATATTTGAAAAAATTGTCAGTTGGAAACCATCCTGAGATATCTAAGGTATTGACTAGAGAGGAAGTTGAACAATTCATGAGAGAGGCAGATGATGAAACCTTCTTGTTGGTTAAGGTGGATTTTTGATGATTGTTTTATGAGTTTTTCAAATCACTGCTAACCATTTAGGTTATTTTAATACTGGGTATTTCGGGGGTTTGCCGCCGTGAGGAACTCACTAAAATGACGGTCGATGACATAGAAGATGAAAATTCCTTTTCAATTGTTAAAGTACCCGATACAAAAACGATTATACAACGACATGTACCGAAAATATGCGGCTCTTTGTCCAAGTTATGCTACCAATCGCCGATTGTTTTTGAAGTATCAAAATAAGAAATAGATAAGATAAATAGATAGATAGATAAGAGAGAGATGGATAAGAGATAACCTAAAATCACCAAATCCTGATGCCTACACGGGCCATTGTTTTCAGAGAACATCAGCCACACTCCTTGCTAATACGGGGGTCGATATACAGGGTGGCCCATCGAAAACGTACCGCAAGGCATTACAGGCTGGGAAAGAATTATTCGATGAAATCCGAAAACAGGTCAAGTTTGATTGTCAGGGGGACACATTTTGACGTAACAAGCATAGTAAAAGCTTCAACCCCCTAAGTAGGGGTATCACCCCGTGGTGGTAAGGGGGGTCGAGCGATACCTCTTCAGAAGGGGCTTGTCATTCCCTATACAGTACTACTTAGATTTTTCAAATGAATCTACCCTTTCAGAAGATATGGAGCGTTGAAACTCCAACCATCATGAGGGACGAAAACTACAAAGATCGGTTCAATTATACTTTATCGCAATAAGTTCCTTCAAATGAATTCGCTGTTTTCGCCAATGCACAGATTTTTTTAAGCTCATTTTAGAGAGTAAAAACTGAATAGGATTCATTTGTTCACGTTTGAATTAGGTCAACTAGATACATGTCGTGATTGAAATGTTCACGAATTGTTGACTCTAAAATTCATTATTATGGTGTATTCAATTGCAGACAGAGTGGAAATCATTGAGCTTTTTTTCAAAAACGATGAATATGGAAAACGGGTCGCGGAGTTGTTCAACCAACGGCATCCTGACAATCATGCCTCTGGAAAAATTGTTACCGAATTGGTGAACAAATTTCAGGTTCAGTTCATAACAAAAAGAGAGAGCTTGAAAATCCAGTACTAAATGAACCTACGGAGATAGCAATATTGAGGCAAGTTGCAGTTAATAGTAAGCTAAGTACAAGACATTGCGACGGGTGTGTCTCGTAACAGTGTCCAAAACGGGTATTGAAAAAATACAAATTCAATCCTCACAAAATACGCTTAGTGCACGAACTGAATGAAGACGACTTTGATCGTCGCTTGCAATTTTGCGAAATTATGAGTGAGCGAGCGTAAAACAATGGTAATTTTCTATTCAATGTGTGTTTTTCGGACGAATGTTCCTTCTTCCTCAATGGTTTAGTGAATCGCCACAATTGCCGGTACTGATGGGCTGACACCAAACCAAGGGTTATCCACGAGACACACACGCAACACCCCCAGAAGTTAAATGTGTGGGCTGGTATTTTTGGAAATGCCATTGTAGGACCTTTTTTCCTTCCTGGAACAGGCGATATGTACCCGGATTTACTACGAAATGTCATCGACCCAGCTCTAACAAATATCATTGAGAACGAGCTCATCCTTGTTATTCCCACAATGTGCCCAATTATTTACACCACACATTTCCAGGACGATGGATAAGACGACGGGGCCCAATAGAATGGCCACCTCGATCACCCGACTTGAGTCTTTTAGATTTTTTTTGCGGGGACACATCAAAAGCGTTGTTTACAAAACACTACCAGACACATTAGAACAGTTGCAACGAAGAATCTTAACGTATGTCGCGAAGTGACACCCCAAATGCTCCAGAATGTACGACAACGGTTTGAAAATAGCTTATACCACTGTATGCAGGTTGACGGACAGCAATTCGAACATTTACTCGACTGATAAATGAGTTTTGAAGTACAATTGAATCAATTTCTGCATTTGAAGTCACACGTTATCGTTGGAGTTTCAACGCTCCATATCTTCTGAACGAGTGGATCGATTTTGAAAATGTAAGCAGCACTGTGTAGGAAATGACCAGCCCCTTCTGAAGAGGTATCGCTTGACCCCCCTTCCCTTTTGAGAAAAATGTTGGAGTGATACCCCTACTCAGGGGGTTGAAGGTTTTACTATGCTTGTTACGTCAAAATGTGTTCCCCCGACTGTGGCCGAAGGATACGTGGAAGATTCCATCAACAATAAAATTCAAATATCAAAAAGACTTTTAGACTGTGAAATTTTAGGATCAAGTGCTGTCACCTCTACGGCAGTTGCTTGCAAATCAAAAATGGATAGTTTCCCAACTCCCGAAACTACGATATCACGAGCTGAATCTGAGTTATCTGGTTTAGGAGTGAATGTTGGTTCGTGCATTGGCTGCACCATTAATGTTAACATTGTAAATTATGAATGAAATTAGGTATTGCGTTGGATATCCTCACAATTTTAAAGACTTAATTATTGTTATACATTAATGAATGAATGATTTCTTGGATTTTCGCTTGATTGAGGAACATAAAGGTTAAAATATAAAAATCCCATATAGTTTACATGCAGTATGCGAAGTAAGTATTTCGCACACTACTTTGCTCACGGTGTCATGGTAACGGAGGAAATTAAAAAAGAGCCACTTCCCATATTGTTGTCAATGCGCGAACCTTGTCATTTTTTGACGTTTGTAGAAAAAGTATATTTTTTCCAGTTCAAGGTTCAAGCTTTTCAAATTCATTTTTTCTTCATCATACAAGTTGTTGAAAAATTGAGCATCAAAGATAACTCTTAGTCCATCCCTGATTAACCAAGAAAGCTAAATATGTTTCAACGTCAGTATTGAATCATATCAAATTTCAATTGAATTATATTGATAACTTTAAAAGTTAATATTCAAGAAAGAACGATTTCCAGCGGCGTCCTGTTGGAAAAAAAAAACTGTAGGAACTTGCAATCTCATTTTCCTATCTGAGATTTTATATCTATAAGTTCTATCTGAATCCGAGGTATCCACCACATTATCACGGATACCCTGTGTATATATATTTCCAAAAATTAAACATAATCAATATTGTAATAAAGAGGCACAGCTGAAAGTCCATGTATGAAAAGTCCTCCATCCGAGAAATGCTGAAATATGGCTGAAAGGAACAAGATTTTCTTTTATATCAAATCAAGCAGAAGTTACGATTGGGCAACAATTAACGTCCGTTCTGGTGGTAATTTCTAACGTCAAAGAAATAACAAATGCCAGTGATATCTAATATTTCATAGGAAGTCGAGGGCACAAAAATATGATCCTACATTATTGGCAAGGTTAATTGTTTGAAAGATCTGAAAGGGCGCTATGCTGCCTCGCGGGAAGTCGGCAACCAATCAATAAATCGAATAATGAAATAAAAGACGTTCGCTATGGCAAGAAAATTATAGTCTATCGTTTCGCCGGCAGCTGTTAACTTGTCGTGTGATGAAACTCTCATATTATATTTCGACTTGACTGTCATGACTGACTCCGTTTTTGTGGTGTATCTAAAATACACCACATGTAACGAGCTCTCTCTATATGAGAGTCAGATATAAAAACATATTCATGAGATGTGTCCATCAGCTTCCGAAAGATATGCATACAAACGTTCGTCACAATGTTGCCAGTAATTCCGATATATTCGAAAAAATGTGCCCACAATTTTTTTCACTACCCTGTATTTTAATTTCGGATAAGCGTGAAAGTGTCAAATAATATGTATGGTATCCCATTTGAAATGAGCAATTTGATATCATTTCCGGTACAAACGGAACTATCCGGATCTTGAAAATATTTTAGACGAATTGCTCCCATCAAAAGTAGTATACCACCAAATTTCCAAATTCGCCCTACTCATAGTTTTCCATATATTGATCGGTGAAGATGAGCAGAAATTTTGATATTTATTGAAACTGTACGTCTTCTAAGAACTTTTTTTAGAAAACGAGGATGTCACTGGCAAATAGATAATTTCTCTTCAAGATATATGAAGGATAAATTTTGAGCGCAGTTACTTTCTGAGGAGATTATTAATCTGTCCTCAACTAAAATATATATATTAAAATTATTTCAGTTTCGATTTCCATTTCCAGAAACAAGAAGAGAAAATACTGATAAATTAATACCACGGACCTCCTCGATTAAAGTACCTATCTTGATTTAGGTATTTGTTGATCATGTTTCAAATATAGAGTATAAAAATATCAGTTACCTGTCTCTTATCAGAATCCAACCACCACCCTTCACTTTCTATTTCTCAAATTTCACACCCATTCCATTTTTGGGTAATTTTGTAATTCACTGATTTTGAGCAAGAATTTGAATGTATCAATAAATCAAAAATAAAAATCCTAAGATCAACAAAAACACATTTGGGTGCATTTTAAAGAAACAAATTTGGCGGCAGTTTCTGGAATAAGCAGTATAATATTCTGAAGTGAAATAGCTGCAGATACATACTATATATCATATGAATAACAAATGAAAACGACATTCCCGCTGGTGAGGAATACATCTACCTATCTAAGTCCAACACCTGCTATATCTTCGAATAAATCCGATGTGGAAGAGAAATAGGAAACTCAATTAGAAAAATATAATTACAGCTGAAACTTGTACAGAAGTTTCCTTCGCTTCATAATTGATCGCCTTATTAAAGATGAGTTAGCCGCTTTTGTCTAAGCGGAAAATGCTGGGGGTTGCCAAGACAACGGTTCAACTGTTTGCTTATTGCAGAACTCATATCCTAATTGGGTTAGCTTACATCTGCGTCCTGAGCATTTCGTAGGGAGTAGGTATAATAACAACACTACAAGCGAGAAAAATAACATTTCACGATTCATGTGGAGTTCATATTCCACTATAGTGGAAATGATACAGGGCATAAAATATTATAGATATATTATAGATACCCATTTATGAGCATAAATTATTTGAGTTAGAGTAAGGTACGTATACCTTTATTGGGCTTTCAAAAACCCGCAGCATATATTGTAATTCTCTCACAGGGCATTCAATAGCTGAGTATTTTTCAGTAGTGCAAGTTTGCAATTACTGAATCATATTTTCCTTCATTTGTATCAGCAACTCCTCGCAAGAACAATTCAACACTTTCTGTATGTGATATCTAAATCATCTCATTGAGAGTTTGCAGAAGGTGGTAAAGCCGTGATGGAATTTCATTTTGGGGTTAGTTTTCTGTCCCTCTCATGAGGCATTCATGTTACAAAAGAGAATAATAATTACGGTAATGACGGGGTGCAGTTTCGCGAGCATTGTCGCCTTTTTTTTGTTAGTTTTTTTATTAGTGATGATAATAATACTTATAATGATAATAATGATGAAAATAATACAAACAATAAAAATAATAATAATAATAATAATATACCCCTCCAGGGAGCTGTGAGACCTTGATCGCGGTGGAGGGGCCCAGTAGCTATGGTGATTCTGAGAGTGATGCCGGCGGGAGTTTCATTCTCCTGGTAGGGCCACCCATGCCGGTAAGGTCGAAGATGAATAGTGAAGCTAAGGACAGCTCAACAGGAGTCTACCTGTAGAAAAATCCGGAATCTAAGGTGGAAGAGATCGTGCCGAGAGATGAATGACTACACGTAGTTGGTCGCTAACGATTCCATGTAAGCAACTGGCGAACCTCAACTGTATATCAGCCTTGCTGCACTGCCACAGTTGACCGAGTTTTTCTACCCTTCTCGTGGGAATCAAATGAATTTTGATCCAACAAAAAATTTTTCGGGAGCACCACCATCTCAAATGAGTGGTAATAAACATACGAGTCAGGTGACGGTGGCATCGCCACGGTTCCTGATCGTAAAAGGGAAAGATGGAAATTTCGCAAGAACGAATCCCTTCTTATTGAATGAATTAGTGTATGGAAAAGTCGGTCTAGTGAAAAGTTTGAAAAAAATTAGAGAAGGTCTATTGATTGAAACAATTTCAGCTGCCCAGTCTAGAGAGTAACTTGAACTGAAGGAAATCTTAGACCAAGAAGTTGAAATGGCACCTCACTCACGACTCAACCAGTCACGAGGAGTCATAACATGTAGGGATCTCTTGAATTGTACTGAAGATGATATATTGAAGGAACTAGAAGATCAGGGTGTTATGGAGATTAGGAGAATAAAAACAAAAAAAAAGGTATACTAGTAGATACTGCCAGCCATATTCTAACTTTCGATACCCCAAAGCTGTCGCAAGAAATAAAAGTCGACTTTTATATACTCAAAGTCCGTCCGTATATTCCAACACCACTGAGATGTTTCCGCTGCCAACTTTTCGGCCATACAGCGAATAAATGTACGAAAGAGCATGTTTGTATCTGCGGTAAACCCATCCATACCAATTACCTGTATGAATTGTGATGGTCCACATTCTGCAAGATCGAGAGATTGTCCCGTATACAAACAGGATGTGGCTCTTCAAGAAATTAAAATGAAGGGAAACTTATCATATTCAGAAGCCAAGAAAAAGATCACTATAGGAACCCCAAAACCAAATACATCATACTCTCAAGCTTCAATCAATAACACTCGTCAGACAACCAACACTCCAATAATGAATATATAAGAAATTATCAAAGAACTAGTCCCACTTTTGGTTAGCGCGTTACAGAAAGATCTCAATTTTCTTCGAAACCAACCATCACCAGTTTCTGATAATATCGCCGAATCTCTTGCATCCGATAGTCAGTCCAGCTCCCAATAATCTAAACGTCATCGAACATATTCTTCGGATGAGGAATCGTTATACAACCAAACAATTTCAAAGAAAAAGAATAAGAAGGCTGGCCTAGAGGAAAAACACGCAAAATTGCCGTGGAAAATGTCCCGCCTCCTGAGATAGCACTGCATCAGGAGTCAGGATCAGGATCATATATATATATATATATATATATATATATATATATATATATATATATATATATATATATATATGTATGTATATATAATGTATATATAATGGAATCAAATTACATCTACCCGAGTTACAATCCATCATGAATAATATATCACCGTCAATTTCAGCTATATAAGAAACCCACCTCAAACCAGGTGAACGATTTACCCTGAGAAATGTTGAATGTTTCCGAAAAGACGTACAACTTGGCCTCTGAGCAAGAGTAGGAGTTGCCATCTTTATCAAAGAATCGATCCCTGCGAAGGAAATAAGATTAAACTCCAACGTGCAAGCTGTAGCTATCCAAATTGAGATCCCAATGAAACTCACGATCTGCAATATATACCTCCCCAATTACCGTTGGACCATGAAGAACGTAATCAACCAACTCCCAGAACCATACATCATTGTAGGAGATTTCAATGCACATTCTCAACTTTGGGGCTCTCAAATGACGGATACATGTGGAAGACGAGTTGAAACAATTATAGATGAAGAGCACATATGTTTGTTGAGCAATGGCAAACCCACTTATTTCAACTCAAGATCGAGCTCGTTTTCTGCTATAGATCTGACTTTGGTGTCACCAAATATCGCTTCACGTTTCACCTGGGATCCTATGGATGACCTAGATTCTAGTGACCATTTTCCTATTTCCATAAGTATAGATACCCCTCTCCGAGAAACCACGATTGTAGAAAGATGGCTGACTGATATAGAAAACTGGGATGCATTCACCAGTTGTGTATCTATACCAAATTCCGAAGATTCCCCACGGATAACAACTTGATTGATTAAGTTGATGATGTCACTGCGAAATAGAGCCCGCTCCTGGTGGCAAAAATCTAAGTCCCCGGCTCACCATGAATATTACAAGACACTCAGAAATTTTACAACCCTAGCGTGTCGAAATGAAAAAAAAGCATACTTTCAGTATATTCTGAGACAACAAGGGGTGAGTAAAATATGTAAAGATCTTCATTATTTAGGTATTAAAAAAACGGCAAAATCTACCCGATCACATGACTGACGTAGAAGAAATGAATCAGTATTTCGTGAATGGGATTTCAGCAGTCGCTGCAGACCCCAATCTAGTCGAATTCTATTCCAATAGTCAACACGAAAATGCAGGCCAATTCCAATTCAAACCTATTTCACAATATGACACACAGAAAGCCTTGTATAATTTGAAATCTAATGCGCATGGGAGTGATGGAACCAATTGAAAGTTGTTACTAATGTGTTGTCCTCACTTGATACCATTCCTAAAACACATTATAAATTTTTGTCTCACCCACAATGCATATCCACACACTTGGAAAAAGTCTGTAGTACAGCCTATACCTAAAAAGAATATCGTTAATGAACTCAAAGATCTCAGACCTATCAATATACTGCCAATGCTCTCCAAAGTCCTTGAGAGAATTGTAGATGCCCAGCTGAGAGAGTACGTCTCTCAATACAATGTATTACCGGTAAAGCAGTCGGGCTTCCGACGAGGATACAGCTGTGAAACTGCCTTGTTGAGAATTACCGATGACATTCTAAGAGGAATTGATGATAAGAAAGTTACAATACTGGTACTGTTGGATTACTCCAAGGCCTTCGATACTCTGGATTATGCTCTATTATTGAGTAAACTCAAATCAATTGGAGTTGCCCACCAGACTCTATCCTTCTTCAAAGAATATCTATATGGACGAAGCCAGAGTGTTAAAATAGGTAACAACTCATCATCCTTCCTGGAACTGTCCAGCGATGTTCCACAGGGCTCCATTCTTGGACCCCTGCTTTTTGCACTATATACTTACGACTTTGAGAGCTTTGTCACTCATTGCGACACTAACTTTTATGCCGATGTTACCCAACTTCATCTCTAGTTCTCACCCAATGAAACAGATCTCGCTATAGAAAAAATCAATGAGGATTTATCGACTCTCATAGCAACTTCTAGAAACCATGCGCTCAAAATCAATGAAGATAAAACGTCAGTTATATTGTTCGGGTCACGTCAACACAGGAATCTACTTGAGAACAATGTCCAGATAAATGTTGAAAACAAAGTAATCACACCTGTCAAAAGCGTAATGAATCTAGGCTTAACCTTTGATGATGATATGAGGTTCAAAACACACATAATGAAAATTCGTGGCTTGGCACTCATGAGCTTGAAACTTATCTATAGTAACAGGAGATACTTGAATCGAAAGGTTAAGTCTGTACTCTGTGATACTCTGGTGCTTTCCAGGTTCAATTACTGCGACACTGTTTATGGTCCGTGCCTGGATTACGAGGACAGGAGACGTATACAAGTAACCCAGAACTCCTGCCTGAGATTAATATCTGGGGTCAGGAGAGGTCACCATATCTCGCATATTCTGAGTGATCTAGGATGGCTCAATATGCAGCGTAGACAACAACTTCATGCCACTTGTCTCTTTCATAAAATAATAGCGACCAAAACTCCTCCTTACTTATGGCATAAAATCTCTTTCCGAGAAGATGTCCACAATATAAACTTACGTTACAAGGGAATAATAACCCCACCATATCATAGAACAGAAACTTTCAGACGGTCTTTCTCTTACCAGATATCACTTATCTACAATGCCATTCAAATGGATATGAAAAAATTAAACATTAATGCATTCAAGAAACTCATAAAGAAACATCTACTCACAGAACAGATTGATGCATGAGATACTTGTATCTGTTCGTTCGTGTGTGTACTTCTTCTAACTCGCTTCATAGGACTATTGATTCAAGAGTGCCGAAGGCACATTATTTAGATTGTATAATTGAAATTAGGAATATTTATCATATAAAGATTGTTGTTATCCTCTACTTTTCTACCTATTAATTTTCCTGTCATTGCGCTTAAGAATAATAACAGAGGTTTCACGCATGTCCATGAGTGACACCATCTGATCTTCGGCGTTTTTCTAGTGTACCTACACTGTACTTCTCGAGAATAAAGACCTATTATTATTATTATTATTAAAAGAGCCAGAGCACGTGCCAAACTAATGATAAAGGAAGCCAAGAAAAATTCGTCGGAGGACTATGTCTCTTCTTTGAACGTAGATACCCCCACATCTGAGGTATGGCGAAAAATCAAGACAATATCAGGAAAAAATAAATATATCATACCAGAAGCACTAAAAATCAATGGCCAGTTGATGAAAGAAACTTGCAGTTCTGAAAACTACGACAGAAAATTCCAAATACTGAAATCACAACAAGAGAGAGAAAGTCTAATCTTCGATACTGACGCGGATATAGCCTACAACACTATCTTCACGAGAGATGAACTAGAACATGCCATTGGCACCTGTGAAGAAAGTGCTGAAGAAAGAAAATCTTGTCTTCCTCTACAATAAAATCTGGCTTTCTGATACATACCCAAGCAACCAATTCCAAAACATTGTGTGGCTTCATGTTACCCAAAAAATTACCGGCCTATTACTTTAACTTCCTGTTTGAGAAAATTATTCGAAAAAATGGTGAACCTGGTATTTGGAATCCAAAAGTCTTCTCTCTGAAAAGCAAGTCGGCTGTCGACGAAATCGTTCTACCATTGATGCCTTGAGTAATTTCGAAATCGAAATACAAGAAGCTTTCGAAGAAAGGCAGCACCTCATCGCTGTAATGATGGACCTGCAAGTTATATCTTGTTTTCTGACTGAAAGGTCCTTCGTAGTTCGGATAGGCAACTGGTAATCAGAAGGAAGAACCATGGAAAACGGAATCCCTCAGGTGTCAGTTCTCAGTGTAACCCTTTTACTCAATCGCCATGAATCATCTCATTTGCAACGTCTCCGAAAGCAGTCATTCCGTACTTTATGTTGATGACCTTACCATCTTTAGTCGAAACCACTCCATGGAAACTCTCCAACCTAATCTTCAGACAGAAATCAACAGGGTAGAAGAATCCGCAACTTTGACAGGTTTAAAATTTTCGCCTGAAAAAACCCATATGGTACATCTTTGCACATTAAGAACAGACATTGTTTGCGAAGAACAGACAAAATTAGTAGGTATAATTTTCGATAGAAAACTGAATTGGACGCCACATATAAATTACTTGGTGAAAAAAAGCCAAAAAGTAATGAATGTTCTGAAATGTATGTCAAGTATCAAAACTGGGGCTCTGATAGAGAGATTCTACTCAAAATTTACCAAACGCTAATCCAGTTTAAAATCGATTATGGCTGCAATGTTTATGGTTCTGCACGTCCCTCAAAACTCCGAGCTCTTGACAAAGTTCAAAATGCTGCAATTCGTCTTGCCACAGGAGCTTTCAGAACAAACCCGATAGAAGCCGTTCTAGCCGAATCCTCCAGTATACCTGTGAGGTTACGAAGGGATGCCAACTTAATTATATACGCTCTAAAGGTACAATCCATACCAAATCACTTGAACCACCAACATTTCATAGATATTGAGAACACATACTTACACAGGCCGTCTATAACAAGACCAGTAAATATACGATATTTAGAGGCTACAACAAAATATTCCTTACCACGCAAAAATAATGCACTTACAAAATATTGCGACCCAAATCTTGCACCCTGGTTGAGGAAGACCCCAAATATTGATCTGTACTTAACTAAATGGAGGAAAGAAGACACATCACCTTCAGTATATCGGTCAGAGCAAGTATAGAGCAAAGGACTTAACTAAATGGAGGAAAGAAGACACATCACCTTCAGTATATCGGTCAGAGCAAGTATAGAGCAATCGTACCCAAGGGTACCCAAAGGTACAGCGAACACTTGACTATCTACACTGATGTATCCCGCACTGAGAATGGTGTTGGTGCCGCCCTGGTAGTAAACAATAACCGTCACCATTGGACACTAGATCCGATGTGCAGCATTTACACAGCTGAATTATATGCAATATATGGCAAGCCATGTTATATTTCTCCTTCCAACAGAAAACGGATTGTCTGATTTGTACGGACTCTTTGAGGCCATGAAAACTCTAGAAAATCGCTTCACGTCGAACGAATCAACTGTCATAATCTTAGATTTGTATACTCATTTAACATCTATGAATAAAACAGTTACAATCATGTGGGTCCCAAGCCATATATAAATGGAAACGAGTTAGCAGATTCTGCAGCCAAAGATGCTACCACAAGTAGAATCGACGAAGGTATACCGGTCCCAGTGGGTGATATAAAAAAATACATAAAACAAAAATTCTTCAAGATTTGGCAAGACCAATGGGATAGATATGATGGACCACTCAGAATTGTCAAACCCTCAACAAGAAAATGGTTCTACTCAAAAGACTTAACCAGAAGAGAACAAGTAGTACTATGTAGACTAAGAATCGGACATACAAATCTCACTCACCTGTGTCTTTTAGCAGGTTCAGCAAGACCAAGATGTGGAACGTGTGACGTCTGTTTGACAGTACAACACCTGCTCTCTTGTCCAGACCTTGACTCACTCAGACACCGAAGTGGAATCACTTCCCCTGAAATTGGAATCACATTAAAAAGCACAAATGACGCCACAAGAAACGTACTTACCTTCCTGAAATCTAGTGGCCTATATAAGAAACTATGAGGTACCAAGAACTGAAAGAGCTAACAGCCCAGGCAGCTGAAGCTCAAAAAAATAATAATAATGATAATGATAATAAATCCAAGGTCACCCAATTCCTGTTCGAAACTGGATCAAATATCTAGGTATTATTTTCGATTGAAAACTCAATTGGACAGAACGAATTAGCCAACTGATTTCGAAATGTCAAAAGGCTTCGAATATCATGAGATGTATGGCAAATATAAAATGGGGCGCTGGTAGAGAAGTACTTCTGAATCTATATAAATCTATGATTCAAAGCCGAATGGATTATGGAGCTCTTATTTATAACAGTTGTAGAACTCCAAGGCTCAAACAATTGGATAAAATCTAACTATCAGCCCTGAGATTAGCCACTGGAGCCTCCAGAACTAGCTCTGCAGTTGCAGTACAGTGTGACACTCATTTGTCCCCTTGATCTGAGGAGGGACCTCCAAACTATGAACTACGCAGCCAGAGTTCTTGTTAATACATTGCATATCAATCATACCAGCTTTTCATCTGATAATGATTACTCAACTAGACCAACTCGAATTCGCTATCATGAACCTGGCAATTCACCTTACCTGCATTGAACTGCAGACTATCAGCATGGAAGAAGACTGAGAGATCTACTGCAACATACAGAATTCTTTTTAGGAATGAATTAATTTCCTATAACAACAACCTCACCATCTACACCATCTACTCAGCTATTGTGATTGGAGAAAACGAGTACAGTTGGACCTTGAATCCCAACTGCTCAATTTTCACTGCAGAACTATATGCCGTATGGCAAGCTCTCCTGTTCTTTCCTTTCTCCGGTCACCACAGCTGTGTCATATGTTCAGACTCATTGATTGCAATACAGTCGCTAGAAAACAGTTCCACAAAAAATATGTATTGCCAGAATATGACAATGCACCATCATGTGGATACCTAGTCACTGTAGTATTCCTGGCAATGAGAAAGCAGATACAGCAGCAAAACAAGCAACCCTCATTCCAATAGATGAAGGAATCCCTATACCTGTTCAGGACATGAAAATAAAAATCATATCAGAAATACATAAATGATGGCAAGACAGATGGACAAATCAAAACACACAACTGACTAATGTTAAACCTGATGTAGATAAATGGACATATTCAAGAAACTTGAATAGAGGGGAACAAGTTATTGCTTGCCGCCTGAGAATCGGACATACTCACCTTCTTCACTTGCCCGGTATATAATTACCACAGGATTTTTCTTGGAATAGACCCAGCATTTGAAAGCACGTTGAGTAATGAAGAAAACATTAGAAAAGCACTCACCTATATGGAACAACTCAACATAACCAACAGAATATGAAACCATTTGATAGCTAAATGATCTTGGTAATCGATAGCTGCCCAAAAAAAAAGATAAATCGTCTTCATTCATCTATTGCACTATGCTATATTTTTTAAAGCGTTTAGATTCTTCAATTCCGTTTTTTTTCAGAATGATCTTTATCAGCCTCCCCAATCCCTAAGTCTAGTCGTTTTCGAAATTTTCGGACTTCGAAGAAAATAAATTGAGTTCGCACCATCATCATTGGAAATCGATAACTCAGTCATTTTTGAATGTAACGGAATGTATGGAAAAATGGATCTTTCTTATGGATTATCCACCAAATCATTGACCTCTCTAGATCGTCGTAGAAAGGTCGGCGATCTATGCCTTTTTTATAGGTACTTTCACGGTCGTTGCTCAACGGAAATATCATCTATTATGCTACCACGAGTGATTCATAGTAGACAAACCAGACGAGCTCAAGCTGGTCATTCCTACACTGTCAGGCTCGAGACCTGTCGAACATCGCTATACCAAGCATCATTCATCAATAGAACGGCAAAGTAGTGGAATTCTTTGCCTAGTGAAGTATTTCCTGCTGCTTACAACCTCCAAACTTTCAAGAAAAATTCCAACACCTTCCTTCTCTCCCAAAATTCCACTGCTGGCTGACACGATGTTCCTCGAACATTATAGGTTTCCCTTTCGTGTTGTCCACAGATGAAAAAAATTACAGTTTCCAAGATATGATGGCTTTTTCGATACCGATGAAAATTCACCATTATTCTCGGAGTGAAGTTATTTGATATTGAATAGTTGCCATGGAATTGAAAAATGTCATTTTATTCAGCAAACTTCTACTTGTGATATTGTACTTTTGAAAGGAACTTATGCATTCAAACCTAGATCTAATGAATTCATTCTGTGTTTATGAATGTCACAAAGTAGTAGAAAGAACGTGCCATTTATTCAACAAACTTTGTACAGTTTGTACAAGTGAAAGCAAAGCAATATTTTTTCTTCGAATCCGAATATTTCGAGAACGACTAGACTTAGATATATCGATATTATCGGCTGAAATTTACCAGCAATTTATCTTTACTGACACTCATAAGATGTCCTACTATGAATGAAAAGTTCCAGATCCGGACTCGGAAAACTCATTTCCTCTTTAGATGTCGATATTTTGACCTTCTGGATCGTATTTTTCGAAAACTTTCATCGGTATCAGAAAGATCAGGAAAAACACTATAAGCGTGGATTCCTAATCGTACTGCACACTTCGATCGTTTTGGTAAAAAAAATATCAAACAAAATACCGATGAACGTTTCTTCGATTTCGTCCTGGCACATTACTTTCTACATTCGACTAAGAGTAACTCAATCAAATTTTCCACCTGATATCCTATCCTAATATTCATCAATGAAGATTCTCAAAATGTCCTTCTCTCCCCTTTCTTTGGGAGAGACTGTCATAATTACACGCAACCAATCAAGTTCTAGTGGGAAGTTGATGACAGTGTCGAAACTGAGATGTCAAAACCATTGCAAATCTCTCAGAACGGTATGATACAGAATGTTGGAATTTCACGAGCAGATTGAAATGATGTTATTTTCACAAAACTGCCTTATTGAAGGCATTTTCGTTTCGTTCTGTAAACGAAACAAGCACCATCAGTTTTGCTTGATATCTCATACCAGTTCATTCATGTCTGAAAATCAACGGAGCTTGATAATTTTTCGTATAGGAAAGAAGAATACAGAGGTGCCCATTCGCGCCCCCCTCTAAGTGACACATCTTGAAAATCATGACATAATTTGAAGATATTGACCAAGACTATCGACCCAAGTGGAAGATTTATAATTTCAATGGTATGTGACTGTGGCAGCTCCAATCTGGATTTCACCAAATTAATTTTTTTTCAACGCAATTTTTGTTTTTGTTGAAGTTAATGATTTTTCCCAAAGGATGCTAATTTCCTTCCTAAGATGATTTTTTATTGCTTTTCCAGTGCATTATGATTTGCATATTATCTATAATTATCGGAGAAAAACTCAAGAAAAAATCGAAAGTTCGGGTCATGTATGAAATACGGTGAAAATCACGAAACTGTTTTGAGAGGCATGTAGATCGTATAGTAAAGTCATTCACAAAAAAATCAAATTTTTCTTCTTACACCTGGTGTATCATGAATCGGTAGAACTTGATGAGTTTTGAGCAATGAATCTTCAGCAGAAAGAATGAAGCTTCCGAATGTTTTGATCCGATTGTAAATCGGTAGATTGTTGAAAAGTTATGCAAACTTAAAAATTACTGCTTTATATAAAACGTTGGCAACGGTTGCTATTAACAGACTCATTATGCCCTAGGGCGTTATGGAGGGCATTAGGAATCATGACGCCCGCTAATTATTTTTTTTTCTGTGGTTCAATAAATCAAATACTCATAGAAGTTTTATATATAACTACATACATAACAGAAGAGAAGGACTAATTATTGTGTCTCAAATAGAAATTACAATTTTCAAATGTTCCTGAAAAATTAGTACCAAGTTTGAAGTTCTCTGAGTTGACCGATGATGAACTCCTCAATGCATTTATCATTTTTGTAGGTTAAAAAAACCTTCGTGGTTCACATCCTTTTGGTCGTAGTGCGATGTACTTTTTGAGTAAGTTCAAGGCTCCTATTTCGCTTTCTTCGACAATGGTAAAACTTCATGAGGTGCAGGTCTTGGTTTCTGGTACCTTGATCAGTAAAACGGCTCTTCTGCCTTCAATGTCATCAATTGTCTTCTTGACCATTTTATCACGTCTTAAGCCTCCAAATACACCGCCCATTACCAGAACATCTTTATGTGGCAGAAAAGTATCATCTGGAGCTTTTTTTATGAAAAGTAATACTTGTCCACCTTCCAACACCTTTGATTTTTTAGGAATGTATCCTTTTGATTCAACTTTCAGAAAGGCCATCAGTTGACTGAATGCTGATATATTAATGGTTCCTTCAAAATTCAATGTTGATTCCAGCTGTATTTGGTCCATAGACTATTTGCACTATATTTTTCAGACTGAAATAATGTAAAATAAATAAAAAATATCAATATTTTTCATGAGATAAACTCACCAGTAACTGAAAGTATGCCATTAAGACAGTTTCATTCACGGTATTCCCTCTATTTTCATCTTTCCATTTCAAAAGATGGTCATACTCCTTCTCGTATAAGAATTTGGATTTCACAGGCAGTAAATTTCCTAACGATTTTTCAGCTTTGAGTGTCACATTCTGTGGGATCTCCATATAATTATTATGAACACAACCGTTTACAATTTTCTCCACTAATAAGCTTGTCAATTCTCACAAAAATGCACCGTCGTTTTATTCGATAAGCAACCTCTTCAATCTTTCCATAGCAACTGCATAGAAGCTCGCTTGTGCTCAGTTGCCGACCAGAACGCAGTAAATACTATGAGAAGTCGTTTAAGATAATTTTTTCGTGAAAAATATCAATCAATTGTATGCACCAGGAGAGTAACTAGATCCTAACGCCCATCGGGCACCATTCATTCCTCTGGAAAAAGGCCCTCGGATGAATGGTACTCTTAGGTAGGATCTTTATAACGCACTCGGTACATGAATAACTATTATCAATCGCTTCTTCTACGTCGGAATCCAACATCCCATGAGCCGAAACTGAAGAGATTTTGTATAGTGGATTCCGCCAACCACTCCTGGGAGAGCGTGGACCAAGCGTGGACCGAACCGAAACCGCCAAATCGATGTCAGGATTGAAATGGCTGCACCTATTTTGTTTTTTTTTTTAATGGAGAATTAACAGTCGTGGCCGGGTTAGAACTCAATATCATCCTGCAGCTGGAACATGGTTCGTGCTGTTGGACGTTAGTGGTTCAACATCTTGACTACTGTGAGCACTTTAGATATTATCAGATGGTATGAAGCTACTGTAGAAGGAACTGCTGAGCACCTACCATCTATCGGACAATCACTGAATTAGTGCTGCCCTGTTTAGGACCCACATTGGCGGAGGATTCTAGTTTCCTATACAGACAGTGGCGACAATGGGCCTTCTAATGGCAATAAGTGCTCCAAAATTTGGATCGTAGCATCATCGTTGGATGAGTTTAACCTCAACTTCTCCACCTGATTGTGCAACCTCTACAGCTGCACAACTATGCATGGAAAGCAAAACATGGTAATATGCACATAATAATTATTTTTGAGTTGAAAGTTCTAAGAGAAAGATATGGATACACACCAGTTAATTCCTACAAGAAAGCAAGTAGTATATATAAATTGGCTCATTTGATGGAGAAAGTACTATAATATAGGAAAAACACGATATTCTTGAAAAAATTTCTCATCTGGATCAACACGTGGCGTGAATTGGAGAAATGTTTCAATTTCATGGAGGTTTTAAGCTCAATTTATAAACTCCATAGCCGTAGCCGCAATTAACGTTGACGAGTCAAGATGTAAGCTCATTTATAAACTTCTCTGCCGTAGCCGTTGCCGTTGTAGTAGTGAAAAAACTGTTCAATTTATCTTCAGTGGCTATGGCAACGACATTTGGCTGCGGACATCCAATCACAGATGAGTATCAGTGACTGTGAGTACCTGTGAGTTTTTTCACTACTGCACTGGTAACGGCTACGTCAACTTGCGTTTATGAATTGAGCTTCAAGCTCATTAGTTCATAACTTGAGCAGTTTTTCCACTACTGCAACGGCAACGACGACTGCGGATGGTCATTTGTTTTGATTACACATTTTGGTAGTAGACGAATAGTTCATATTGTCATTGATACATATTAATACATGTCCTGCTGAATCATGCCTTCTTCGTGGCAGAAAACAAATTAATGTTGAAAGATATAGAGTTACTAATATTGTCCTTATTATCGAAGGAGAGATCAGTTACTCACAAAGTACTCACAAGGATCCACTGAACCCGTACTGGACCGTGGAAATGATGATCAATGTCGCCACAAGACAACCAACGCACCTGATGAGATAAAATTCGTAATTCACGACTATTTGAACTATATGTCAGCGTAAGGCGATCGTTCATTGTTCAAAATTGGACCCTCAATCAACAATCGGTGGTTCAAACTATCGATAATTTCAAGCGGTTAATTATATTATGAGTGGTTAATCATCATTAACCATCAATTATTATTACTTTATCATAGTGAACGGATTCAGATTGAATGATATTATTTTTGTCTTTTGTGTGCCAATGCAAAAAAATAAAAAGTCAAAATTTCGACTCATCAACTCGAAATTTCGTATTACTAACACGAAATTTCGACTTACTGACACGTAATTCCGACATACTTTAACTCGAAATGTCGAGTTTGAATTCGATTTCAAACCACCGTAGGCACCGTACAGAACTTCATAATAACCCTGTGTGTTGAAAGAGCATTCGGTTTACATCAGTAAAACTAGTGCGCACTCAGTGCGCTGCTACACTGGTCTTAAAGAAGAATAGATATACACTGATTGCACAGCTAGTTCATGCCCAATGGAAACCGCTATGAGCATGTTTCTAAGCAGTACCTAAGCACTGCACAGTTCGACCCTAGACCCTAGACGACCTAGACTGCTCGATAGTTCGAGAGCAGACCACGGACCACGTATGAATTTCGTTTAGTTTTGTCACGTTCTGTTATAGAAATCATAATATATACAGAGATGAGTGTCGTTAACTCATCGTTCCAATATCTTCATTATTCAGAGCGAGCTGAAAATACGTTCGAACTAAGCCATTAATACCCATTTTCGAATATTCATAATCTGTTACCATATCAATAAATCAATAATCAGTGAACTGGCATGACTCTGAGACACAACTTATACCTGAGGTATGCCTGTAGATGATCAGATGTGCGAATAACCAAATAACGCCGGTTTCATGTCTTCAAGAAGTGGGGCTTAAGAAAACCAAAACCAAAGGTACATCTTCTGTGCCGAAATCATGCGATAATATGTCGAAATTTCTAGTAAGTCGAATTTTCGAGTTATAGTATGTCGAAATTTCGTGTTAGTGAGTCGAAATTTCGAGTCAGTAAGTCGAAATTTCGACTTTTTATTTTCTCGCATTGGGACTCCAGAGCTTTTATACTTTCCAGAACAACTTTTGAACATTTTTTTTTTCAAAAATGAGCTCTGAATTAATTTCAAAATCTTTCCGTCGAACCTGATGAATGCCCACACCACCAATTGAAACATCTCTGTTGCATTCTCTGTGGAAGTTCTACAATGGCATCAAAGGGGAAAGGGTGGGAACGCCATCGTTCCAAAGTCAAGAACAAGAAAAACAATGAGAATGAGCACAGAAGAGGAATGAATGCAATATAATCTGTGGATGGATGGTCTATGAGTAAGAAGTGGAAAATTAATAGGTTAACGTTTCGTCCAATTGGCGGTAATTTTTTTCCGTATTTTGTGAAAAATTCATCTGATGATATAGTAGATATAGTATATATTGAATCACTGGTATTATTGAGTTACAGTGATAACAATTAATCATCATGGTTGGCAAACCAACTGGCAGGATGTATGTTTACAAAAGAGGTGAGAATTCAAACAAAATGTGTACCTAGCTTTTCCACTTATCATGTCGCCTCCGGTCAATCATGAATAAACTTGTTGCTAAATCATTCCTGGAATTTGTTTAAGGTGGACGTAAAGAGGAGGTCCACTTGGATAAAATCACCTCTCGTATTCAGAAACTCTGCTATGGACTCAATGTGGATGTAATAGATCCAGTAAGTGGACAATTTATTTGTATTTTGTGGCTTCCTTTCTGATTCGTGTTAGTGGTGAGTGCGAATTCGAAATTAAATAATTGCTGTATGACTTATCATTTCAGGTGACCATTACATTGAAAGTTGTGAATGGAGTGTATCCAGGAGTAACCACTACAGAGCTAGATACTTTGGCAGCTGAAACTGCCATCACAAAGAGTGGAGATCATCCAGATTATGCAACTTTAGCAGCCCGCATTGCCATTTCTAATTTACATAAAGAAACTAAGAAACAATTCAGTGGTGAGTTGATTAATTACTAAGATTATATGTATGTGAATTACAAATAGCAGATTGTGTTGTATTTAAATATATATTCATATATATCATGACATAAATATATATATTATATTATAATATAGTATATTATAATAATTCATATGATATATATCTTATTCTGAAAATTCCTCATCATCTCTTCAAAAGAAGTGAGGAACTGTACTGCAAAGTAAGTTGCATAGTGCAAAGTAAAGTAGGTGTTTACAAAGAAGCATATCCTTTTTCACACTATGCTTTTTATTGCTGAAAATTCAAGATTCAAGAGTTATATTCAACCAGAGCAGATTCAACAGTTATGGAGTAATACCCTTTTCAAACCAAGAAAAACTAGTATCTAATATCCTTCAACATCTAATCAAAAAATCAGCAGTTTTTTAGCACAATGGTGAATATTGGCAGATGTTTTGGATATATTTATATTTTTTCCTGAAATTAATATCTCACATTTTTCATTTACTCATCATCATGTGTTTTCTAGGATACTTCAATTCTCTTCCTCATTCATATATGAATGCCAAAAAGTCTTTGAAAAACTTAGTAAAATACAAAGGTGGGCTAGTGAAGAATTCCAAATTTTTATGAAAATTTTCAAATGTTTCCTATATCATTCCAAAAGTAGAGGAACTAACTCAGATAATTAGACTCTTCTTCATCCCTTTTTAACTGACTCTATCTTTTATTGATTTGAATTTCATGTTCATATTAGTCAATGAGGGTATAGAATATATTTAGTAGGTCTATTTAATTGGCAAATATACAGGGTGTCCTGAAATAACATACAAAGATTTCAATCACAGATTCTAGGAACAAAAATAATGAAAAGAGTTCATATGGACATGGGTCCAGAAATGGCCCCATGGGAATTTGTAGCCATCTAAAACGAGCCTGAGATAAATAAGACTACCATTTTTGAGTGGAGATGTTGATTTTCCATGTTTCCTGGTCAAACTGGCAAAAATTTCATGAACAAAAAGTGGGGAGGAAAAGTGCCCCTAGCCCCACATATTTCCCACGCTCCTGATCAGATTTTCGGAAAATTATTCAACATTATCATTTCCAAATCAGATATAAAAAGTTAGGTTCATGAACAAAATTTGATTATTTCATCAAAGAGGGTTTTGAAAATATTCACCATCATTTCAGGCTCTCCTTCAGATGGCTATAGTTCTCCATATATATATATATATAGTACATATATATATAGTTTATATGAACTTTTTTACTTCTGTTCTTAGAATCTGTGGTTGAAATCTTTCTATGTAATTTCAGGACACTAAGAAAGATACTACTACTATATAGATGGATAGATAGATAGATACTAAAAAAATATTTTGAGTATTCCATCATAGAATACATCATTTATCATTTATCTTGCGCATTATATTTATCTTCAGTTATCAGTATCGAAAAATTATTCTGAAAAATCTATTCTTTTGTTTTATACTTCCAGAAAACTAATTTCGGTCATTTTCATGTACTTTCTCATTTGTGAAAATATTCTTATATAAGGTTCTTACATTTTCTCAGCAACTTTGATTTTTCAAATATCGCTGAATATTATCTGTATTTTCAAAAAACAATTATTTTCATTATCAGTAATTTCTCTAGATCATTTGTCCACACCTCCTTGATTGACAACAGACATTATTTATTATCGTTATTTGGAAAAATAAAAGTTGGTGCTTTATGTCTCAAAATCTCGAAAAGTTGGTATGGTTCCCATCATAAAAATTTGAATATTTTCATGAATAGGAAAGTGATGAAGAAAACACAAAAATGAACAATATCATCTTTTCCATACAAGTATTATTATTGGCCTTTCTGAAGCTACATTTAGTGTCACTCAATGGCTCTCTTATTTCTCACTGTCTGGAGATAACAGTTATGAGTTATAATTTGCTAATCTTTGCTTCTAAAATATTCACCTTTACAATCATAATAAATGTTCTTCATTGGTAATGAAACCAAATGATAATTGACTGAGGTCCTTCAGCAAGTGACTTACATAATTCTTGTTGTAGTTTGAAATTATTTAGATAAAATCAAGTAAATGAAGTAAAAAAATGTCTACTGATACATTCTTGATGAGCTAGGAGGCATTGTTTTTATTTATCTCAATTATTTCTGTTATGATAATGATTCTTTCATTTACAGAAGTGATAGATGATCTCTACAATCAATGTGATCCAGATACTAAAGAACGACTTCCAGCAATCTCGGAAGACCTCTACAAAATCATTACTCGACACGCCGACCGTCTCAATGCCTGCATCATCTACGATAGAGACTTCTCTTACAGTTACTTTGGCTTCAAAATTCTTGAGCAATCATTCCTCAAAAGAATCAACGGAAAAGTCGTAGAACGTCCACAGCATATGTTGATGCGTATCGCTATCAATATTCATAGAGATGATATCGATTCTGTTATTTCTACGTACAATTTGCTATCGGAGAGGTATTACATGCACACTACTCACACTTTTTACTCTGCCGCATCACCTAAATCACAGTTGAGCTCGAGTTTTCTCATGATGATGCCCGACGACAGTATAGATGGCATTTTCAGGTGCGCAACTAACTGTGGGATAATTTCAAAACATGGGGGTAGCATTAGTGTTAATATACACAATATTAGAGCAAAAGGTACTTACATCGCAGGCACCAATGGGGTATCTAATGGACTTGTTCCTATGTTGGGCGTTTTTGACCATGTAGCGCTTTTTTCTTTAGACATCAGTACAAAAGAAAAGGCTAATTTATCGATTTATTTAGAGCCTTGGCACTCTGATATATTCGAGTTCCTCAATCTGCGTAAAACTACCGGTAAGGACGAAATTAGAGCAAGAGATCTTTTGTATGCTTTGTGGATACCAGATATGTTTATGAAAAGGGTCGAGGCGAATGGAATCTGGTCTCTGATGTGTCCGCACCAATGTCCTGGGCTTTCAGACTCCTGGGGACCTGAATTTGATAGTTTATATGAGAAATACGAGTCTCAAGGTAAATTCGTCAAACAAGTGGCGGCCCAGGACTTGTGGAAAGCCATAATAGTATCGCAAACCGAAACAGGGGGCCCCAGTATGTTGTACAAAGATTCTTGCAATAGACTGAGTAATCAGAAACATTCTGGCACATTAAAAGGAGGTAGCGTAGATGCTGATGTGGTCGCTTACACTGCTCCAGAAGAAATAGCAGTGTGTTGTCAAGCTTCCATACCTGTCGATATGTTTGTGAGTCCTGATAGAAAATCGTTCAACTTCAAATCGTTGATGGATGTAACCAAGGCAGTTACTAAGAATCTGAACAAGATGATTGATGTGAACTATTATGTTTTACCGGAAGAAAAATCTGCAAGTTTTCGGCATAGACCTATAGGAATAGGTATTCAAGGTCTAGCAGATGCATTCATTTTGTTGAGAATGCCCTTCTGCAGTGAACAAGCTGCCTTACTGAATAAGCAGATTTTTGAGACAATATATTATAGTGCTCTAGAAACAAGTTGTGAGTTAGCTGAGAAAAACGAGCACTATCCAAGTTATGTCGGCAGCCCTGCTAGTGAGGGTATATTGCAGTTCGACATGTGGGGAATTGTACCCACGGATCTTTGGAATTGGGCCCAATTACGTGAGAAAATTAAGTGTAATGGTCTTCGTAACTCTCTGCTGGTAGCACAACTGTCAACTACAACCACCTCACAGATTTTGGGGGATAGCGTTTCGGTGGAGCCCTACAATTCTTACGTTTCTTCTATGAAAGTATCTTCAGGAGAATTCCAAGTTGTAAACCATCTCTTGCTTAGAGATTTAACTGATAGAGGTTTATGGAGTGAATCAATGCGAAATAAAATTATCGCAAGTCATGGATCTATTCAAGACATAACTGAGATACCAGATGATCTCAAGGAGATATATAAGACTTCATGGGAAATTTCACAGAAGGTTATTCTCAACATGTCCGCCGATAGAGCGCCGTTCGTTGACCATAGTCAGAGCTTGAATATCCATGTTGAGAGGCCAACTTATGGGGCATTGTCTTCCATGCATTTCTATGGTTGGAAAAGGGGTCTGAAAACAGGAATGTGCCAGTTGAGGAATAAGCCTCTTTCGAAAATAGTCAATAAAATTTCAGGAAATGATCAGACTGTTCTTCAAGTAACAAAAAATGGAGATTCTGTTAGTGAAATGGATGAATTAGAAGATATCAAAAAGAGACAAGAAGCGGAGGAGGAAAAGAATATGGCTAGTTTGGTGTGTTCATTGAAAAATCCAGAAGCATGTGAAATGTGTGGCTCTTAACATTTTTTTAAATAGTGTCAGTATTCAAAAATGTGGGTGGTGCCTCAATTATTTCAAAAATCATTCATATCAAAGAATGGATGGACAGCAAAAGCACCAGTGTTGTTAAGATTCTAGGAAAAATACTCATAAGACACTTAGAACTTTTTCAACTGAAACTTTTGATGAATTCATTGAATGTTTGATTTCAAACTTTAATTTTCATATGAAATATTGAAAGAAATACATCAAAGTGTACAACGTGAGTTCTACTGTGAATCAACAAATGTAGTACCTTGAAGTCAAACTGAAGTTATGTTTTGATACATCCTGAAGATTTTTCGAAATTTAATGTTAATATAATTAAAATGTTCGTTATGTCTAAAGATACGTTACTTATTTGATTATTCAGATCTGGTGATCCATTTGATTTTTTTCTTATTCAAATGAACAGTTGTTCCAGTTGGATATTTGTTTTGTGAATGAGGACAATAGCATCGTTTTATATTATACTGTATGTACATGTTTCTTACAAAGAATATTTCTCAAGGAGATTGACTTTCATTAGTCCTTTTGCTAGTTTAAAAAATGAAATGAAATTCAAAATTCAGTGGTTGATTGAATATTTCTAAGAAGCCTTTGGTTTCTCCATGGATCTATAGGTCCATGGGTTTCCAATGAAGTCTCCCAACCATGTTCATTAATTGAAGTTTGTGATGTCCCATTTCGTGTGAAGATATTCAGATAAACTTCTCGATCATTGATTATATTCCACATCAGTTTATTGCTATATTAGACAAGTTTGTCTCAATTCTTTAGTAACTTCGAACATTTGACCATGCCCAGGGACTATAAAGTCGGCCATTTCAAAAATTCTCTTCCGATTCTGCCTTTGCAAGACTTCTGAATCAGACCCAGCACTTTTCCATATTGATTCATCAAACAAGTCTTCATATTTTTCAAATAAGTCACCAGTTATTGCTACAATACCATCTTTAGTGTCTATTATTACTGAAACGTCCTGCAAAGTGTGTCCAGGAGTAGGAATAACTTTAATTCTCTGGTTTATTATATATTCTTCTCCTAGGTGGAAATCTGGTTCTGAAAAATATTTGTCTCTATGGGAAATACAGAATCCTACTATATGAATAGCTTTCTTAAACAAATAATTACACCCAATGTGATCCGAATGTCCATGGGTACAGATTACATACTGAATATCATCACAACTGATATTTTCTGCTTTTAGAGCATCCAGTAATTTTTCTGCATCCCAAACAGTTAATGTGTCAATGATAATATTTGCTGAACCTTTAACTAGAACACATGAGCAATTTGCATAGTAATTTCCATTTTCGAATTTTGAATATCCATCAAACAATACTTTCAGTTGAAGATTTATATCTTCCATAATCACTTTATCAAGTACAAGCAACAGGATTTGGATATATACTGATTTTAGATAGGTGATCTGTACAATGGTGTAAATCGAATTTCTAAATTGGGCCTGTCTACTTAACCGCAGTAGCGGTTGAATATTTGTGGCTGCCACCTCTAGATAAGTAATCTGCGCCTATACTTGCATGGCTGATCGCTAAAGATATGTTATGATATTATACAGGGTCTGATTGCTCGATACCTATGATAGCTAAAGACATGCTTGAAGAACGAATGTAAACAAGGCAAGGTCTACCTAGAGAAATTATTGAGGCATATAAGTAATCTGTGCCTATACTTGATACTTGCATAGCTGATCGCTAAAGATATGTTATGATATTATACAGGGTCTGATTGCTCGATACCTATGATAGCTGAAGACATGTTTAAAGAACGAATGTAAACAAGGCAAGGTCTACCTAGAGAAATTATTGAAGCATATGAGTAATCTCTGTGCCTATACTTGCATAGCTGATCGCTAAAGATATATATTATAGAGAGTCTGAATGCTCGATACCTATGAAAGCCAATGACATGTTTCAAGAACGAATTTAAACTAGACAAGTTCTACCATGAGAAATTATTGCGGCATATACAGAGGGCGCATTAGAAAAATCTAGAGAGTCGAGAACAGTTTTTTTCGATCGAATTCTTTCTATATTCACATATTTTTTTCAACGTTCCAGTGACTTCTCTCCATTCCCCCAATATAATCAACTATATCTCAATCACTAGAACCTTATGATTTTTTTTGTCAAAATAAATACCTTTTACAGATGCATACTTGAAAATTTCCTGGCGTCATGATCATCAATATTAGTAGGAAATATTTCTAAGGCTATTTGCTGGATAGATATGGGTTATATTTCTGAATAATTCCGACGCTTCATATCTTTACAGGGTGCTCAAGAATGATTTGCCGCAATGATTTGACATGATAGACCCTTATTTTTGTCTAATTCACATTCGTTTTTGAAACATGTCTCTAGATATCATATAGGTCTCGAACAATCAGACTCTGACGCAATATTGCCCAACTCTGTGTATATTCTCTACTAGATCGAGCTTGGAGAGAGAGGATTTTGAAACGAGCATAAGAAAGAGACGCAGCGATAAAAAATCATATGACTGTTGGCATTGTCAAAACATTTTGATGTGTCATGCCATAGTGTTGAGAACTACATTTTCAGTCATTTCCATTCGAATCGTGTCAATAGTGTGAGAGTATTTCTCTCAAATATATTGTTTAGCAAAGTTTATTGCTGACCCATACAGGCAGTGTGTTAAAACAAAGAGACTTAGGTTTAGTCGTTGTTTGAATATTGAAAATTGGTGAATAATCCCAGTGTTCCTTCAGCCTCATCGAGTCAAAAGGAAGGATTCTAAAACTTTGTTCGAAATGTTTTTGTCCTGTTCAGCCTAAGGATGTACTAATAGATTTAAAAAAGATCGGAATCTATCATTTCATAAGTGAGTTATTGAATAATGTTGAAAAAATTTCAAATAGACCCTGGTTCGCTCCTAGAGAAAGGCGGAAGAATCCAACCAATGGAAACAGCAAATGAGAGAGAGCAGTGATCAGCTGCATGACTATTGGCAAAATTGTACCTTTCTTTGTTGCACATCCAATCGAATTAATAGCTATTTTTTTCGTGTTTGTTCGGTTCAATGCTCTTCATGAATCGATGAAGCAAAAGGTATAGTAGAGAATATATAACATCTCATATCTCTGCTGACCATCGTGACCGAAATATCTGTAGGAAGGACCGACCACTGACCTATAGGATATAGTTCAACGGATAGGACTGGTTCTTCCTCTCCGAATAACAAACCCTAAATCTTATACATGATCGGAGGCAGGTTCAAAAAGCTACGAAAGCGTAGAACAGACAAAAACAATAATTTTTGTTTTATTATTGTTTTATTTTTATTATTATTAGAGTTCAGTGGTTCCAACTCAAAACTATGAATAAAAAAGTGATTTTAGTGTACCCTCTCTCAATCTAATAATTTTCCGAAAATTTTCAGTTAAATATGCGTGTACGACCCAAAAAAAAGTTTCACTTTGCATCATATGGTTTCATAAAACCACACGAAGTTTTTTTTTCAATTATACTGAATCCAAATTTCACGTTTGATCAGTTGTTGACCTCGAAACACCGTGTACCTATGAAATAAATTTTATAATGTCTGAGAATGTCCATAAACTCAAAGGCACAAATATTTCCATACTGCATGACATATATGTGCTATGAAGACCGTCTGAATCATAAAACCCTGGTCAAACACTTGAAATAAGAGGCCAGATCAAAAAATCTCTCAGCTCATATAAAACAAAATAAGTTAATAATTAATGGAGAAGTATATAATATTGAGCAATTGGAAAAAAATGAGGATACTGGTGTGGACATAATCGAAGGCGAAACAAACAAAAAAAGAGATAGCAGCGCTTCTACATCTCCTTCGATTTCCAGTCGAGTACGTTCGTCACTTGAAGTTATTCTTGAAGACAGTGAAAACGATGAGATGAACCAATCAATCAAGCCGACACTGAAGAAATCTGAGAAGCAACCACCCATTCCGGCAGATATTCCAGAACGTAAAACACGACAAGGTACCTCTTTGTCATAAACGGGTAGTTATACTAATAACTCATCGCTTTTCATCAATATATTTCTTCCTTTTCTGATATATTTACATAGTCTGTTAGAGTATTATTAGTTTTTTTTTCCTTTTTAAGCAATTACTGAAATGATGCATCTCACAGTTTGTAGTATGAACATTAATTAGATCACATCAATGAGCTTAGGAATTTCAATCAAGAAAATAACTATTCAATACCATGCATCACAGAATCCTGGCTCAATGACAGCATCCTTGTAGAAGCTGTATCTCTTCCTGGTTACAATATATTAAGGGCAGATAGAAAAAATAATAGAGGAGGGGGTGTAGCTATCTATGTCAAGCAAAATATACAATGTCTCATCAACGATCTTATAACGAACCATACAGAACAACTTTTGATCTCCATCACAATTAATGATACCCAATATGCTATTGGAGTCATATATCGACCACCTAGACAGCAACTCACTGAATTTTTTGAAGAATTCGAAAATAACCTGAGCCATATTGTATCGCGATATGAGAATATCATTTGCACAGGGGATTTCAATATCGATCTGTTGCAACATAGTGTTGTATCTCAAAATTTACCTTATGCTGTACTCTGAATCAATAATCATAAAATGCCATAATGTACTGGAGAACTCAAACATTCTCTCAGAACACTATCCGATAGATATGACCCTCTCAGTTTCTAAACTAACCTCACCTGAAGAAATAATTGTTATAAGAAATCTGAAAAAAATTAATGTTGATAGCTTCAACCAAGCACTCACTCACACTCCATTCCATCAAATATATGAAACAAACACCATTGAATCTAAGGTAGAAAAACTCAATGATCTCACGATTGGTCTATTTGATGAATTTGCGCCTGAGCATACTGTAAAAGGCAGAAATAAAAATAACAGCCCTTGGCTAACCGAAAATATCAAATTAATGATCAAACTACGAAATCAGGCTTTTCAAAAATTCAAAAAAACAAAATCACAGGTACATTGGAACTACTACAAAGAGTTGAGAAATTTCACGAACCGTTCGATAAAAAATGAAAAAAAAGCTTATCTACAATTTAAATTTAATGACAGGAAAAACCGCAATACTTTATTCAAAGAATTAAAAAAGCTCAATATTTTTGGAAACGAGAAATCATTTTATCTACCCGATAACTTGACAGACATTAACAAGATGAATGAATACTTCATCGGATCCTCCCAAACGGAATTCACCCCGGATCCCGAACACATGGACTATCTTATGAACCATAGAAAAGAAGGAGTACATGAGTTCAATTTCACTCCAGTTAGTGAGATCTCTGTATATAATGCTCTCCTGGCCATCAAGTCGAACGCTCAAGGTATCTATAGGTTAGGTGTCACCATTGTTGTCCGATAATAATAAAATATATAGTACATATTCTGAACTATTCGATCGAGCACAATACGTTCCCTGCTCATCAATGGAAGATAGCACTAGTGCTTCCAATTGCCAAAATTAAGAACCCCACTGAACTGAAAAATATAAGGCCAATTAGTATACTTCCGGTTTTGTCGAAAGTATACGAAAAACTATTATATTCTCAAATCAAACCACACCTTGATGCTTACTCTATAATACCAGCGTTGCTGACGGTAGTGGATGACATTCTTCGAGCCTCAGATGAAAATAAATTAACCACTCTCGTTCTCATAGATTACTCAAAAGCTTTCGACAAAATTGACCATCGACTACTGTTAGCAACACTTCATTACATTGGTTTCACAAATGAATCGATGGAGCTGATGCAGAGTTACTTATATGACAGAAGACAAATTGTTAAATATAAAGATAAGATGTCGAATCCCTCACAAGTCATCTGTGGTGTTCCTCAGGGGTCTATATTAGGTCCTCTACTCTTTTCAATTTACACGTCATCATTTCGGAATAGTTTATTACACTGCAGAAGTCACTTCTACGCTGATGATACACAGATTTATTATTCCTACCGAAGTGAAGATATATACAGGAGTAACACTATCATCAATAACGACCTATCATCTCTGGCAGCTATCTCCACCAAATATGCCTTAAAAATCAACCCTGATAAATCTCAGGTTTTATTATTTGGCCGACAGAAAAGTAAAAGAATGCACGGATATGGTAGATGTTAAGATAAATAACTCAAAATTGAATTTGACACGATGTGCCAAAAATCTTGGGCTTCAGATAGACTCCGACTTGAAATTCGACGTACACATCAATCATGTTGTTAGGAAATGTATGGCGAATATAAAATTGATCTACAATAATAAAGATGTGGTGGATAAAAAAACTGGAACTATACTTTGTGAATCTTTGGTGTTTTCCCACATAAACTATTGTGATGTTGTTTATGGACCATGTGTGTCAAATTATGAGAACAATCGATTGCAACGCATACAGAATATTTGCGTGAGGTTAGTACAGAACTTGAGAAGAAATCAACGTACTTCCGCGAAGAGAGCGGAACTGTGCTGGCTTCCAGTGAATTTGAGACGCTTTGTCAACAGCAGCGTACTTCTCCTCAAAGTTATTAAATCACAATCTCCTGCATATCTCTATGAAAAAATTCGATTCAGAACCGACGTTCATAATTCGAATATAAGGAATAAAGATTCATTGACCATTCCCAAACACAATACTTCCTCATTCAAAAGTTCATTTTCATATTTTATATGCAAAGTTGTAAATTCTTTACCTTCCGAACTCAGAACTCTGCCCACTATCACGCTGAAGAAAAGACTCAAAAAAATGCTTCTTAAAGATGAAATCCATATCAATTTCAAACTATAGGTTCGTCAATAATCATCATTTATCGCACTTATTACTTCATCCTAGTATATAAGTTTATTCAATATATTGATATTATTGTCCTACTTTAGTCCATGTACCTTATTTGTTAATCATAGTCAGCATTCGTAAAATACAGTATAATTATATAGGTATATATGCGCTTACCAGCATATATGCAAAAGCCTACGGGTGGTTGCTTGTGTAAAAGTTGTTATATACAGATTCATGTTCCTTTTTTTTACTCTAGGTTGCATTGAAAATCACCTCCATTATACTTGTTGTTGTTGATTATTCTTATTTTTGGTATAATTTATGACCCTATGTATTTATTCGTTGATATGTTGTCATGACCGATTTTGATAGAGAATAAATAAGTCAATTTTTGATGTCACACGATTGTGTATTTCTGACTACAATTCAATTAATATTTATATAATAACTGAAGACGTGTAACATTGGTCCTTCGAGCAAACTAAGCCAGTTCTATAGAAGATACAGAACACTACAAATTTTCCGATGGAGCAAGAAAAAGTGACGAAAAGGAAGACAGCAGGTATGAAGAATTTGGACACCAGTTATAGCTGGCCGCCTGGTGTTGGAATGACAAGAGAGGCCAATGTCAGTGCCATGATTTCGAATCAACTTGGCAGATCTGTAGAAGAAATAGGACTAATGCCGACTCAACAGTCCAAGGAGAATGATTCCTCGAGGTATGATAACGACAAATCATCAGACGAGCCTAGCCGAAGTAACCATTTCTCGTCAGTGAAGTCAAAGTCTAAACTTTCTACAAAGAGATCCAGTCAATCCAAAGCTAGTACAATCTTACGACATAAAAGAAACGAATTAGAGAAAGAAAAACTGATGCAAGCTATAGAAATCAAGAAGATGGAAAATGAACTGAAGTTATTAGATCTAGTAAATGAAGTCCGCGATGCAGAAGATGAAGAAGAAGAGAGTAAATCTGGTTTCAGGATTGTAGACGATGAAGACAGAAGTGAAATCAATAAACGCACTGCTGCTTGGGTGCAGGAAATTCCAGTAGAATTAGAAGCTACTGAAATAATAACAAATGAAAATAAGTCTGAGATGAAGATTCTTTGCCAAACTATTGCTGATGCTATAAAAACCGTGGGTTCAAGTTCAAGACAAGACAAATTCGTATCCAGACAGATTATTGAAAAGGATTTTCCACAATTTGATGGTAACCCGGAAGACTGGCCGACCTTCATAGCCCAGGTACAACGTATTTCTTCTTTGTGTGAGTTTTCGCCAGATGAGATGATGATCAAACTCCAACGATGTCTACGGGGTGAGGCGAAATATGCTGTGATGGGAATGATGCTATGTCCGAAAAACGTTCAACTGGTATTGAAAACGCTGGAAATGAGGTTTGGTCGAACAGAACTGATTATTGAGGGTCTCATTGAAAAGGTAAAGTCTTTTCCTAGTATTAAAGAACAGAACATGGAAACATTGATTCACTTCTCAAGTAACGTTCGATGTTTAGTTGCTACAATAAAATCATTGAATAGTAAAAGTCATCTTCAGAATCCTCAACTATTGAAGGAACTAGTTCATAAGTTGCCAGAATCTCTGAAACTTAGGTGGGGTGAGCAAATAATGAGTAAGACCGGAGAAATGAATTTAGAATGTTTTTCTGATTGGATTATGTATTTTGCTACTGCAGCAAGCTACGTTAGTACGCCAAAAGGCATGAAAATTGACAAACCTAAAAGTTATGCTACTGCAACGAGAAAGAATGAAATTTCGTATGTTACATCTGATCCAATTAATCCTCCAGGACAAAAACACTGCACGTATTGTCAAGACGAAGGCCATCACGTGAATAGCTGCTCTAAATTGAAAGAAGATGATGTTGATACAAGATGGGATACAGCGACGAAGAGAAAATTATGTTTTTCCTGTTTGAAGAATAATCATCAGTCTATGAGATGTAGGACGCGAAAAATATGTGGAGTTGATGGATGTCAGCGACGTCACCATGGGTACTTACATAAAGAGACAGACAAAAGGATGACTACGATGATGACTTCTGAACTACCTCAGGCCTCACCTTCTCAGACTCCCTCTTCATCTCAAGTTTTATATAGCTCCCAAATTCAGCCTTCTGTCTTATCAATAGGACATGGAAAAGGAAATATACTTTTACGTACAATTAAAGTTAGATTACAAGGTGAGAATTGCATGGTTGAAACCGTTGCCTTATGTGACGAAGCATCAACAGTTTCATTAATTGACAGCTCAATCTTGGATAGACTTGGACTACAAGGAGAGAAAGAGAGTTGATGTATACAGTGGACAAATAATTTCACTATGACTCATGAAAATTCTGAATGTTTGAACATAGGGATATCAGGAGCATTCAATAATGCAAAAGTATATGTTTTGAAAGGTGTTAGATCTATTGAATATCTGTCTCTACCAGAACAAATCATTAGACGAAAAGACTGGTAAACACATGAACACCTGAAAGGACTACCTTTTTGTGAAATTGATGAGCAACCGATGTTACTTTTAGGACAAGACAATATTGGACTAACTGTTGCGAGAAAAGTAATTCAGGGACCTGAGAACACTCCGATTGCCACTAGAACTAGTTTAGGATGGATTCTTCATGGAATGGATAATGGTAGTCAGCTGAAATACAACCATTCTTTCCATATTTGTTGCAAAGAAACCTCTGATGATTATCTACATACTTTGGTGAAGCAGTCGTTCACAACCAAATCTTTTGGGATATCAACAATTTCACAATCTAAATATTGTAGTTCAGATGAAAGAGCAATAGGAATAATGGAACAAACTGCAAAACGAGATGGTGATAGATTCGAGATTGGATTGTTCTGGAAGGAAGATAACATAGTACTTCCTGAAAGTAAGAAAGTAGCATTGAATCGACTTCTGTGTGTAGAAAGACAGATAGGAAGAGATGAAATTCTGAAAAAGAGATATTGTGAAAAAATTCAGAGCTATGTGGATAGAGGATATGCCAAAAAATTGACGAGGGAAGAGGCTTGTAAAGAAAATGATAGATGTTGGTATCTACCTCATTTCGGGGTGATCAACTCAAACAAACCTTCTAAACTCCGATTGGTATTCGACGCAGCTGCGAAGTCTCATGGGGTAAGTTTAAATGATCATTTGCTGGCTGGGCCTGATCTTCTCCAGAATCTGGTAGGCATATTGTTGAAATTCAGACAAAGAAAAATTGCATTTTGTGCTGACGTGAGAGAGATGTTCCACCAGGTGAGAATAAGGCCTGAAGATCGAGACTCGCAACGATTTTTGTGGAGAGATTGTGATCCAAAACAGACGATAGAGGTGTACCATATGCTAGTACTGACATTTGGAGCTACGTGTTCCCCTACAAGTGCTCAATACATCAAAAATCTCAATGCTTCCAGAGAAACGAACGACAAAAGAGTTTTAGATGCCATCACCAGGAAACATTACGTTGACGATTACCTCGACTGCTGTGATTCTGAAGAAGACGCAGTAGAACTGATATCTGAAGTTAGCCGCATACAGAAACTTGGTGGATTTGAACTAGATGGTTGGCTTTCAAATTCTAAAGTAGTAATGGAAAATCTTTCAACGAACGAACATTCGATGAAAGACTTTAACCTGAGTGGAAATTCTACGATTCGAATTTTGGGACTTACATGGGACTCAAAGATGGATTATCTTCGTTTCAAATTGAAAATATTGGATGAAATAGCTACATTTAAGAGGAAAAGACCAACAAAAAGATATGTTTCGAAAACTGTCATGTCTATCTTCGACCCCCTAGGACTCGTAGTAAATTTGACAATAAGAGGTCGGATTTTGATTCAAGACATATGGCGTTCTGGTATAGGTTGGGATGACTCCATCGATGAAGAACTGCACAGAATCTGGATTTTGTGGCTTACAGATTTAGACAAGCTGAAGTTTATTGAGATACCGAGATGCTATTCCATGAACCTTCCACAAGCTCAAAGAAAAGAACTTCATGTATTTTGCGATGCAAGCAAAAATGCATTTGCGACCGCTGCTTACCTGAGGGTGATAACTGAAGGTACAGTAGACACAAACTTAGTTATAGCCAAAGCGGAAGTTGCGCCAACGAAAGAATTATCTATTCCAAGGCTCGAATAACAAGCTGCCATGCTAGGTAGTAGACTAGCTAATATGTTGAAAGACATTTTAGAATGACGAAATTCACATTTGGACTGACTCAACGACTGTATTACACTGGATTGATGGGGATCGAAATAAGTTGAAACAATTCGAATCGTGCAGAGTTGGTGAAATTCATGAGTTGACAGATAAGACCGAATGGAAATGGATTCCTTCTGAGTATAATGCAGCTGATAATGCAACACGGACCTATGGAAGTGATAAGACATTGGATTTTGAAAAATGGATTTCGGGTCCTGACATCCTAAAGGTACGAGACAGAAGAGCATGGCCATCTTAATCTATCGACGGAATCAAAACAAGGAGCGATTATGAGAATATGAATTTTTCAGCAGTAACTGTGAGAAAAGATAATCCAATGCCAAATATTGAAAGATTTTCAAAGTGGATACGGCTTATTAGAAGTACTGCGTGGATTTTGAGGTTTAGAGATATTCTACTTTCGAAGTTGAAGTCCTTGGACGTACAATTTTCCGTTTATCTGACCATAAAAGAACTGGAAGAGGTTGAGAAAATATGGATCAAGAAGTGTCAAAACGAATCATTCCAGAAAGAAATTGAATGTTTGGAAATGATAGAAAATTAGATTCGAATAGCCACCTCCTAAAACTGTCTCCTTTACTGAATTCAGATGGAATTTTAGTTCTGAATGGACGTACTCATCTAGCCCCTGATATGAATGTTGCTACAAAACAACCCATCATTCTTCCACCGAAAACAAGATATACCAGACTACTGTTGGAATATTACCATGAAAAATTTGCTCATCAAGGAATAGAAACCGTACTGAACGAAGTTAGGCAAAAATTTTGGATTATCAATGGTAGATCTCAGGTGGAAGCGGTATTTTCAAAATGTCTGAGATGCAGACATGCAAAGTCGAAGCCTCAAATACCAATTATGGGACAACTTCCTGTTTTCAGACTGACTCCAAATGTAAGACCATTCACATATACAGGGATAGATTATTTTGGACCGCTGACTGTCTCTGTAGGACGTAGACGTGAGAAAAGATGGGGAGTGGTATTTACGTGTCCCACCATAAGGGCTATCCATCTCGAAGTGGCTCGAAGGACAACCAAAAGAGATTCATTCTGACCAAGGGACTAATTTCAGAGGAGCATCTGAGGAGTTGAGAAAAGCCATGAATAAACTTGATGATATTCGAATAGCGAACACCATGACTGTCAAAGGAAAAGATTGGAAAAGAATTCCACCAGGAAGTCCACATATGGGTGGCGCCTGGGAAAGGCTAGTAAGAAGTGTCAAAGTCACTTTTTATTCTATTCTCCGCGGCCAAATACTCAAAGATGAATTGCTCAACACTCTATTTGCAGAATCCGAGTTCATTATAAATTCTAGACCCCTAACAAAAGTTTCAGTAGATCCAAATGACTTTGATCCATTGACTCCAAACCATCTTCTGCTGGGCTCTCCAATGGAACAAACTAACTTTGGAGATATTTCTCAGAGCCTTCGTAGCGACTGGAAGAGATCGCAACTAAATGTTAATTGGTTTTGGAAACGCTGGACCAAAGAATATCTACCGACCCTGACTAAACGTTCGAAATGGACGAGGGATGGAAAACCCATTAAAAAAGATGATATCGTCATCATCGTGGAAGAAAATGCCCCTAGAAGATCCTGGAAATTGGGTAAGGTCGAGTCAGTTTTTCCGGGTCCAGAAGGGCGAGTCCGAGTTGCAGAAGTCAAGACATCTACCGGGATCTATCGACGCCCTGTTACAAAGTTATGTTTGATTGAAGAATGTGAAAGAATTTAATAGATTCCTTCACGGCGGGGGGCAATGTTGTTGATTATTCTTATTTTTGGTATAATTTATGACCCTATGTATTTATTCGTTGATATGTTGTCATGACCGATTTTGATAGAGAATAAATAAGTCAATTTTTGATGTCACACGATTGTGTATTTCTGACTACAATTCAGTTAATATTTATATAATAACTGAAGACGTAACACTTGTGTTATGTGGCGATGAATGTAGACCTTTCAATTGCCCGTTCTTTCAAACTCATCAGAAAACGATTTTTCATTTGTAATATGGCATATTGAATAAAGTATTATTATTATTATTATATACAGGGTGTTTGAAAAAGACACGGCAAATATTGGCCAGACCATTTTATGAAAAAAAGTTCCTATATAAACGTAGGTCCGCATACGCTTCGTTACCGATCTACAGGGTGTTTGTAGGAGAGGTCGCCAGTCAATGAGGAGAATATTGGATTCTTGCAACCAAGTTGGAGGTGGTCACTTTGAATAATCTTTGTAATTAATATTCAATTTTCGAATTAAACCCTTGATTTGAAAAAATGGTCTTTGCATTATAACATGCATAGGTACATGCCTTAAAATGGTTTTAATTTTTTACTTAAAAAGTATGCGTCGTACGATAAAATGTCAACAGACGTTTTTTTTACAGTTGAATGAGAAATTGAAACTAACGTTTTATATTTATAAAACATTTCATGAAAATAGTTATATTTTTGATTTAAAATAGCCAGTGACGTGCTAATACACGCGCCGCTGGTGAGACTAAAAAATAGTATGCGACTCCCATATATATCAACATGCCTAATATTTCATTACAGTATCACAAATCAAAATATCATGTTCTTACTGTTTTTTTTTTTAAATTAATCTTCAACACCCTTTTTTCCATTAAATGGGCGCTGGGCAATCACTTCCTTCAAAATTGTCGTGTCTTTTTTTTACACCTTGTAGATGAACTTAATGATCGAGTGACCGCCGCAGAATTGGTCTCCTGCCATTGCTGTGTACAGGGTGTGTCCCAAAATTATTTTGGCATATTCTGGTGAGGCCATTCTATATACAAAGCGTTGAAGAAATGTTCCTATATATCAACAGGTGTCAGAAGTTGCTCTTTGAGGGCACTACAGCAGAAAGAGTGTCTATATACTATTCATTATTCTATGCCCACAGCCTTTCGCACTTATGTCACTAAATACAGTTTCACCATATATGTATTAACTACAATATTGACCAAACGCCATAAGAGCAATGTTGGAAAAGTGATGCTTCATTATATACGTCTTTCCTTGTCTAATTGGCAACGATGATCGAGGGCGCATGCGCAAAATTCAAATTTCATTCAAAATTCATTTTGGCGCATGTGCATAAATTCATCCTTGAAAATTGCACTCTTTTATTTTGACATCAGATAGGCTGTCCTTATTATCAATATTCCTAGTTAATACATATATGAGTTTCACCCACTCATTTGCAATGACAATTGATTCCTGATACTGACATAAATCGACAACCTGACCAAATTTTGTGGTTCTACAAGGTGTTTCTCAAGGTGCGTTGTACGATAGGGATATAGACCTCAGGAGATGTTATAATAACATCATCGATAAAATTAGGTATATCCTAAGACTCTCGATACCATACTATGATAATTCAGTGTGTAGCATTTTTATTGAACTGAGCGAACAAGGCTCTTATAGGTGGCCGGGATACTAGCCACTGGGTTGTAATATATAGCAATATAGCATGGTGGCTTGGCCAATTCAAACCAAATTTGCTGCTGAGCTGGAAAATAGAAAATACGAAATTCAAAATCCGACCACAGGAATTCTACTTGATGTTTCATAAGAAAACGGAAATACGTATGGGCCTCATGAGTTGTTTAATCAAAAGATACTGGGGTATTTCATCAATATTGGTAATTTCTTTCTGGGGTCATAACTCACGAACCACAGTACATTTGGGACACAGAAAACATGCATGTTTTCTTCTATTTTCTACTAAAGCGGCTTGCTTATCAGTCAGGACGGAAGTTCATGACCGGAAAGTTCAGTGAATCAGACATACTGCTAGCATGATGTTAGGATTTATTACACCATTCTACTGAGAAATAAATAAAGAGCTTTACTGACAGCTCAACCAAAGAGGACTGTGGCTCAACATTGCAAGCAGTGAATCTTTCTGCATCTCTAGTAATGTGTAATGTATAGTCATAGAATAATTTTTCACCATATATGTATTAACTACGAATATTGATAATAAGGACAGCCTATCTGATGTCAAAATAAAAGAGTGCAATTGGCAAGGATGAATTTATGTACATGCGCCAAAATGAATTTTGAATGAAATTTGAATTTTGCGCATGCGCCCTCGATCATCGTTGCCAATTAGACAAGGAAAGACGTATATAATGAAGCATCACTTTTCTAACATTGCTCTTATGGCGTTTGGTCAATATTGTAGTTAATACACATGATACTATAACGAGGAAAGATATGATCACTCGATGTTCTAGTTTCGAACCGCTTTGCGCATGACGTCACTACGTGACAAATACGATTGGCGGCAATCGGAATAACACGGGTTTTCATATATTAAATCAGACAAATTATCGAATTACAATGTTTTTGGAGTTTTAATGCTAGTGGAATTATAATTCCAATCATCGAAATATATAAAATGATAAAAATGAACACAACAAAATGAGTTATTCCCCTGGATATCTTCTGGATTTCAAATAATTCATTCATAGGTATTGTAGGAGTAACATTCATGACGTTGTTCAACACAGAAAGATTATTGAGAACTATTTTTGTATGTGAATAATTGTTTTATTCGTGAGCATTTATTCAGAAATGAATAATAATAATGCAATATCCATTAGTTGATAAATATATATTTCGCAACTGACTTTCATGAATCATTTCAAGTGAAGTGAATACCATAAAGTGCATTTACAATAATGGTAATTATATTGGCCACAATTATGAATATTTGGGGCATGAGTCTAATAAAACACAAGTAGTTAAAGTTGTATTTAATATAAATATTTTTATTGGAAATTAAAACACTGAAGCACTGTTTTGTTACACCATCATAATCAGTGCAATTATTTTCAAGTATTTAGATAATTCACAAATTAATCATCAAACCATGAAGGTAAAAATACATTTGTATGAATAGACATAACGCATCTAATAAGGAATAATGGGTTTAAAATTTTTCAACAAATTACATTTCAGATAGATACCATGAAAGGAATTGAATCTAATTGGATTAATCAAATTGAATAAATTGAAAAAAAAATACTGTGTGTAGGTTAATCGAGGTGTGATATATTCATTTCTCTAGATTTTTTGTCGTTTCTAAAAATAAAAATAGGAAATATGATGAATATTTCAATATACGTATTTGTAGGACAGATCAGTGATCTGCTCCAAGATGTCAATGCATTTAAAATACGATACCTATAAGAGAATTTTTTTGCTAATAGTCATTGAAATGAGAGAGAAAATCCCAAAAAATCTAAGGTAATGAATTCAACATTTCATTGATGGTATTGGAGTGTTTGAGGAAGGTATGGCATCATCTTTCAATTTCCATTTCTGAATAGGTAATTCTAACAGTTTTTCTTGCAATCTATAGTCGTCTTCTGAGAAATGCTTCGAACATATTCTAGCTGTTTTTACATTGAACTTGTTCTTCTGAAAGCAATTCTTCACCCACAAACTGCAAGTTTCCTTCGATGAAGGAAAAGTGAAGTAACGACATGTCGATGCAGTTTTACATCTTTTATCATTGTAACTGGAACAACCCACCACAGCACAATGAACCATAGTTTCTTATTATGGAAATAAATGAAGTAAGCAAAATTATGCGAACCGAAACTACTGAAAAACACAATTTAAAACGATAAACGCACTGAAATGTTCGCTTAACCTCGAAGCGCCAACAAAAATTTGTCACGGAGTGACGTATACTGTGCAAGAGAGATAGAAATAAAACATGCACGTGGGTTTACCTTCTCAGTTATAGTATCATGGTTAATACATATATGTTTTTCACACATAGCCAAGGCCAAGGCGATCAGGTATGGTCGAAGGGTAGACAGTACTTTTTGTTTTCATTTTTCTATGTAATCTCCTTTAGTTTTTGGACTCTTCCTCTTAGGAAGTTGGTTGGTTGAGGAAGTTGATGGTTATTTGTCGTCGTGCGTTCAGAGAGTAGAAGAAATTGAAGGAAAACCAGCGGTAACAGCAGGAATCCTTTAACGGTAGAGTCAGAAGTATGAGAAGAAGTAGTAACCTTTGACATGCCTTTGACAAAAGCGCGGTAAATCAAAGAAATGATGGTATAACCCCAAAGAATGCTAAAGGGCTGCATTTAGTGTATTTTCTTGATAATTTTTTATTATTCAACCAATATAATGACCAACAAAACTCCTACAAAACTTTATGTTGTCAAGCGAGGTTTGTTTCATGCTCAGTAGTTCAGATTCCACCACTTTTATACATTCTTTCAATTTCAGATGGAAGGAAAGAGCAAGTTCATATGGATAAAATAACATCCAGAATTCAAAAACTTTGCTATGGCCTCAATATGGATTTTGTGGATCCAGTGAGTATTCTATGAATCAAATTGGCTATATTAAAACATATGAAACAATTACAGATAACAATCACACTGAAAGTGATCAGTGGGTTATATCCAGGTGTTACCACAGTTGAACTTGATACATTGGCTGCTGAAACTGCTGCAATGAAGACAGTAGATCACCCTGATTATGCCACTTTAGCTGCCAGGATCACAGTTTCTAATTTGCACAAAGAAACACAAAAACAATTTAGTGGTAAGTTGTAATGTCTATTTTGTACATTACTGAAGTGGGAAGGTATTTCGTGTTTCATGGACAGACAATCAAAAAAATGTGGTGGCTTATTTTCATCAGGGTGTGCAGCTCTTAAATTTTCAAAATTATTCACTATTGTCATACATATCAGTTATACAATTGAATGTTTAGAATGCTTTATGAATTTTTTGACAAAATAGGTAATTTCATGGATTGAAAACTAATTTAGTCAGTGATGTTCATATATTATGTACTATGAAATTATTATGTAATATTATGCCTGGGGACTAGATACCTGTCATAAATATAATAATAAAACAGGAATATAATCAGATTCTAAAAGTAATGACAAATGAAAAATTTTAACTCAATTAGAAATATTGAATTAAAGTGAAATCACAATAATTATTCAGCCATTTTGAGTTGAAGACTGAATAAATAACTATGTCATATACACCATGCAAAACAAACATCAAAGTTCATCTGGACATGGATTAGTAATCACCTCATGAACATGGTTCAATAATATCTCTCGTAGTTTTATCCAAACTGACGGTCTTATAGAATGATTAATATTGTCATTTAACATTCATTAATTATCTGTTGTCCTCATGTTCCATTATTTTATGTTTTTCATTCATTATTACGTTCTAAATAAATGCCATTTGTATAGGAGATGTCAAAACTGGCAGTGAAATTTTCACAATAGTCCCCCTTCGTATCTTTTGAACCATTGTAGATATGAATGTCAAAGGGAAGCTCAAATGAGAAGAAAATAACATCTCATCCACAAGTAATTGACGGTTTAAATTTTCAAAATAACATGGGTGCCTTGCGTCATCTTGGTAACTTTCTCAAATGTGGGTGTCATGTGATATAAATTCATACCCTATATCACTTTGGATTTTGAGAACATTTTCTATATGAATTTGATACTTTAAATATGATAGTTTTCCACCCACCACCCACCATGTGACACATCACAAGAATCCTTCACCCTGAAAACTATAAACAATCCTTCAAACTTTCTCTAATATGAAATTTAGGGAGTGTAAACCAATCCACGAAAAACTTGCTGATCTCACATGAAGATTTTCTGATCTCAACGCCTTCCAAGGAATGACTAGAAGGGCGGGCATCAGTCAAAATATAAATATACAGGAATGACAGTCTGGGAAGTTATATCAGAAACAGATTTTTCTTCTCTGTTTGAATTATTTTTTTCTTATGTTTCCATTACAAATGCACATTTTCCCATGTATCGTTGTTTAACACATTCGTTCAAATTGGTCATTGGCTGAAGGACCTCGGTCAATGGCTTTTTGCTAATTATATACCAATAAATAACGTTTATTTATGTTTAAGAAAGTCTTTCAAACAATTTAGGATGAAAAATACAGTTTATTTGAGTATTTTGACTGAAAAGTGAAGAAAAATACGATTGATGACCCCGAATAGTTCACGATATGGAGAAATGAACATAGGCTACTTCTCATATCCCTCCAGCAGCAGATTAACCAGACAAATAGGTACAGGGATATATGAAAATCTTCTAACAGATTTTGTACAGCCTGAAAAATTTGGATTTTAAAAGGTCAAACTCCTAATGAAGAGAGTTCAACCAATCTACTTTACTCCAGCTGATGTAGGAGTCGCGAGTTGTTTGCTCATAGATAGATAGATAGATAGATAATTCATTTCTTTGTTTAAAATGAAACGACACAAAAAAGGAACAGAATGTTACATAAATCAGTCACTGTAATAAAAAGTAAGACAAACATGTGTATATAGAACATAACAATGAGTATGAGTTGAAATAGCACTAGTTGTCTGCGAGCGAATCACTTAGTGATTCAATACACTTGTTTATCTTGTAAGGAACCATGTTGATAAGATTTTTCCTCATTTTATTTTTGAAAGAATCTAGTGGTAGTTCCCTCGTGTCACGAGAGATCAAATTGAAAAGGGGAATACCTATAGATTTACTTTTTTCCTTTTCCAATCTCTTCCTACTAGGCATGATGTTATGTCTGTTGCGGATATGGAAGGTGTGAACATTAGAGTGTGTCGTAAAAGTGGGTATATGTTTCTCAACATGTATCAAATTTTCATAGATGATTTCAGCAAACAGTGTCATAATGCCGAAAGTTTGAAAGAGTGGTTTGCAATGTTCATCATAGTTAATCCTTGCAATGCTACGTACAGCAGCTTTCTGTAATATGAAAACTCTTTGTAAATTTGTGAAACTGGCCTGTCCCCAACTCAGTAATCCATAGCTCATTATCGAGTGGAACATCGCATAGTATGATGTTAGGGCTGCTTCTTGACTAACAGATAATGCTATGCGTCGAATGGCGTACACAGATCTTGCCAACCTTCCACACAAGTGACTAATATGTGTGTTCCAAGAAATGAATCATTTCATCAAATATACAACATTTAAATTCTTCTGAATGCTCAGAAGGCTTTTAATGTTTCAATTTTGTTTTCATGCAAGTTTGGCAGAACTGCAGTTCTAACTGTCGAACAATAGTGTCTTCAAGAAAACTAGTGACTCCTACATTATTCAGGTAAAGCGATTTGGTTCAATTTTTTAACATTGCAACGAATAGGAATGTGCGCACCAGTCTTATTCCTAAAAGATTCTAACATTGATAGATTAATACAGTTTGGAAGAAAGAAGTGAAAGAATGCAAACAAAGTGTGAGATATGCAATGTCTTGAGTAACCATGTAAAGGTAAGATTTGATGTGCCACACAGCACGGTACCGGGACCGCTTTTTTTCAATATCTACGAAAATAGACTCCTATCACTATTACAGAACATTTTCTGTTCTGTTTCTGTTTTACCGATGATACAGCTGTCATAATGATTGGTCCCACCTGGAGTTTGAATATATGACTTTATGCCCACTGATGTACAAAACATCATATTACATGAATCTCGTTTACACCAACAAGAAAGGAGTCGCACACCCAGCATCTTAGAACACCATAGTACGCTCTTAATTCTATTGATAGTCGAGGTCAAATTATCTAAATGGACACTTTCTTTATATTTATATTCAGAATAGATTTGATATGCCAAATTCTTGTATTTCCAACTACTACTATTGCCAATAAATGAGAAAAAAGTTTTCAAGCTAGGTCAACAGCATTGTGTCCATAATAAAAGCTCTGGTAAACATCTTCAGAACCGACCGTTATTAAGGGTCCTTGTGAGAAAACTACTAGATCTACTCAATATAAAATGGTGTGAAAAAATGGTGGAATGAATGTAGGAAATCTTCATTTGGCCGATTTTTCCGAATGCCAGGGCAGCATGCCATGTAAGCAACCCTTTCAATGCCACGTCAGAGAAATTTGGATCAAGAAATCAAGAATCGAAAGAGCCAGAGAAACTGAGAAGAAATGCTGTTATTGTGATCAAAAAGCTCATTAGATAATGATAACATCGAGGAAAGGTGGACAACTGTAACTGAAAAACGACTATGTTTCTCATTTTTGAAGGAAAACAATTCGCAAATCAGAATACCACGATGTCATAGCGTGAAAATACCATCGGTCACTTGAAAACAACTTCACACCTTTTGCGACAGTAGTGAGAAATCCTTCGCTGCAGTTTTCTTTCTCCGAGTGGTTAAAAGAGGTGAATAATCCATTGTCCATACCAGGATTAGAACTTCAAGGAGCTGTGATGGTGAGTAAATTGGCCCAATCCATAAAGGCTCATCTGGAAATAACGATTCGGCGGTTGTATTTCTGGTCAGATTCTAAATGGGTCCTCATTTGTATTAGAAGCGATGGAAGACAGTATGAACAGTTGGTTTACCATTGCATAGGAGAAATCCAAGAAAGAACTGACATTGAAGTCTACAGATGGATTCTCACCGACAATACACATACAATAAACCGACAACCATGTCCAATTATGACGCACAAAACAAAATAATTTCAGATGTTTGGATTGATGGACATGCTTTCTTAAGAAAACCAGAAGAACATTGACATAGAGAAGATGCTAATACAAAGTTGACTGATCTGAATGAGACTGAGTTGAATACTGAGTACACTTGCTCTTATATTTGCTAAGTGATCTCAGAACAGAAAATACCTCTTATCGATAACAGGAAATTTACTGAATATTTGGAGACTCATGGTGTATAGCCTGGTGCCAACAATTCCTGAAGAAAATTATATGAAAACAAAATACACAAAATTTTCAGAATAAAAACACTTCCAATACACGTTCAGTACTCCAAGAGAATTTGGATCAGCTTGAAAGTTTTCGAAAAGAGAAATATTTGAAAGATATAAAAAATTGAAAAAGGAAAAACTAATATAGCAAGCACCCAATAATTCTTGACCCAAAACATGAATTCACCAAATCGCTTATCAATTGATCGTTGTGAATGAAGTCAGACAAAAATATTGAGTGATCAATGGCAGAGCAGCAGTCAAGTCGGTTTCCTCCAGATGTCATAAATGCAAAAATGAAAGAATGAAGCCAGTTCCACCAATAGACGTTTTGTTGACATTCGTATAGATTGTATTGGACCAACCGGTATTTAAATTGGAAGCTGAAGAAAGAAAAGATGGGCAGTCCTTTCTTTATACTTATCTTATATCTTTATTTGTGAAGGCAATACATCTACAAATAGCTCATAGTCTGAACAGTGAATCAGGTGAAATGGCCATATTGCGGATGGTTGCAAGAATGCAAGAAGAGGACAGCCAAGTGTCATTCACTGCTATGATGGAACAAATTCTGTTGCTGCAAACAATGAGATAGCAAGAGCACTTTAACAAAACTTGAATAAACCAGCTGTTGAAGATAAAATGTTGTCCAGAGGAATCAAATTCAATGCACCCGGTGGTCCCAAACGTGGGAGGAATATGGTGAAGATTGATTGAAATAAATAATACAAATAATAGAGGATTTGCACTATCAATACATCATACAGCCATCATATACAACCATAATACTCAATATGTGAAAAAGTGGAGAGAGAAAAAAACCATATATAAATGGCAACGATTTTTTATTTTTAGTAACATGGATCCACAATATTCTGGTTTTGACAGGTGACTCGGGTGAATCATGAAATCAGCCTAGTGACTGTACATTCATGAAACATTGATGGGATGCAAATGATAAATTGTGAAATTCTCATCTCTTGCTCAATAGAAATCCAGGATATCTAGTCAAACCAGTATTACGAAACAAATAACAACATTATATCAAATGTTGTTGGAAAGGTCCACCTTGTGCTTTCTTTTTTTTGAAGATAATTTAATAATTCATTTATATTGATCATTTTTTTCCCACTCATCTAAGATATATTTCTGCTGGTCTCTCACAATTCAATATGATGGCACCGAATTTCAACCCTTATCGTTGACGTCTCATTGACGAATTGACACTTATTAACGCCCATTGATTGATTAACTCAAAAAATCATTTGCATATATTTTATTTATAACAAATATTTGTACCACTTGTAAATGCTCAATGCTTCAATGCTCTGAAATTTTAAGGTTGCATCGGGTATGAATATATCATTCAAAAAAACATACGATCTAACTTTCCAAGAAATATGATATTTTTGTATCATTTGAGCCACCTAAATCTGACACCATATCTCCAATGCATCAAAGGATAAAGTAGGGGACGGTCGTTATGTACTCACTGAATATTTATTATATCTATGATTTCATTGATGAACAGAACTCAAGAAAACGAAAAGTCAACTATCCATGAAATATTGGATTTGAAATCTTTCGCCGTCTTTCCGGCTGGATTGCCAACATTCTACGTTTTCGTTAGATTTTTTTTTATCTGTGGACAACACGAAAGGGAAACCTATAATGTTCGAGGAACATCGTGTTAGCCAATGGTGGAATTTTGGGAGAGAAGGAAGGAGGTTGAAAGCATCAGGAAAGACTGCACTAGGCAAAGAATTCCACAACTTTGCCGTTCTATTGATGAATGTGCTTGGTATAGCGATGTTCGACAGGTCTCGAGCCTGAAAGCGTAGGGGTGACCAGCCTGAGCTCGCCTGGTTTGTCTACTAGGAATCGTACGTGGTGCCATAATAGATGATATTTCCGTTGAGCACCGACCGTGGAAGTATCTATAAAAAGGCAGAGATCGCCGACCTTTCTACGATGATCTAGAGAGGTCAATGATTTTGTGAGTGTTGTATCATCGACTAGGCGAATAGCTCTCTTCTGAATTGAATCTAGTACTCCAGTACTCCAGGACAGGTCGAATTGGTGCTTTGTAGATCATGAGCAGTTGCTGGGGCCTCACATTTTGGTGACACCCAGCATGGATATTGACGACCTCATAAGAACAGTGGTACCCGACATCATCAAATTGTGCATTGTGTGATCTGCTTCCTTGGTGAACATACAAGCTTGAGTTTTAGTTGCATTGGACTGTTTCAGATCCCCTTTTCAGAATTCTTTTCAGATCCTGTCTTCGTCTTGCTTCTCTGGACTCGTTGGATGACATAGGGGCTCTAAAAGAAACGGCGTAATAAATTTTCATCGTTCTGTATGTAAGAAAATGAGCCCTTTTCAAAAGCACTATCAAAAGATGTGCTGACCATTTGAAAAAAATGACGATGTCGTCATATCTACGACAGCGATGACGTCAATTTGCTCAGTATAAAATTGAGGTTGACGTGTCCGAGTGATTTTTCTTTTCATTGCTTCATAAGATGAATTTATTCCAACCTTCGCGTGCACAGTGTATAGACCAAAGAGTTGATGACTTCAAAGTCTTTGATTTTTCCCAAAATAAGCCAGTACATGTTTTCTGAACACTAAGTCACCTTCTTGGAGTGGCACCAGTTTATAAATGTATCTCTTGATTTCTCCGGTAGGAGATTCAATTTCATAACATTTGAACTGTCTGCTATATCAGGAGATGTGTTTGATAGTTCACTGTCACCGTTTCGTATCATTCATGAATAGGTTTCAACAATACATATACGGTGCAGCAGCGTTGCGAGCGTTTTTCAATATTTCCGATTACGGGCGCAAATGCTGTCACAGAATGACACCTCGGAAAACGTTAAATTTGTGTTGGAATTCAAAAGCGTGAGTGGCTGCTTTGTTAAGCGGTTGCAGAAAAAAAAATATTCTAGGTGATCGAGAAAAAGTTGCTTAAGAGTTGATTTCATACTAATGCAATAATTAGATTAAATGAAGTCATCAAATTAGGGAGGTTGAGTTTATGTTCCTTCAGATGTTTTTTAGATATCTGGATCCTTTCTGAAAATTTTGGAAAATGTAGCCCTATTTTTTACCCATTTTCGACTAGTGGTGAGCGCTTCTCTGGGGTAGAAGGAATCACAGGAAATACACATAACCAATTGATTTATCAAATCCAGAAAAAAAGAAAAATACAAAATTCTGAAAGTTGAAAAAGTTCGGTCGTTCAAATGTGACGTGATGGATGATGTGATGTGTGATGGAGAATTTGAGTCTGCATCGATTCACAATAACATTCCCTATTCATATTTCCAACACTTATCTTGTTTGTTTCCAGAGACACACAATGTTTCTATTTCTGCCAAAAATCATATCGAAATAAGAAGAAAATATGGATTAACAAGAACCGTGTAGGAAATAGGTATAAGGAAAGTTATAGCGAATCGATTCAGAATCAAATTTTGTATTATCAGACCACCCAATAAATACAGGGTGTTACATTTCAGTTTCAGCCAAAATCACATTGAAATGGAAACCTTACCGCTTACCACCAGTCGAAAATTATAAGGTTGAAGTTGAAGATAAAAGGCGCAGTGTAGAAAATATGGCTACATCTTTCAAGAATCAAGGTATCTAAGAATCTAAGTTTGGAAATAGGCAAAGGGAAACCTGATGAAACTCATCATGAATTCTCAGGAATTCAAAAATGGAATAATATGCCAGATGTTCCATTTCAAATAAGAACTTTGAGGGCCAATATTCAGAATTCAGAAAGTTCTTGCAATTCACGAAACCCTCTAACGAAATTCTATATCACATCTGCAGAAATTCAGGTGTCATTTTTCCTCGGAATTATTATTATTGGTTTCCAATGCAGAAAGTTAAATCCAGTTTGGAATTTCAAATTAGTCTGCTACATATTGTTATCCGATTATGAAAATTCGGATCAGTGACTTTCTCTAACTATCCTGGGTTTGCTGGATATTCTAAAATAGATTTTTTTTATTTTTTTATAGAAGTTATTGACGCTCTGTACAACATGATCGACAAACGTACCAACAAAAGAACACCAATGATTTCGGAATACCACCACTCTATAATCATGAAGAACGCAGATCGTTTGAACTCATGCATAATATATGACAGAGACTTCTCATATTCATATTTTGGACTGAAAACCCTCGAACGATCCTACTTGCTAAAGATAAACGGCAAAATAGTAGAGCGCCCCCAACACATGCTGATGAGAGTAGCAGTAGGCATTCACGGGGAAGATATAGATGATGCTATAAAAACTTACAATCTTTTATCTGAGAAGTATTTCACTCATGCCAGCCCTACCTTGTTCTCCGCTGCCACTCCTAAACCTCAGTTATCCTCTTGTTTCCTTCTTATGATGCCTGAAGACACCATAGAAGGGGTATTCACTTGTCTCGAAAGATGCGCCTTCATCTCTAAATCTGCCGGTGGTATTGGTGTCAACGTTCACAATATACGAGCAAAAGGAACAAGAATAGGAGAGAATCTGAAATCCAAGGGACTCGTGCCTCTTCTGAGAATGTTCAATAACACTGCCAGATATGTGGACCAGGGAGGCAATAAAAGGCCGGGCGCGTTCGCCATTTACCTAGAACCCTGGCACGCGGACGTATTGGATTTCTTGAATTTGAAAAAAAATACTGGTAAGACAGAACAGCGAGCGAGAGAATTGTTCTACGCCATGTGGATACCGGACTTGTTCATGAAAAGAGTCGAAGCGAATGGAACGTGGTCTCTCATGTGCCCTCACAAGTCGCCTGGTCTCTCAGATTGCTGGGGTGAGGAGTTCGAACAACTTTATGAAAAATACGAGAGAGAAGGTAAATACATTCGTCAGTTACCGGCTCAGGAAGTTTGGAAAGCCATAACTGTATCACAGGTAGAAACCGGAACGCCCTACATGTTATACAAAGATGCGTGTAACAGGAAGAGTAACCAGCAGAATCTCGGTACGATCAAAAGCAGCAACCTCTGCACAGAAATTGTCGAATATACCTCCCCTGATGAGGTAGCTGTTTGTAACCTAGCCTCAATTGCAGTCAATATGTTTGTGAATCCTGACAAGAAAACCTACAATTTTCAGAAACTCAAAGAAACTACAAAAGTAGTTACTGCTAACCTCGACAAAATAATAGACGTGAATTACTATCCCATTCCTGAAGCAAAAACCTCGAACATGCGGCATCGTCCGATTGGAATCGGGGTACAAGGTTTGGCAGATGCATTCATACTCATGCGTATGCCATTCGACAGCGAAAAAGCCTCGCAGCTCAACAAACAAATCTTTGAAACTATTTACTATGCAGCCTTGGAAGCTAGCTGCGCAATAGCAGAGAAGAAGGGCACTTACTCAACTTATGAAGGCAGTCCAGTCAGCAAAGGGATTCTGCAATACGACATGTGGAACGTCACGCCTACGGACCTATGGGACTGGGCTGCCCTTAAAGAAAAAATAGCCAAACACGGTGTAAGAAATTCTTTGCTCTTGGCTCCCATGCCTACAGCTTCCACTGCCCAAATCTTGGGTAACAACGAGTCTATCGAACCTTACACTTCTAACATTTACACAAGACGTGTACTTTCCGGAGAATTTCAAGTGGTGAACCAACACTTGATCAACGATTTAACGGACATAGGGCTGTGGGACGATATCATGAAAAATCAAATAATCGCTAATCTCGGTTCAATCCAAAACATTCCCGGTATTCCAGACGATCTCAAAGCTATGTACAAGACCGTCTGGGAGATTTCTCAGAAGGTTATCTTGAATATGGCTGCCGATAGAGGAGCGTTCATAGATCAGAGTCAGAGCTTGAACATCCATATCGAGAGGCCTACTTACGGGGCACTAACGTCAATGCATTTCTATGGATGGAAGAAAGGACTGAAAACCGGGATGTACTATTTGAGGACCAAGGCTGCTGCGAAGCCTATTCAGTTTACGGTGGATAAGAGCAAGCTTATTGTTAAGGAGCAGCAGAATGGGGATCATGCGACTAAAAATAGAGCGCTTGAAGCCGAAAATGTAGCGGAGCGTGAAAATCTGCAGGGTGAGTCGAAAGGTACTCAAAACGGGCACTGAAAACATTCGAAGTTTGAAAATTTTATGAAGTGATATATTTTTTCAACTGAAAGAAGTTTCCCCAACGTTTGTGGAATTCTAACAATTAGATCTGAAGTGCCTTATAAACCAAATATTTTTAATTTCAAATAATTGTTTTCGTTTCTGAATGAATGTCTACGACAAAAGTGGCACTATTAGGTATAGAAATGTATGTTGATGAATAATTCAGTTTATTTTCAATTATCGGAAGTAGCAACACCGTAAAATTCATTGTTAGCGTATATTTCTGTCAAAAATGTTCGTGTTTCAACGTATTTTATAATTTTTTGATAATTTTTGAATGAGGTTATCATCAGTAGCGATGTTTATACATTTTATCTTTTGAATTATACTTTCCTTGGAAAAATGTGTATTTTTTAAATTGAAGAAAATGATTTTAAAATTGTTCAAAAACATTTCAGCAGCGTTCTCGATCTCGTTTTCGTCCTCGATTTCTTTTGTTTTTTTTTCATGCTGCAGCTTTTTCTTTTTCTGATGAGTTATTCAATCGATTATTGATGTTTCGCTATTAGGTATCAACTGGATCTCCCTGTATATTTCATAACGTGTTGTTGATGGTATTCTCGATTCATAATGTTCCTTCAAAATCAAATGAAATCTTGAATAATGAATAATAATCTATATATAATATTCAGTCATAATCAAACAGTGACACTAAGTAATATAGTAGTGATATAGCAGTATTACCAAAGATAATCATTACTAGTTCAAAATCGATATACGCGGTTTATCTTGTTCCTGCAGTCAAATTAATTGTTGATGATGACAATCCTTTTTATATTTATATTATTCACTTTTTGTATTGAATAACAATATGGACGTGGAACTATTAATTCCGACTTTCAGGTTTCACAAATTCTCTATTGACCATTTAAACATAGTTTTCTAATTTATTTTCTAAACTGTGATTCAACTAATAGTCTACCGTCTACTCGAACATGAATCACCCCTTAGGAAATAAATTATCGTTGCTCAACAAATAGGTAAACAATCACAAATACAGCGTTATCAGCAAAATTTGTCGGATAGATAACTAAATAAACACCCAGATAATGACTAATCTAATCTAATAAGCATCACCTTAATACAAAGTACATGTCGACTGGCTGATGAAGCTAATGTCTCCTACATTCACCAATAATTAGCGACTACCTACGCTAAATTACCGCACGGAGGGCAAAGCACTTGTCCACGTGACTCCAGAGTAAATTCAAATTTAAAAGTCTCATTCAAGATCCAACCGTCTAATAATTCCGAGCCCGACAGATATCGCTATCTGCCGGAGAAACAAAGCGCCACCACAATTGCACCTGTTTCTCACCGCCACCCGATACACAGGTGAGCAGAGGGGTAGGGGTTACCTATGCGTCACGTGACTTTGACTTTTCTCCACGTAAAAAACCGAACAAAACCGCGCCTCGAGTCCTCCCTCATCGTTGGCCGCGACAAGGAACCGTTTGTCTTTTGTTTGTGGCGGGCTGAATGCTTCTATGTGATCGTAGCTAGTGGTTACCTGAGTGAAACAGTGTCTGAATCAAAGTGCGCTTGATGGTCGATTCGATCGTAACTCGTTTTAGAGAATGCGAGTATTTCGAAATAGCGTTGCCAAGGTGGGAGAGTGCGTTCGTCTAAACTTTTCGTTGTTGCTGCACGCGAACAGCAACTGTTTTATCTGTGATTGATCCGACGACCTACTAGAAAAGGGTTAGTTGCGATCCCTGTACCTTTTCTGCGATATGAAGTGCATTTGACGGGTTTTTACGATGTGTGTGAATGCAGTGCGGACGTTGTTTATCGTCTGTTACATCCTATTAGTGCCTTCAAAACCAGTTATTTCACAAGATGTATCAGAATATGATACAAGGACGGGCAAATCTCCTACGGAACTTTCAGGCGGGACGATAGTGAACAGCAGATTGTTGTTATCGAAGAATGAGAGCCCCTTTTGGCTCAGAAATGATATCGTCGTCGAGAGAGACGCAGAATTGGTGATTGAACCAGGGGTGACTATCAAAATTGAACCTCAAGTTGGGATTACCGTCAGAGGAGTTCTCACTGCACAGGTAAGAACAATATCAGCATACAATAATTGCTTGTTCGACATCGAAAAGACCAACAATCGAATTGGGAATGTTTGTTAGTGTTCTTTGTTTACCTACTTTCATTCAGGTGACATATGTCAGATTCGAACTTCTTAACCGTTAAATACTTGCTACTATAAATAATCTCTGATACATTCATTCACATGAGGCTCATTTATATTCCGTATTGATTCATTATCTACCACAGGATTTGGCAATTCAAGTTTGATGTTCTACAAGGCCATGACTCTGAGAATCTTGAAAGTTAAGCCTCGCACAGGTTCTGAATTCTATTGAAATTTATGTCACTTCCCATTTTCAAAGTTATTCAATGAAATACATTTTTTATGATCAATAAAGTCCACTTGTTTGAAGGGTATTTCGAGATATAATCAGTCATGAAGGTTCACCAAATCCGTTCTGACGGAGCGGGAACCTAATCATAATATTTATGTCATCCAGATACCATGGAAGGATGATCCTTTCCTAACCACGAGTAACACTTCTGTAACACTTGAATCTTTTGGTGCAGATGATTCTTCTCTGATGATACTTCAGAAAAAATATATTTTCGGACTAAAGTGTCCCATTTTCACCATCAATTCTGAACAGAACCTCATGTTCCAGTATTGTCCCATAGCTAATGTCTACCTCCCATATTATTTTTAAATGTAACAAACCTTCACTCAAAGTCTTGAAGAGATATTATTTCATTGGACACCTCTATAAAGTTAGCAGAACCATTTGATGGAAAATCGATGTTTTTTATATGGGGTGGCTTTGCTAACTTAATATTAAGTTAGCAGAGCCACTACGATAAATCGACAATTAAACTTCAAATTGGATCGCCGTTGCGACCAAAATTTGTCGAGTAATTGTCGAAGTCCAGTAGAAGTGAAAAAATTGTCATAACAAATTTTTTGACGCAGATATTAGTAATTTTCGTTGGATATCCTCAAATTTGCTAAAATTTCGAGTATTTGGCAACACGGCATCAATATTCCTACTTCCACGAGAAGTTTCATAGAGGCACCGAACATATATTACCTGCTAACTTAATATTAAGTTAGCAAAGCCACCCCATATAAAAAAAAACTAAGGGCGCGACAATTTTTTTTCTTTCACGACAAATTCTCGACAATTATTCGACAATTAATAAACTTGGTCTCATCGATTTTCCATCAAATGGTTCTGCTAACTTTATAGAGGTTCATTGGACACAACCATTTGGCATATTCCTATGGGTTCAAGCTGATACTGGTTTCTCCACAACTATTGTTATATACTCATGAGACTAAAAATGGAACCATATTTGGGAGACTTCCAAAATATTTGATCATTTGCATGGGTATCTTGATGAATAGGTGATACTGAGAGGTTTCTGCAGGATTATGAATTTATTAAATCAGTAGTTGAGGTTGATTCAGATTCTGAATTCCAGGTGGATTCTAAATGAATTTGCTCCAGAAAGATCTTCAGTCCATCGAATTCCATCGACACTGATTAGAGTTACTTTTCCGTTTTCCTATGGACAATGCTTTATTTTAAGGAAGAGCAGATTCCATGACTCTTATACCAGTTCAATTTGGTTCCAATGGAAATAAATCAGGAGACATCGTCAGCAATAATTCAGAATCCTGTCAAAAATATTCATACTATCATATCTATCTTCATACTCAGTCAAAACTTCCGATGGTAAACATTCTCAACAAATTTTAGTCACTAATTAGAATTATTGACTACAATATGGACTTTCTCAAACAGTGACAGTCAGTCGAACCCTCAAGTGATTGTGAAGTAACTACAAGAAAATTCAATTATGAGCCGGCTTCAATTCAAAACTAGGTACAAAACCAACATCAGTACAAATGTCAACTCAATTCCGTCAGTACATGACCTGATATTTTATCTATATACTTATCGTTTCCATAAATACTACAGCAATTACAGATTGATTAGTTATTTCATATTGATTATCATCGCCCAAACTAACCCATTAGGTATCATCAGTATTGGACGTGTTTGGTTCCGTTTTGCCTAATAGCCATGAATACAAAATTTTACGGTTCTTCTGCTTTCTCTTTTCATTTCCTTGTTATTCAATAATTTCAATTCTTTATAATTTCCTGTCATGTAATAATTGTTTCATAGTATGTAGTCCAGTCACAATGTTTATAACTTGGTTTATAATTTCAATTACCATATCAGTATTATTCAACAACAAGCATATATATATTCATTATTATCATAAGTAATCGAGAATGTAATGGAAACATTCTACTATATAAAGATAATCCCTAGAATAATCCATTAACTACTGAGATGAATAATTATGGTATCCATCTCAGAAGTGTTTATTCACTAGGCACTATTTTCATTATTCTTATACCTCCTACTGTTCTGTTTTCGACCTATTTGTGATACAAAGTGTGAGATGTGTGAGGTCGATAATATAGTCATCAACCTGTTGCTCAAATTTTACCTGACTAATAAAATGCCCAGCCCTCTACCTGCATCTCACTTCCCATCTGTTACCTACTATCCGTATGCAATCATCTGTCAATCTTATTGATATAAATACAGTGTGGGCCTTTAACATATCGGAAAACATTTATTATCAGTTATTTTACTTCGTAATATTTCCCTTCTTTTTCCATAAAACTGATTGCGGTCGGGAAAATTGGTTTGTTGTGACCGAGGTTGTGTCTATTCGAATTCAAAAGTTATTTAGAAACTAAACAAAGTTATAAGATATGAACCGTTGCAACAGCAAGGATCATGGTGAAAACAAATTTGAAATAATTATTGATTGAATACGTTAATACTGAAATTAAAAAAAAATATCGAAGAAATGCGAAAATTAGTTAATAGGTTACTGGACTAAATTTCATCTAAGGCAAAAACAGCGTTTTTATCCAATAAGAAATATTCAGAGAGCATTGCAATCCCTAATTATTTCAAAAAGATATTTCAAATTTCTTGTATGGCTCGAAATTTTCAAAGAACTTTTTGCTGTCTCTCAAAATAACCCCAATTTTGGTCCTTTCGTAATGAATTTCACAAGAATTTTCGTCATATTGGTGGTCACACGACATACTTCAAAGTCGATCGCAGAGGCGATCCCCCAAAATTTTATGAAACTCTGATAATATTTTTTGTTGTGTGCAAATACATGGCCCACGCTAAATAACAAGGTTTTTTTTATTCAGTGAGATTCTGGAGTTTCAAATCCATACATAAAAAATATTGTGGGAAAAATTACAAAAATAAATGAAAAAATACCTAGGCCTATTTTGATGACATCTGAACTGCCTCAGTGTATAACGAAAATTTCAATTCTAAATTGTGTCCAGTATCAAGCTGTAGGTAGGCACATTTATTTGAAGCCTATTTCCAAAGCACCTAACTTTCTTAGGTTCCAGTTTTCTGAAAATGTATCCGGGTCTCGATACGGGTGTTTCTTACAATTTCGTTCATAATAAGAAATATATGGCGAATTCAAGAGCATTATTAAATCGAATCCGTATTTCGTAACGGTTTCCGAGATCCCCATCGTATGCATTCTATGCATTATGATGCCAAACTCTTTTAACGCACTGTACATTGCATAATACGGTTTTCTAGAACTCCTGTTTATGATAGTTCGAGCGGTTTCATAGAAAAACACGTCATCACTCGATGATTATTATGAATCGTTATCCAGTGAATCATCGCAATGAGTAGGTGTGATCTGATACAGACATGTTCGAAGGTAAATCCATCTAGTAGGCAATATAGCAACAGTCTTTTCTGACAGTTCAATATCGTTAATTTATTTATTCATTTATAGATCTAGGTATGGCAAAAAATGGCATATGAAGTCTCGCTACTGTTAAGTTATATTATTTATCTCGGAACTGCACAACATTGGCTTGTCTCTTCTCAAAAAAACATTTCGTATCATGCATTTAATTTTTATAGAATGAGATATCGATATGTTCACGTTTTTTCGGCGATAACAGTAGTCGACAATGTTAAGTGTGTGGAGAGTGAAAGCTATGTGCGATTCACAAGCTCACAACTTCGCAATCAGTTCTTATACAGGGTCCTCATGGGAGTAAAATAGGGTCAAATATCTGTCGCATTTTTTTCTCGAAGTATAATCGAGGATTTCGAGAAGATCCCTATTTTCTTCACAGTCAACTGGTATTCCATAGATTCTCCAATCTTTCATTATCTTCCCGAATATCCCGAGGTTTGTTGACCCAAAATAGATTCTTACAGCACCCTTCAATCAAACGAAGAAATGTTCATTTGAAGAATACACCATTGGTACTTAGCACCCGTAGCTTATCTGATTATTGAAGATTAAAATTTTATTTGGCAGTTATACTGACGAGGATATTGAAGATCTTGGTTTTTATTGTTCCTGGTGATGTGTTTCTTATCATGGTGAAACCAACACAAGCTCTAAATGCCTTTTGAAGGAATTTCCAAGTGATTTTTGATATGCAAAAGCGATATTCGGTAACATTTCTTGAAGAACATTTCTATTGATACCTTGACTCGTTATCCTCAGATATCTGGGGTTAACTACGGAGTCGAATTTAATTATAGTTATGTTTAGCATCAATTATATCAGGATTAATAATTCTGAAAACGAATATTTTTATCTATTCCTGTTCTTATTCGAATTTCTATAAACTCAAAAATTGTTAGCTTCTGTTTACACCATGTTAATATTACTAATTTTGTTTTATTGATTAATGGTGGCAATAAACATAATATGGGGGTGTGCCCACCGTTACCTCATACTGACTACGTCATAGCTTGTCAATTCGCCGAGCCCTATTCCTTTCACAATTTTGATGTACCTCTGCTGTGAATAATCTGCAGCTCAGTCTCTGATCCAGAAAGTTCCAGTTGGAGTTCCAAATTATTCTTCTGGTAAATTTATGATCGTATACTAATGATCCATTGTTTCATTTCTCGCTGCTTTCTTTGCAACATCTGCTTCAGTGTTTCCGGGTTCTAGATTTTCACTGCGATGAAATTAGTGGCGCCTCAGGTCAACCAGCGGAAATTATCAATGATGCGGTCGCTGAAAAGATCAATTATAATTGCGTCCATTCATTTAACGTACATTTCTTAAAGGAAGGTTGATTGGATTAGTATGAATCACTGATTCGGTTTGTACAATCCAAATCTCGTAATTGGATGATATTGATATGAATAGGTCCATTCTAAATACAGTAGGTATTCAGAGAAATGTAGCCATATAGCGCTCAGTTTCTGATTTCTCGGAATCTATTGGTCAACCGATGCATTCATATCATTGAATCGATTACAGTCACTGTATCTAAATACCTGAAAGACCGTGGCGTTTCCTTTTCCGGCCATTGTCTGTCATCACATTCCTTTGCGTATTTTTACCTGAAACGGCTAACATCGGATCTGTAAAAACCAGGAGTTTTAACTTTTGGAAGATATTTTTTTCCTATAGTATTTAATTTTCCAAAAATTGGAACCGGGATAACAGGCTATAAAACTTAGCTTAATCACATTTGTAATGGGCTGGCTCATTCCCTGTCATTTTTTGACATCGATAACCCCTTTGTTATAATGTTTGTTTATGTTCATTTTAGTATCCGATTCATCATGTTTCTTATTTGCACATTTCTTTGTGACCTATTTCGGAAAAAATATCTTAGATAATAAACTGTGTCAAACATGACCGTGAATGAGGACAATCTAATGTTATATTTTTCCACATCAAGTTCAATATTTGTTTTTGCCTTGATAAGTGTGAACCTGTACTCACGATTCTACTCATATTTGCCCCACTATTCTCTCTAATATTGTTTGTGATAGAGCTCTTTATTTGTTCGCATTGATAACATACAGGGCAGATATTATAGTAAAGACTGGATCAATAAATCCTTCTAATTGTGATGTTCCACTTTTTCGTATATTTCTTCAATACGTGAATACATTAAATTTGTTATTCACGAGATATTCCGCAGAATTCCTCAAATTTCGTACCAGATTGAAAATATTACGTGACTAATCTATAGCGCAGCGTACAGTTAATGACATTGTAATGTTATGGTAATTGATTTATCATTTTTATTCTTCAACACATGTTCCTTAATGTTGTTTCCGTTCGGATAAGAATTGCCCTGATTTATTCTTGAAATTTGAATATGGGTCTATACGAAATAGATTTTTTTTCTGGTAATTCGACACTTTGACACCTTAAGATACTCTCCATAGGAGCTTTGTTCGAATATGAGAAATTGTGCGAGGTTCAGATTTTCAGTGTCGATAATCTCAAGTCGACGATATTTCTCGATTTTATTTTCTTCTCACCATTCATTGAGTGATAAGTCCTGGAGTAAATCGTTTACTGGGAATAGAAATCAATCGAGACATATCGGAGAACATTATTCGGAATATTGAATTCGTGTCAATCCTCTAGGTCTTTGACATCATGAGTAACGCTCGGCATGGCTTAACAATGAACAGCCAGTATAACTTCCTAGGTATCTACTTGAAATTAATACGGGATTTTTCATGAACATCGTGTTTTTCGTTTCAGTGGCGCGTATAGAGATGGATTCGCGTTTTAAGGTCTCGCTACAAATATTTGAGAACAAATTCGTTCCGAAAGATCAGGTTAAATGTGAATTGAAACAAGGTTCCAAAATTTATTCGACTCGAAATCATTCAAATCTAGATCTATTTTTGAAATTATTGAAAAGGTAAGATATCATCGAAAATCACTTCCATTTTCTTAATTCAAATACAATACCTTCTCCATTGCGGATTGCTTCTCAGTATTCTCGATCAATAATCTAACGTAACAACTTTCTAGATCTGTCGATCGAAACTAGATATATCGATTTATAAATGTAATATAAGATTACAATTAAGTGAACTGGTCATTTCACAGCGATTTCATTGATATCGACAATGTGACGGAAATATTAGAACCATAATGATGCATTGTGTCTTATTCTCTTCACATATTCAGAGATAACTATGAACATATCAAGTTATCTTAAGATATCCGTATCCATACAGGGTGTTTCAAAAAAGGTAGAACATGTAGAACAATGGAAAGTAAGTTGGGTTTGATCAGTAAAGAATTTTCGTTACGGCATCCGTATTCAAAAAAAGTATTAATAATAAAATATACACCTTTTTTACCCTTATGTCGAAACTACTGGCAACATCGTAATGAAATTCTGTATGAACATGTTTTGGCAGACAATTTTTTTGGTTTCAAGCTGACAAATCGCATGGATTGGTTTCGTCGACTGGCTGTCATTGAGGGCGCTAGTTACACGGTTCCTACCGAGTAGTTTCAAATGTAACTTTTGTTGATGTTAGATTCCCCAGTCCAAATTTTATGTGAACCTAAACATCACTCAATTCTACATCAAAAAGGTACTCCTTGTAAAATCCGAAACTATGTGCGTTTTCGAAATATTTCGATTTGAGAATGATGAAGGAATAGACGATGCTGGCATAAATCAAGTATCATAAAAAACAAAGCAAACCCAACTTATTTTGCAGTGTTCTACGTATCCTATAGCAACGGGGCTACCTTTTTTGTGCATGCATTTAAAGGTATAATAACTTCATAAAATCCAGAATCAGTTACATCAACTTTACCAAATAGTTGAATTTATTTTCTAGCAATTGTTCTTTCATTAGAAAAACACCTCACTGGATTGAGTGAGAAACCTTGAGGATGATAATGTACCATATTTAAAAAATATTTCCGGGTAGTTGATTCAATCAACTCCTTCATTCCTGCTTCAGTTAATTTTTTATTGGATATCCCTGAGTCATAGCAGATCAGTACCAGTCTAAAATTGTCTTCATATATTTACACATATTCGGTGATTGTTGATAATAATAATGATGTTATGATAATAATAATAATAATAATAATTTGGCACAATTTTTTTTGCACAAGTAGGCATCCTCATTGAAACATAAATTCTTGAAATTGTAGAATGTGGACTCTCGAAGGGATGCTTGTAACAACTGGACATTTCCTAAGAATGTATCTTTTCGTTCCTGAAGGTCAAAACTAAATCAGCTTTTCCTTAGTGGAGCAGAAAATGAGCTTGTTCATGATTTTTTAGTATCTAAGTAGAATTTTGAAGAAATAAATATCTAACATACTTGGGAATCATTAAAGCAGAAGAACCGTTAAGACCTGTGAAACGTTGCAACCACAAAGGAGGAAAGAAAGAAACGGTTAATTATTCGTGTTGGAAAACAGAAAGACTCATTCAGGCATTGATTCAGATACATTTATGAAAACTACAAATATTTTATCAAATCAGCAATCACATGTATTTCAAAAATATATAGTATATGAATAAATTTTAGCAACATTTGCAATTCGATGACGATACTCATATGATTAACATTGAAACATTATTTTGTCACACTAAACAATTTGCAGGGTACTCAAGACGAACGAATAACGCTAACGAGCTCGGAAGAATCATCGGTGAAGAACATAAATTTCCCGGACATCCGCCTTGTTGACGGTCCGACGATCTTAGCAGGCCGTGTACAGATCCGTCATAATGGCCAGTGGCGTAGCGTCTGCACTAATTCCAGAAAGTAAGTATCACGGTCTTGCGAGTCAAGTCCTCCGAGTTAGATAACTGAGACGGCTTTTTTTTCAGCTGGACCTCCTTTGATATGGCGACAGCTTGCAGACAGCTGGGGTTCCAAGGAGGCGCCTTCCAAGGCTGGCACAACCGTCATATGCCTCTCAAACCCCGATTACTCTACGAAGAGCCGAAATGCTCGGGAACGGAGGACTCGCTGTTTGATTGCAAATGGGATACAAGACAGCTGGGCTCGGGAGTGTGCGATTACCACCCGGATTTTGGCTTACAGTGCCTGCCCAGACACGAGAAGCCTCTGACATTTTGGAGGGGTATAAGATTCGAGAACGCCTTGAGCCACAAAACTCTAACCTTGGATAATACTGTTTACGTTCCCGAGTCTTTATCGAAACTGCGATTCGTGAATGTTTACTATGCCGGCGCTGGTAGGGAACAAAACACTACAAGTGCCTTGGATGTCATAGGAGTACCACCTGGCATAGATCACTTAGAAATTTTTAACTCTGCTTATAACGCCATCAACATAACAAACCCCGAAGCGCCAATAATCATCAACAACTGTAAGATAAGAACTAACAGAGGCTATGGCATCTTCATCAACTCCAGCTATGGTTCGGTCCATATCGACAGCTGCAGCATAAATCAGAATGGGGGTGATGGTATCAGGTTAGTAAGAGCAGAAGAAAGACCAGAAGAAAGAGTTGACAGAAACGGTTTCAATGATTTCTGTCAACTAGCTAGTGCATCCAGTCAAACGTTTCCTCTGCATCTGTTTGCAGAACAAACTGTATTTCTCAACAAACAAGTCAATTGTAACAAAGTCTTCACTACTAGATATGGACACATATTGACCCTACAGTTCACTAGAGCAGTCACCACTCGAAATGATAGCGCTGAATTGGAGATTTACGATGGTTCGACTCTTAACAACAGATTAATAACCAAATTCTCAATAAGAAACAATACTAGGCCACAGGCAGTCACCAGCACCAGTAACCAAATGTTCATAAAGTTCCGGGCGGACTCTTATACAGACATGGTAATCTTCATGAGGATAATGTCTGGGCTACACAAAACCTTCGACGTCAACGTTAGTAACTCTGATGTTTCGGAAAATTTAGGGAGAGGAATCGTAGTTGATAATCTCAGGTCGCAGATTCATGTTCACAAGACCTCTGTTTCGAAGAACGAACACGTGGCTGGCATTCAAGTAACAAGTGGTGTTGGGGATGTGAATGTGACAGAAAGTAGAGTTTCCTTCAATGAAGGAGATGGTATTAACATAACCTATACTGGAGGTAGCAGAAACATTTCTAAAACCTCTATAAGCTCTAATAAAGGCTATGGCGTGGCTATATGGTTGAACGATACTGCAGAAACTGAATACATTTTTGTGAATCAAACAAGCGTCGTCCAGTATTCAGAAATTTATAAAAACCTGGATGTAGGTGTATTGCATGGAAATTACTGTGGAGAGGCTTTGTTCAATTTCACCGAGAACTCATTCACGAATTGCTTGAGCGATGCCCTGGAGGTTTTGTCATGCTGGAGGAAGAGTAATGTATTAACCAAGCTGCAGATCGGACATAACAAATTTATTGGAAACGAACGAATCTCCTTGAAGATTTCTCCTGCTGTGAATTTACACGCAATAATTGAATACAATCATTTCAGGCAAGGAACATTTGGAGGGTTGCTTATCAAGAATAAACCTTTGGAAGAGTTCAACGTTTTAGAGAATGAAATCATAGTCCAACAAAACTACTTCATGAATAACTCTGGAACGTTTGTTGTTAATTTGGGGCTTTCTCCTTATGCTGAAAAGCAGTTTCTACTCTTCACTAGAAATTTTGTGAAGAGCAACAAAATAAGTGAACCGTTTCAAATGGAAGATGGTACTGTTTCGAACTTGATCCCGAGAAGTCGAGTTGCAGCACCTGTAGTAGTAGGCTCTGACAATATAGATATATTTAGAAACATAATAGAAAACCCTGACTCCAAATACGAAATTGGTAGTCATTTGGAGGATCAAAGCAAAACGATCAACGCCACTTTCAACTGGTTAGGATTCGGAAAGGATGAGGATATTTTTTACAGACTTTTCCATCGGTATGACCGGTATAACCTTGCTAAAATAGCTTTCGTTCCATTCTTGTTGCACAATACCAATCCCTTAACTAGCAGAATCAACGGTAATCAGTTCTATGTTCCCAAATTTTCTTCGGATGGTTCTGATCGTATAGGAGGAGAAGTAGAAGGTGAAGAAACTATCGTCAAAGGGGAATACGTGGTGATCAGAGACATAAGCATCCGACCTGGTGGTAAACTCGTTATCGAACCAGGGGTGACATTACGCTTTCCGCCATCGGTTGGTATGATGATTGGTGGTAGACTCGATGCTAAAGGGATAGAACCAGATAGCATAAGGTTCACTCTGAAAGAGGAACTAGTTCATGTTCCGGATAATGTAACCTACGATACTGAGACTGAGCACTATGATTCTGAAACCGAACTGGTCCAAATCGAGCCCAAGGTACCCATTAGGCTTTTGGGTGGTAATGAGGATACTGAGGGAAGGTTGCAGTTGAAGATGAATGACCAATGGGGTACAGTCTGCAGTTATGGGTGGACAATGAAGAATGCAGCATTGGTTTGTCAGCAGTTGGGATACGTGTTGAATCCGGATGATTGGTAAGTATCAAAATGTCAGTCAATCGATACATTCAGAAAACTTTCCGATGAAACAAGAAATTCAGAAAATAATATATTATCATAGAGCATCATACTGGCAATGAGGGTCATTTGTATTAGTTCAGAGCTCACTCGCATGCTGCAATGATGATACAATCAAGATAACATGTAAATTTGGACAGTAACAGTTCCAATAGTTCCATTCAAAAAGCAGGAAGACACATCCTCTAATAATGGGACCTCTAATAATGAGGAATTGAGATACAAGAAATAAAAATCTGCACACATATTCTTTCAACTAATGGGGATACCAATCGTCTAAATATTCAAAATTTTCCCCAAAACAAAAAGTCCCAGTGATTCTCCCGATCAAATTAGAATAGGAAAAACAGTTCCTTTTGTTAAATTCAGTGTCGGATTTCCTCATTGATAAAATGAATTGAATAACTAGTATAGTACGACTCACCCCAACTATTAGTTTGTATGGAATTTAGTACTGCTGGGTACTATTTGTACTATTTAAAGCAATTTCCAAAATAAGGATATGTGTGCAAAATGGTTTCTTCATCAAGTAATCGCGCTTAACAATCGACTAAAGCTATTTTTTCGATAATTTTTTTCAACAATCTCCAGAGTACATCAATTCATAAAGATAAAAAACATAGCTTATTATCTAGTAAGTGAGACCAACATGAAATTTAAATCAGTTGAGAAGAGTTGATTTTTCGCTTCACCGTAGGATATTTGTGAAACCATATTCTGAGCCGTGAAGAGTATAAAAACCACTTTGATAACATGAATTAATAATGAACGGGTTGGCTGACAGAGGTTTTTCGTTTCAGGAATTTGGAACCCAATGAAATACCAGCTGCTGGAACGACAGAGAAAGTTCTCATCTCCAATGTACAATGTGATGATTTCGATTTGGACGTCACCAAATGCAAATCCGAAAAAGTCGGAGCTTTTGAAAACTCTTGCTCTCACGACAATGACGTAGGACTCAGATGTTATAAAACTTCGTGGGCGGGAATCCGATTCGGATCGTTAGCAGAGACGACGAACATACAATATCTCACCATAGAGAAATCTGGACTGCTGGATTATGCGACCAACACCTTCAAACCCGCCCTGCAGCTGGACTTCGCTCGGCAAAATTTTGAAGACATCAAGATAATCGATAACTATTTCCATGGACTAGGAATCATGTACTCTGACATATTCTCAGAGTCAGTTAATATCATCAAGAACTCTTACTTCTTCAACAACAAAGGAGCCGGAATTACCCTCAAACAACTCGGACTAACATCGTACAACAACAAAATCGAGAACAACTTCATCGGTATTGAACATAATCCTATACTTTCGGGAATGCAGCAGAGAGAGCTGGCCGGATGGTTCATCAAAAATGACGATGAAACCTATTACAATCCTTTCACGATCCCTCATAATGCGGACCATAATATCGTTGAGCTAAAGCGAGGCGAGACCAAGTACCTAGTAACCTCTAAAGTTTCCGGCGATAGCATATCGAGGTCGTACAAAATTCGCTGCGATCCAGGATGGGTCGTGGGCATTCAACTGATGAACCCTAACGAAAACAGAAGCACCGAGAGCATAGTGGTACACGACGGTTTGACATCTAGCGAAGATACTCAGTACTACGTGTTGCGGAGAGATTTGACTGTATTTCCCATGACTTCTAGTGCCCATGGTGTGGTACTTGACTATTTCAGTGGATCTAATGCGCTTGGTGGCACTGTTCTGGTCATTAACACGGTCCGGGCTCCTTTACAAAGCGTTTACAATAAAATAGTAAAAGGCCCGATACCGACTTTGAGTTTATCGCGTACTACTATAAGGAACAACATGTTTGGAATACACGCCTCGTATTATAATAGACACCTAGATGAGCTTGGGAATCACTTTTTGAGGAAAGCAAACGAGACTATGAAATTTGTCGACTGTGATATTAGTCATAATTTGCACGAAGCTGTGTTTGTGCATTCTCCATATTGGGATTTGCATACGAGTAATATTTCAGAGATGACGTTTATGATGAATAGAACGACGATATCAAGTAATGGGAAAGGAGTTCATCAGTTCTCGAGGGATATGCGATCTTCGAATAATCTGTTCCACTATGTTCTCCAAGATAACACCATAGAAAGTAATAAAGGTGAGATCTTCGTGTTTAGACTAAAACTATTTGTTCTAGTATAATGTTACGTTTTGCATATACTCAATTATATCTTAGTACTAGTATAAAATTTCACCATGTCAGTGGACTGAAGTATCTTATGGCGAATAAAAATGATCGAAACTTCATTCATATAACGAAAAATCAGGACGTTTCTTACAAACTCTTCAAAACAAACCCGTCGTAGTCATCAATTCCAAGATGTGTTAATATTTTTGTTGCATTTTGTTGTTTTCTTTTCTATACGAATGTTATGAATATCCTGGCTCTAAACATTTCATGTATCATCTGTAATGAATTTAAGTATATAGAGTATAGAGTATGGTATGCATAATATAATTACGAATTGATAAATGAATAAGCTGTTGACTTGAATGGATTATTATCTTTGATCATCCTTAATGCATTTATCAGGCTGCAGTGCTTATTAATTCTCATTCTACTTGTGCCATAATCAAGAATTGTTTCTACAGGTGGTGGCTTCGAAATATCCCTCCCGTACGTCTGGCAATACAACGAAAACTTCACCCATTCTGTTTACATGGACAACAACACCTGGTCCGCCAACAAAAACTTCGAAATCACCATCGATGGTCATTTTGCTATCGTAAACATCACCAGCAGCACTTTCCAAGAAAACACCTGCAAGCAAGGTCTGCTAGCCGTAAAAGGTATGGAGAAGAAACTCTCCATACGAAATAACAGATTTTTGAATAATAACGGTCGCTACATGGTGGAGTTCAGTTCTAATAGCCAATCGGAGATTATAGGGAATGTTCCGGCAGTTTTCATCAACAACGAGTTGAGGAATAACAAATTTCTAATAAGAGGAAGAGCAGGCGTTATGCAACTAGAGCAACATCCTACTTGTGTCATTGGTTTCAAAGGCATACAGAAAGTTAAAATTAACAGAAACCTGATTTCGGACAACCTTCTCGACTACCAACTATTAGCAGGCATAAAAACTGCAAAGATCAATAATTTCCTGGATGTAACTCAAAATTGGTGGGGGTCCGAGGACGAGAACGTGATCAAAAACCATATTTTCGATTTCGACGATTGGAACGACCACGCCATCGCCCAGTACAGGCCATATCTTCTGGAGAACCGTTTCCAAGCCGATATTTCTGTCAGTTTTTCTTCAAATTCCGCTATCGACTTGGACGACTTAGGCGGAAGGATCTATGAAGACTTGAAGCTAACCAACAGAGGGAGACCCTATATCGTGCAGAAAGACATAACGGTCATGCCGAATGTCACGTTGACCATATATCCGGGAGTCGTAGTCGAATTCGCTCCCAATGTGGGTATATTGGTATTGGGAATCCTCAATGCCAGGGGGTATGCTGGAAGCGAGATCATTTTGAGGCCTATCACCGCGTCGGGAAATTTGAGACATGCCGACGTTCCGAGAGAAATAGACACGAGAGAGAAACGAGAGACTGAGAAGTTTTATGGCCAAGAAGCAATAAGGTATATAGATTCTCATTCATGCTCAAGATGTTGAAATTTGAATGTAATCATTATTCCTGGAAATTCTATTCAACATTAATTATTGTAGATAAATGTAACGAACGGAAATTTACCCGTTGGCAAGAAATATGATATCTAAAGATACACATTTTCATGAAAAGTAATTCTCTTCAATGATCAATGATTTCATATCCAGAGTGAGAACTCATTGGTCGGTGGTTCTCTTCACAATATATTGTGCATGGTTTATACTATTTCATTTTTACCCATTATCATTCAGTTAACCATTATTACTCAGAATAGTTCAGGTTGTCGTATGACTGTCGTTTAAAAATCAATAGAATCAGAACATACGGAGTGCAAATTTTCAACAAAAATATCTAAAGCGTCACGCTATTCAAGAATTGATGAAAATAACAAACCAGCCCAGTTGCATTAATCCCCAGTTCTTTCGAAAATACCGGGGCCCTTTTCTTATTTTTCTTATATTCATCATTCATTCGATTTTTTCAATCGAATAGGTAGTAGAGTACATACACATACACATACAGGATTCGATACGAACATGTCGAACGAAGCAGACGTTACTGTGCTCGTTAAGGAGCTCAATAAATTAAAGAAAGATGAATTGATAGAACTTATAATAAAACAGCAGTTACCGACTAATAGTAACAGTGAATTATTGACAAACTTTGTGACAAATATCTTTAGTGCTAAAGTGAATGAAAAGAGAAGTGACCCGACCCATTCCAGTCCAGATGCGGTATGTGGAAAAGTTATATGCACTAAGAGCAGAAGTGATTTGGAAATTCTTAGGAAACTAACATTTCACCTTGAGAAGAGAACACAGGAGCAGGAAGATCTCATACTATTATTGAAAGAAAAATGCAATTTTATTCGTGATAATGCCAGTATCAACGCCAACGAAATCCAGCCATCTATTGAGAAACTCACAAACCATACTCCAATTCTCGTAAACAATACAGATGTACCTAGACCCGAATATTCAAATCGCCCAAAAACCCATGCTGAAACGGTAAAAACTCAGTCCACAGAAAAACCGAGTCAAGATAATCGACCTCTCCAAGCAAGAAATCCCTATCCGCAAAAAACATCAACAAAAAATCAGCGTATTGGAAATAGAAATAAACCGATTATCGGAACAAGACAAAATACAAACTTGCACACTGTTCCTAAACTTGGATATCTTCACGTGTACCGGTGCGGACCAAACGTTACTTGCGAAGAAATGCTGAAAACTCTTAGCGAAACTGCCCCAGACATCGATTTTTCATGCGAAATTCTGAAAAAAACAGATACTACCACGTCCTTCAAATTATCCCTGCCTATCGATCGTTGCATGGATATTTATAATCCAAATATATGGCCTGCTGGCGCAGCCGTCAGAAGATTTACTTTTCCAAGAAACTATTCCCAGGACACTTTTTTAGACACGACGAAATCTCATGTAGAGAAGAAATAAACAAAAATTCTGTTTTAAACAATTCTGTGAGTATATTTCATTTAAACATACAATGCCTCGCCAATAAGGTAGATGAGTTAACCTTTTTCTTAAATGATGAGAAATTTCCAATAGTATGCTTGTCAGAACACTTCTTATCAAATCAAATATTACCGTGTGTCAATATACATTCGTACACCCTAGCTAGTTTTTTCTGTAGAAACGTGCATAAACATGGTGGGGTAGCAATCTTTATAAAAGAGGAAGTATCCTTCAAAACTGTCGATGTAATTCGATTTTGCGATGAAATTAATGCTGAATTTTGTGCTATTGAACTGGTTCATATGAAAACTGTTGTTGTTACAGTATATCGATCATGTTTAGGCGAGGTCTCAATTTTCATGACGAAATTTGAAGAAATTTTAAATTTTCTAGCAGTCAAATTCAAAAAACTCATAATATTAGGTGACTTTAATATACATTTTGAAAGAAATTCCACGACTTTGAGTGATTTTGTCTGTCTAACATCATCTTTCGAACTAGATATCACTATTTCAGAGTTCACACGGCCTACTGGCTGCATTGATAATGTCTTAACCAATTTAAATCCTGACACCTACGATACTCGAATTCTTGATCCAAATTTGTCGGACCACTTTGGCCAAGTCATTTCGATCAAGGGAAATAGCAGCTCACGTTCTAAACCAATAAAAAAGAGAATAATTACTATAAAAGGAATAGAAGAAGTAAAAAACTCTCTGACTGGAATTGACTGGGATACCATATTTGACAACCCAGCCGCCGACATACACTCTTCCTCTGCATACTTAGTAAATACACTTCAAAATCTAATTCACATACATCTCCCGTTGAAAACTATATCTGCGAATAAAGCTCCGTTGAACTTTTTCGACGACAATCTTCGAGAAATGAGAAAATCTCTTGCTGCCATAAAACAAGTGTATGACGTCACAAAAAACGAAAATGACCATAAGGCATACAAAACATTTAAAAAAAACTACCGATCCGCAATTACAAGGGCAAAAAAAGTTGCATTCAATTCATTCATTAATAACTCGTCTAACAAACCTAGAGACTCTTGGAGAATAATTAACTACCAACGGAAGTCCACTTCACCCAAAATAGAAAGCACCATAACTTGTGATAGATTTGTTGATTACTTTGCAACTGCAGCGGAAAATGTTATCAGAGATTTGCCTGCTGCTGACTGTGATCCTGAAGACTTTTTGAGATACGTTTCGCCCCCAAATGTAACCTTTTTTCTTGAACCTGTGACTGTAATTGACATCAGGGAAGCGATAATGTCTTTAAAAAATACGAAAAGTTTCGATATATACGATATCAACTCAGTTATCCTGAAGGAGATTATCGATTTTGTTATTCGGCCAATAACAACTCTGATAAATATATGCTTCAAAACCGGTATATTTCCAGATTGTTTAAAAACGGCCAAAGTTATCCCAGTTTTCAAAAAAGGCGATCCTAATAATCCTGTCAACTATAGACCGATATCTCTGATCCCTATTATTGGAAAAGTGATTGAAATTATATTGAAAAAACGTTTGACCAGCTTCTTCGAAAATTATTCTCTTATTCATAAATTTCAATTTGGGTTCAGAAAAAACCTGGGAACACTCGATGCTATATATACGGTTGTAAAAAACATTGTTGACGGTTTTGAGGAAGGAATTTATACATCAATTACACTTGTAGATCTCAGTAAAGCGTTCGATTGTGTTTCTCACAATCTTCTACTGAAAAAACTAGAACATTATGGCATCAGAGGTCCACCCCTCCAACTAATAGAATCTTATCTCTCAGGACGAACTCAATGTGTCTCTGATAACCAGAAGCTATCTGACTTACGTGAAATCAAATACGGCGTGCCCCAAGGGTCGGTCCTTGGACCACTTCTCTTTATCATTTATATTAATGACCTTTTTTACTACCTATTTCCTAGCACTATTGTCATGTATGCTGATGATGCGACTTTAATTAACAAAAACTCAGACTTACGCACCCTTAAATACATTGAAGATGAGGTGGAGCATATTGCAGATCACTGGTACAGAAATAATCTCCTTTGCTTGAACAGAAATAAAACACAAAAATTGAACTTCTTCGTCAATCACACATTATCGGAAGGTGGCACTGCTAATCTCTTAGGAATTACTTTGGACGATAATCTGAACTGGTCCGCACATATAGATGAACTATGCAAAAAAATCTCCAAATATGTTTTCGTTTTACGTCAACTGAAAAAGTTTGCAAACGTAGATACACTACTGAGTGCCTTCCATGGTCTCATACAATCCCATTTGAATTATGGTGCCATTCTTTGGGGCAATTCTCCAAACTCAAAAAAAGTCTTCATTATTCAAAAGAGGGCTATAAGAGTCATAGCTAATGCAGGATATAGGGATCACTGTCGGCCGCTGTTTGCCAAATATGGAATAATGCCCGTACCTTCTGTATATATATACCAGTCGCTGCTACATATACATAAAAACAAAAATATCTATTCAACTAATGCAGAGTATCATAGCCATAATACAAGAAATAAAAACATGATAAGAGAACCTAGACTCCGTCTTAGTAAATCAGCCAGAAATTCAGCTGACATTAAGCTGTATAATAAATTACCTGAAAAAACTAGAAGCCTAAATTATAGACAGTATAAAGCAGAAGTAAATAAAATATGCTCCCACCACTGTTTCTACTCAGTTGATGAATTTATGACCTGTAATATATAAATTTTGTTTTTTTTTTTTTTTTTTTTCTCTCTCATTAATTCATGACAAATACTCACAGATTTGTCATTATTTTTCCATCTTAGAATGTTGCCCATTTTGACAACTGCTATATAACTACCTACTTATAATTTTATTGTTTTAATCCGTATGTAACTTTTGTCTTATTTAGTGATACGTGTTTATTTATATATATACACGTAATGTACCCATGACCTGCTACAAATGTAATGTTTTTATATAATGTAGTTAATAAATATCTATCTATCTATCTATCTATCTACACTTCGAAACATCATACCATACAAGCACCATAAACCTTTCTTATGCTCATTGTTGGATAGGGAATGTTACCTCAGGGAATGCTTCATCTTGATACCTTTCATTATTCAAATTGTTGTCTCGTGTATACGCATCAACCTTTCATTTATAATCTTCCAAAGTAAAGTTTAGAGTCGTGAAAAATGGTTATCCTAGGAAATATCTACGTCAATGAAGTACTATATGAATGGTATAAGATCATCTTCAATATTCCAAAGTTACGAGGAAAATCGTGAAATTGAGTAAACTGATAACACTATCGGACAAAGAGAAGGTGATTTCAGGTCATACAGAAGTTGACATTTTTTCTCATAATGTATCATAAGAAGTATAAAAATATAATGTAAACGAGTTTTCTTCCTCCTTAGGCTCTGTAAAACCCGCGACTGCGACGAATCTAACGAGGATCAAGTCACAGAAGGCTTCCTGGAATACTTCAACGGCACTACCCTACAATGGATCCCTATGTGCGATTCTCGCTTCACCGAACGAAATGCCCAAGTGGTTTGCCGGGAGCTGGGCTTTGATCCACTGACCGCCTTTTTCGATTTCGGAGAAAGGATAGACTTCCACAGCAACTCTCTGTCGAGAATATGGACTTGGCCGGAACCTCTGCAATGCGTGGGGACAGAAAAGTCGTACGAAGACTGTCCGATACGGTTGAATGGCCAACAGTTCGGGCACAGGCACAAGTGCGAGTGGAACTCGAGGTTTGTCTTCATCCACTGTGACCGTTACGAGAACAGACAGAATTACTGGGGTGGTGTAAGGTTCGCAGATGCCGAATTTGAACAACAACTTTACACTCAAAGGATCCACGATATCCATACCCACACGACAATTCAATCTTATGAATCCACTCTCGAATATGTGAAAATCTTCGGGGCTGGTATTCTACACAATGAGAAATCCTCAGCCGTCCAAACAGTGATCAAAAGCCCTAAGATAAACTACGTGGTGATCGATAACTCTGCTGCCAATGCTCTCGATCTGATATCTCCTTCTGGTACGATGATTTTATTACGAAATGATATTCAGAACTCTCTAGGGGTTGGTATAAATGTACTCTCATTATCTGGCGAAGGCAGGGAATCTGACGAATCGAGCTTCACGCCCTTGAAGGGCCTTAACGTGCCTTACCATCTGTTTAGCCTCGTAGATATTTGTGACACCCACAAGGAAATCCATATCGAAGAACGAATACTATTGTATTACAAGTACGATAATCATCCGGTGAACTGCATCAAAATATTCCACAGCGCCTATAACATAAAACCTCTCGGTCTGCGTTTGCTTCAGTTCGATCTGTTCAATTCTACGACAAAGTACGGTATACCGGATTTTCTGGAGATGTACGACGGTGACATCTACAACGTTTCTTCGACGTTGATCGACAGGGTGACCATGACCACGGGAAATGAAAAAAAGCTGTTCCGATCGGCGTTGCCTAGTTTGAGCGTCAAGCTGTTCGCTAATGGGGCTTCGAGTGTTCACGGCTTCATAGCAGAAGTTGTTACTTTGCCGATTTCAGCAATAAGTTTCAGTGAGTTCTTCACCTGCTAATATTATTTTTGCATATTTGTTGTAATCGTTTGTTCAGATGAAAAATCTTTCGGTTCTCAATTTTTTTTTATGATATCTAGCTCGATGTCCATAATGAATCATTTGAGAATATTTTCTAGACAGGGACGTTCAACACAATATAACCAGATGCATAGTAAACAACAACAGTCAAAGTGCTCTACTTTACATGGCGTCTGGAGAAGTCAATCCAACTGTCACTATTGACAAAACTCAGTTCAAGAAAAACTGCCGAAAGTTATACGGAAATTTTACCACTTGCAAATCAGCGTTGGAAATGGATGTGCAAAATACTCAATCTATATACTTCAGGGTGAGTCAAGATCCAACTAACGTGAAATCTCAAATTACTCCATATAGTTTTCTATTATCGACAATCTCGAAGTGGGTAGCCTTCGGTGTCATATTTTGTTTCTGAAATTGGTGAACAACATGCAATTCCAGCATTGTCATCATTTGATTGAAGACTTGTTTTGAGAGAATTTATGAGTATATTTATTCGCCAACTCGAAGATGGGAAATTTGATGATGAATGAAACCTCCAACTATGAAAGTATCAGCAATTAATATATATATATATATATCCACTATTGTTTTTCGTCGTTATTTCCCAGAACAGAGATTTCAATCAGTTGATAAACTACAAGATCAATGATCAATACAACAGCAATACCATCAATGCGCCTCCTAATTCATGTAAACCCAAGGGTCTTATTTGTGGCCAATTTAATTCAATATACCTGAACGACACTTCAAATTTGATCATATTTCTAAAATGGATCAAATAAATAAATGAATAATAAATACAAGTAGATACAATTGCCTCATTGTACTGATATAGGTGGTCAGCGAAAGCATCTAAAAGCAATAGAAAAAACAAAAGTTTCAAGTCCGAAATTTCAACACGATTTGAGCACGAGAACACGACCAATGTGCCAATGTGCTCTGAGAACATTGAGGGTTGTTGTTCACATCTGTTTTTTTTTTCGTGATTCTCGATAGTTATGAGTTTCGATATCAACAATTTTTATATTTCAGAGTAACTTGGTAGACCAGAATCAAGGCGGGCTTTACATCAAAGCGGATTCCAGAGGATCTGCGACATCTCTAAGGGCATTCATACACAACAATCTCTTCGTCAACAATTCAAATTTGCCTGCTCTCTATGTGGAAGGTAGAAAATCATCGCCTTACCAAGAAGTGACAATATACCGGAACTATTTCACGAGAAACTATGCCTTGTACCAAAATAATATAATTTTGAAACAAGTAGTCTCAAATTTCTCGTATAATTATGTCAAGAGGAATATTGGACTACAAAATTTAGAAGTATCTGGCTTCGACAAAGTTAGGCTGAATATCTACCAAACTACAACTCATAATGGTTTCTACAAGTGAGTTGAAAATGTCAAAGAAGGGTCTATTTGATTCTAGAGTGTATGACAAAAACATTCCAGCAATATAAAAACTGTTTCAATAACACGTTAAAAAACTCTAGTTGAAATAGATCTTTTGATTGTTTCAAAATAAACTTTTTTTTATCTGTTGAGTTCATATCATGAAACTTTTTTTTCAGTAATTTTGCAGTGAATAGGGATAGTAGGTCAACTGTCATAGCTGGCACGGCCGGTCAGCATTATGTAGACAACATATTCTGGAATCCGGATAACGATTATGAGATGATCACAGTAAACCGATCTCTGTGAGTATTCCCACATAATTTCAATTTCTCCTAATTACTGAGTAGATCACTTTATTGATAGTGAATTATATGAGGGCTGAGCTCGGCCAAAAATAGTGCATAGATATTCTTTTAATAACAAAAAATTGAGTATTCAAATTGAAGTAGCAATTTTTTTCTAGTAGTTATCAAATTTGATATCAAAATATTGAATCAATCATATTGATATTGTATTCAAACTGTATTAATTACTTTTTTTGTTGCATGGCGCATGCAGATTTGAATTCAACAGGTAAGAATAGTGAATGCTTTGTGTCATTGTCTGTTGAATCTTTTGGTATTGTTATTGGTGGTTTATTCTTGTATTGCTTGTATTCCTTATTCTTGTCGGGACAGTATTGCTATTTCCATAACGGTATGAGATAGAAAGTTGATCACATTAGACAAAAGTTGCCTAATTCAGAACACTTCAATATGCCGTTATGCAAGCCTGGAAAATTTTAGCCGTTTCTGAAATATTTTCATATACCTGTTAAATCAATGATTCGGTTTTTAATTAATTTTTTGGAGAATATTCTGGGAAAAATTTTGAAATATCACCCACTCATGTAGTCAACTAAGACGAAGAAATTGAAATTATCAGTAATATTCTTTCTTCATCAGCTTAAACTAGCCAACTTTTGTTATGGGCGCCATACTTGTTTTTTATACCATTGAATGGGGCTAAAAAATCTCTTCGCAGCTATGTATAACGTATCGACATTGTCACATAAAGTCATTTCGATTGATATATTGTTGTCTCATTCAATGCCTTCCACATTTGAAAATATAGGGCATTTCAATTTTAATCAGTGATAACCTGGAGAAATGGTTTTTACCGTTCTCGGTGCTGATTTATGTGATGATGTCGATATGTTATTCATAGCTGTAAAGGGAATTTTCACCCCAATGGTATAAAAATAAATATGGCGCCCATAACAAAAACCTAGGTTGCATATCATATTTCTCAAGCTAATGAAGAAAGAATATTTCTGATGATCTCAACTTATTGAGTAACTGGTTACATGATTGGGCATAATTTCACAATTTCTCCTTGAATATTGACTGATGAAATAAATAAAAACCAAATCAGTGATTTTCAGTTTCTTCAAAATATTAACGATGTAGGGAACACTGGTGCAGCTACTCTGTCTATTTGCCGATCTAATTTCGTCAACCGAAACTCTAACGTACCGCTAACTTGATAACAGCATTCTATTCGTTATTGCGGAATATTACTCGTATGTTACTTGTTAGATGGCGACACAAAAATGACAACAAAATGAGTATTATAATTGCAGAATCAGTGTTATGAAAACGTCGATTCAGAAGTAGTTATTTAGATTACTCCTCATTTAGTGATCAAACTACATTATTACAATCAAAACATCAACTATGTATACAGAAATCTGCAAAAGTGTCGCTATCTTGTGGGGAGTTTCACAACAAACACAACATTATACCGGAAAATGCCGTTAGCGTTTTTGGCGAAACAAAACACCATCACTGACTGCACCAGTCTTCTGTACACAGTTAAAATATTACAGATACTGCTGGAATTTTTTCATCTTGCGGAACGGGATATTAAAGATGACTAAATTGAGCAATTTGTGTCTGATTTGATCAACTTTCTGTGAAATCGTCGAGACCCTGTATATACAGTGATGGACGAATGTAGGGAATCAAGTAAATATGTCTTGAGATTTTATATAAATAAAAATCAATTGTGTTATGTCATTATGATCAAGTTATATTTATCTACTACATTTAGCTACCAAATTTAATTTTGATATCTGAAATTTTCATTCGGTTCCTCACATTTTTCATCAGTGTATAATTTGCTTAGTTCTCTATTAGTTTATTAACTTTCGAATGAATTATTGTCACTCAATAATTGTAGTTATCTGTAACTCATGGTAAAGTCAAGATGTCATTCCATTCAAATATCTCACAACACCAAAAATAAAACAAAACACTGTCTTGAGACTCTGTCAAACATTGGCTCATTCTACTCAAACTGCTATTATAATCAAACAACAAACCCTGTGGTTAAATGTGAAGTAATAATTCTCAACTAAAAGCGGGACACCTCAAAAAAATTTGCATTCATGTATTGCATGTATGTACGGCTGTATAATAGAATCCAATATCAATAATTCTGTGATTGCAAGAGAAATCAAGTTTCTAATTTTTTTATCAGTTCAAGTATCTGAAAAAATGGAAAGTGAAATAAATATTGAATAATCGTTAATGATTTTGTGGCAAATGAAATGAATGAATGAACTTATTCGTTCTGATCAAGCGACCCTTTCTACAAAATATTTCTTCTTCTGTTCTGGCATAATCTGACGTTCCCAATGCTTCAATACATTTTTTGACAGTGGCGTTAAAAATCAAAAATCGTCTTTGGTTTCTCGCGCCCCATCGAAAGAGGGCGATTTCGCATACCCATGCTGGTATTTCACAACCAACTCACCAAGATTAGGGAACTATGGAGTTTGCCGTCAAGACACGCTCGTTATTCTCATGATTCGGCAACAGAATGAATAATATCGATAATTTCTATCATGAAATTTGGTATACTATCACTCAAAGGGGTGGTGAATCCAACGGTGATTTTTGAGTTTTGGAAAAAAAAACTGCTAATATAATTTCTTGAACTTCAATCTCTATAAGTACACGCGCCAGGCCTTGGTTTATGGCTATGGTTAGTACATAGTTTTTCGAGCTCTACAATTAAAAAAGAGTCAATAAAAAAATAAATGCGAATTCCAAGTGGGTCACACTGTATGTGAATAGAGCTTTTTATTCTGATTTTGTGATATAATATATCAGAACTTGTTCTGAAGATATAAATCAAGCATCTGATCATTTTAATTAAAATTAAATATTTAAATATTTTAGTTGCACTAAATCACGCTCAAGACAAATTTGTTAGTTTTGTCGACTGTTGATAATTGGTTTGAAATGTTCTCACTTTTTGCATAAGTTTTGCGATATCTGTCACTTGTTTAGGCATTTTATAGTGTCCCTACAAATTTTTGAACCTGGTTGTTCAGAAAGAAATTTGGAGGGCCTTTTTCATAGATATATTACAGCTGAAAGTTTCGAAATGGTGGTTGAGCGCCATCTTGTATATTTTTTTCAAATAGAACACCCCATATATTATTCCATTTTAGGAATATGCTCATAACTGTCAACAATTTCCTGCAATATACTATCCTCCTAAATTCCATTGTTTTCGAAATATCAACGTTTAAAAAGTGACACTTTGGTTTCAAGGCGGTTACCTGTACTGTTTATCCCAAAAAAACTCTAGTTACGTCTATTGTTAGTCGAATTCATTATGAGATGTAACTACGAATTAACAATAAAATTTAAGCTATCATTTTTTCATGAAAAAGTATGATTCCATCTCTTGTTCACTTCACCCCCTCCAAATATTGTTCCGATATACCAGTTAGTACGTATTTTCTCAGCGAGTATTATTTAGAAACTTTCTTTGATATTTTCTCTGAACTTTTCAAGTATTTCTTTATCTAGATTGAATATCTGTTAATAATAAATAATTCATTTCATACCATTTTCCAATGAGAAAAGCCAAAATTTTAAATTTAGTAAATGGAAAATAGCAAGAAAATTTTTGATAGGCTAGATCATTTTTTTTTTAATTTGAATGCTTGTATCATGAAAATGTTTGATGATATATACCTCTGATAAATTATTGAAATAAGAAATGATTTTTTTGCTCAATATATGAGAGGGAATACAGGGTGTTCTATTCAAAAAAAAAATGACAAAGATGTCAAAATTTTAGTAATGCTCGAGGAATTCTGAATTCACCAGTTCTTAATGACTTATCAAATAACTTTTCAATTATTAACATACTTCTCTCATTCTCTGTGGTTACTGGTTAAAAATTAGTTAATTTCATCAATTATGAAATTTTTGTACCAGCAAAATTCAATATCTGTATGAAAAACAGGCGCGTATACAATGGTAATGAGAGTGAAACCCCTCTCAGAATAGGTAATTATCGAAGAAAATTTTGAGTCTTATTACAATAATATCAAGATTTACAAAAACTTTATCTGGTCATTTCTAAAAAAAATGCGTTTTATTTCAAAACTGCATCGTGCAGCCCTTACCCAAACAAGGTGTAAGAGAATCCATTTCCTAATCTGTAGTTGGAGTAGACCAATCCTTTCTCGGTTACGAATGCAGGATTATTGTTTATGTTTGTTTGAACGACATTCATAAATGGAAGATATTAGTCGAAGATGTTTCCAATTTGCCGAGCAAAAGCGAGACACATCTGTTCCTGGAGGAAAAGCGGAACAGATCTGTTCGACTACGATTTTTGTTATTCATATTGAACAACCAACTGAGTAACCTCTAGTTCCGACATATCGATTATCTTCATGAATTACCTCCCCTATCGAGCAAAGCTGTATACGCGCGTGGTAAAAGAGTATGGATATTAGAGTGAGTATAATGAAAATTTGATATCTTCTACTGTTCTCATAGTACGCTCCAGTTATGGAACACTAAAATCGATGCGGCCAACAACTATTGGGGAAGTAACGTGACATTGGCTGTGAGAGGAAGGATACGAGACCAAAGCGACGATCCTCGACTCTTAGAGGTTATGTTTGAGCCGTTTTACATGAACAATGGCAGCATATTGAATGGAAAGTGCCCCCCTGGTTGGGATCTGGTCGGTGAGACTTGCTACATGTATGTAGGGGCGCCGATGACATTCTGGGAGGCGAAAGCGTTTTGTCAAGTGAGTTGATGCTGGGAGTGAAGGATATTGATATCTTCGACAGTTCTAGGAAACTTAGTTGGAAATTCATATAATGTGTGTTTGTAGTGAACACTCTTCATCTGCTATTTTTCATTTCTCAATAAGTGCACGACTGAAGATTAGTATGAGTATTATATTCCTCCTCTCTTGACGTTCAAGCAAAGTTCAGCTATATTCGCTTAGGCAGGCAGTCCATGAAATTCGATAAAGAATTGACAGTACTTCCAATGAACCTTCCAAGTCATCATTTTCTAAATATTCAAAATTTTCTGAATATTCGTTTTCGAATATTTCATCGAATATTGTATTGTAATAAATGGTCCATTTGCCAATATCAGATTTAATTTTGACAAGAGAAAACAAATCTGATTGTTTTGTCAAATGTGAGCGCCAATATCTTTCATACAAAAAAGGTCCTTCTGCTTCAATGCTATTAAGTGAACAGTTCTCGAGAAAAGGCTTTTCATGAATGAAAACTTCAAAATTACGACCCCGACTTCAATGCAAACATTGCATCTACGAATCATATTTATCTGAACGTTGTCCATAATTCGATGTTGCGAACCAACCAAACTTTCAAAAAAAAATCCAATTGACCTTTCTACGATGTTGTAGAGAGGTCAATGATTTGGCGAGTATGTTGTATTATCGACTAGGCGAATAGGTCTCTTCTGAATTGATTTTAAGAGTTTTAGCGAATGTTTGGGGACTGTAAATAGTACTCCAGGACAGGTCTTATTTTTGCTTTATAAATCATAAGCAGTTGCTGGGATATGAAGTACCACTTCGCACGGAATAGAAAACCCAAGTTTTTGTGAAGCAGTTTTCGCAATGGGCCTCACATGATCGTCCCATGAGATAGCGTCAGAGCAGTAGTTATTGGATACACGCACTTTGGCGTAGGTGGGCTGGAAGAGCTGGTCTGCCTGTTCAACTGACCTAACACCTCTTGACCATTTTTATAGGGTCACAACACCCTGTATGCGAAATAAAACAGGACCTAGAATTGAGCCTTGTGGAGTTTGACTAGCAAATTTTTCTAAGTGAACAAATTTCTCTCTTCCACTCAAATAATTTCGAAACCACTTATGAATTAAATCTCTCATGCCAATCAATAGGAGTCCAAATATTTTGTTAGCATTGCATTGGTAATCTGTTTCAATATCTATCTATCTCTTCCTCATCACATGACCTGCGAAAGCCAAACTGATAAGTATATACGGGGTGTCCCGAAAAGATACCGACAAACTTCAAGGGATGATACGGGACATCAAAACAAACATTATTGTATCAAGTATTTTGTAAAAAAACTATTCAAATCCTACGCGAATAATTGAAGAAGTTTCTCACACGGTTTTTTATTCAGTTGACCACGAGCTGCAAAATCATTTCATATCATGACAATTTCGAAAATTCCTACCATGGGATCGCCGTAAAATTCATTATTTGTGATAAGTTGCCGTAATAATATTATTTTAGTTGTCTATTAATTCAAATAAATGTAAATGGTCAAAATTTTGAACAATTATTGTAAACTTGTATAATTTATATGTTAATAAAGCGAAATTAATAGGTAGACAGTGATTTACTTATCGCTCTGTATGATGAGTATCGGTAATTTGCGGACCTATGTTTATAAAACAAAAATGCTTGTTGATGTACTATATAACCCATTAAAGTCTGTCGGTATCTTTTCGGGACATCCTGTGAATATTTTGTTGTCTCCAAATATTCATGTAGCCTATTATTCATGGTTTTATTCATGACTTAGTAAGGTTTGGTAGCAATGAAATCGATCTGCAGTTTCCCATGTCATCCTTCCGTCAAATTTTGTGTAAAGGTTTGACTTGCAATTTTGATTTTTTTCCTGGTATAATGCCGAATTGAAACGCAAATTCAACAATTTTGAAAGTAACGTGGAAATTTCATACTTGAAGGCCTTGACAACGCTTAGTCATTGATTACATGGATATACATCTTCATCCATTGGGACCAGATGAAAATTTCAATGTAAAGTTCACAAACGAATGTTTTTTTATAAGATATTAAAGGTTGTCAAACTCTTTAAAAATTTCCCAAAATGCATCTATGAAATATTGTTTTTAATAGCAAATTCTATTTTGTTTTCAGGCGGACAATGCTTCCATCCCATACTTAATGGGAAACGTCAATTATCTACCACTATACGATTTTTTGCGTAAACAAGATCAATGGTATTTGTATTCCGATAAAGTATGGGTTCAACACATCGACAAGATCAACGAATGTACAGCTTTTGCTTATCAATCCGTGGAGGTTCAGGATTGTCAAAGACTAAGCCCATTCATATGTGAAATAGGTGAGTTTTTGAACTTCTACTGAAAATATTTAATGTATAAATGGTGTTACCGAACTATGGGATCAAACTTCTGTGGGTTATTCAGAGCAACAGTAGAAAACATTTGAGTAGTGGGTCCCATGTCCGAAAAAGTGTCACTACGGCACTACAGCCCTAAGACGCGTTAAAATTTAGAAAGACGATGAATTGCCCACATAGGATGTAATGCATTCAATTTTTGCCTTTATATTTTCATCAGAAAAAAATTTATGAAAATGTCATTTCTCTACTTGGTGTTGGTTGTTACGCCCTCTAGCGGACGTTTGACAAACTCGAAAATAATTTCCAGCAATTTCTCTTGGCGACTTTTATAATTTTTTTTTCTCAAATCACTTTGAAAATTTGGTGGAGAACCCTAATTGAAACCTAATCGAAATATTTTCGACAATGCGGTATTGATACTTCTATTAGAAAGAAGTAGCAACTTTGATATTTCAAATGGAACACCCTGTATATACTATCATTCTCAGGATCTCCAAGAACTTCTCAACAACTTTTCTTGATATTCCCCTATACCTGTTGACGTTTTCGAAATGAAAATTAATTTCAATTTCTTTCTTCGGAAATCATGATCTTCAAAAATGCTGATATCTCTGAGTGGAGAAACTCTATGATATCGAAATTCGATTTGGAGTTAGGTGATACTTGGGACACAGTATAGAGAACACTAACAGTAGACCGACTCTGGCCTACGTGCTCGCTTACCGGTTCCCTTCCCCTCAGGCCCCTCGGACACCGTTCGTGCCGTGGGCTATGAATATAGAGTGCGAGAAATAACTACGTATCATAATTCTCTAGTGCTCGTTTTTGATTTTATAATAATGCCTGTGGTGTATTGTCCTGTGGGAAATTGCACGTCAGGACCGAAATTATCCAATGATCACATTTTCCCTAACAATTTCCAAAAAATGAAAGTGAAACTGGCATCTCAGGTTTTCAGTCATTCGGTTGCAGTTGCCATGTCAACAAATATTGATTTTCAAATTTTACCGAAAGAAGCAACACATACCATAGATTTTATAAGGAAAATGAATTCATTTTTCGACATTTTGAACACTCTTTCTAATTTCAGAGCCTTTATGGGAACTGAAAGAACAAATTTCCGTTTCGAAAAAGATGGATAATTTGTTCAAAAATTCACAAGTAGAAAATATTAATGGACAAAATGTTACCAAACAGCTGAAATTTATTTTTGGTTGGCGATTAATTCGATTCTTATTTCATTTAAAAAATTACAAACCAACGGGTATAAGTTTTTATTCACTCCAAATCTCCAATGAAGATTGTTTAGAAAAGTTTTTTGGACAAATCAGGAACACTTGTGATAAGGAAATGTCTTTTACAACATTCTTGTGGAATTCGCCATGATTTCAGTAACTCAAACTCTTTGAATGAGAGAGAAACCGCGTTCTGCGATCCCAAATCATATAGTAGCACAACATCAGGGGGTTTAGTTGTGCCCTCCAGAAATATCGTCGAGTTCGTTATTGTGCTAGAGGATATTTTTACAAGTGAATTTGAGGAACTGGTTTCCCAAGTTAATATTGGAAACATACTGAAAAAACATTTCGCAAGAATATCTTTCAGTCATCCATGTGACAAGTTTCCTTTTCGTTCGTATTTATTTCACATTGATATTTGCATCAAGTAAAGTTAATACAGAACTTACAATATCACAGCATCTGTGATTTTTCTCAATGTCTTTCAATATATTATAATAAACGGTTCATTGTCCAATTTAGTTTTATTTATCTGTACTTTGAAAATTTTCAAAATTTTGACAGTGTCTTTTGCTAACAATCAGAAGTAGTAGGTGGCGGCGCGCTTCCGATCTCGAAATATCAAAATCATAGTAAATATCCAATCCACTCAAATTTTTGGGTCGTCACGGTACATCAGCTATCGCGCGAAATGCTTTTCCGTTACCCCGTATCTACAGCGAATTCACCATGAGGACACGTGCAGGCGGTACGCTTTTGAGCTGAGAATCTCAAACGCCCGACAGAGAGTCGTCCAACTGATTATTTATTAAACTGTGCTAGGGAGCTTCCCATACTTCAGCCAAATCTTTGTTACCTCAATACTGGGTGGTAAAATAACTCAGTTATTTCGTTTGTTTGAAAAATTAACTGAAAGTTGATTATTTCAAACGGAACAATCTGTATATTCTTAAGAATTTAGAAAGCTGCTGAAATTCGCTTTTCATCTATGGATATCGTACCTATACCTAACAAGTCAAGTTTCGGAGAATTTATTTGTGAAAATGTTCCTTCAACATGCTATCCCAATTTGGTATTTGGTAAGCAGGCCATGATTACTATTCGACAGGAGGGTTGTGACATTCTCCTAATAAAATCGACATTTTCGTCACTTCAGAAGTTGCGAATACCTCCAAAAACGATAGATAGATAGATACTTTTTTGATATTCAATTTGATTCAATAATGAAAAAAATCATATAGATTTCCCTAAAAGCGTACTTGCAATAATTATGAATGATTATAATCATATAATCGATTATCACATTTCCAGACACTTTTCAAACCATTTTCATAATTTTTCAGATCCAAAAGTACAAATTAGAATACTGCCTCTAGCGGACGATATCATCACTATATCTGTGATCAGTAGCGTAGCGCTTGCCGTATTGCTGATAATAATTTTGGTTGCATGCTGGTGGAGCAAATCTAAATACAGACAATCCCAGCGTTTGGAGAGAAGGGACAGTATCAGACGCAGTCTAAATTCCCTGAGATCGATCGGAGTGTCTCAGAGCAGTTTCGCAGATCCTGGATACAGAAGGAAACAAATGCAAATGGTGAGAAGTACTTTTTTCACTTCACGTTATATTTGGTCTTATTTGAGGTGGATAAATATATATAATGTTTCATGATAGCGGTAAGTTAACCTCCCAATAGTCACCTACCACACTAGGTTGGAGGATTCTGGTAGAAATGAGGGGTTTGGTTTCCATAGGAAAATTGAAGTTGGGTTTATTTTCAGTCCTGATTCGACACAGGGCGGCAGCCCTAACCTATCCTATTGCTTGATTTCATAGGCGAAGCTGGTATTATTGGTACATATTAGAAAAGTCGTTCAATGTTGGGTGTCCCTGCGTTTTATAGTACCATGCTCTAAGAAGAATGGCTCCTATACCAAGTGACACAGGAGACATGTAGCGGCTTATAGTTTTTTTTTTATTTGAATGGTCTTCGGGGACCTAACATATTTTTTTTCAACTAATCTATCTCATCCACAAATTCCTATTTGATTCTTTGCTTGTTGAATTGCATTTTATTCCAATAAATCAAGTGCAATTGGCAAGTGGTGCAAAATTAAGTAAATTCTGTGGGACCGTGACCCATAAAATAATATGGGCGGGTACATAGATGAATAGAGAATTCAGAGGCGAATAATGTAGAATACAGGCGAATTCGAAATGGCGAAATGAGTTGAATACGATCAAAATGGTTGTAAAAATTTATATTTAGGATCGCATAAAGTGCTCTTTCATTATTAAATACCTATCTCCAGTGAATTACAGAATTTTAGGGTGAGATGAAATAACCACGAAAAATCTGGATGAAGCTTCATTAACCAACAACCAGTATAATTTTCATCCCCACTTACTTTTCTACCGTGGTATTCATATATGTATTAACTACGAATATTAATAATAAGGACAGCCTATCTAATGTCAAAATAAAAGAGTGCAATTGGCAAGGATTTATTTATGCGCATGCGCCAAAATGAAAGTGGAAGATGACAGACTCTCATAGTGTTGTTTCACTCTTACGCCTGTCGTTGCTACTCAAATTGGTAATGATTGTGCGTCGTGTCTCATACCTAATACTTTTTGTGTAGTGCAATTATTCAAACAACCAGATTTTTTGAACTGTCGTCTTGTCTATGTTTAAGAATTGAATATTTTTATTACTCGTAATTAGCGTTTTGTTAGTAATTGTTTTTTTTCGGTTCTGGATTATTCAGTGTTTGTGTTTAGACGTTAGTTTATAGTTGTTTTTGTTGTTGTTGTTGTTTGTGGTATTCGTTGTTTGAGTTTGTTTTTCACAAAATGTCCGCAAAAAACGTACATATTTGTTTTCTCTGCGACTCCAAGAGCTTCAATCATCAGTAAGAAATTTATCACACGGATATGTGTTGCTTCTATGATGAATGTTCATTCACATCATTCCAATACTGACGATATCTTATATTTCTACCGAGATATCTACCATTTTTTGAATATTGATTGCTCCATTCTATTCAATCTGAAAAAAAACGTACCTGTATAACCAGATCACTCTATATCAAAGCTTAGTATATGTTATGTTGTCTACCATCAATATATACATATTCAAATACATATTTTCCAAATAACATGATTAGTTACAGAGAAGAGATGAGTAGTACAAACATAACCTGTAAACTGAAGAGATTGACACATTACACGTAAAATTTCAAAATTTGGATTTTGCGCATGCGCCCTCGAACATCGTTGCCAATTAGACAAGACGTATATAATGAAGCATCACTTTTCTAACATTGCTCTTATGGCGTTTGGTCGGTATTGTTGTTGAAACATATATGGTGGTATTACACAGTGAAATGAAATAACGACTTGTTCAACAACCAGTATAATTTTCATCACCCCTTGTCGTCAAACTTGACAAGCTAAGCGAAAATGTCAAAGCTGAGATACTCAAAATGCTTACAACCAATCTTCAGCCTTATGAAATCATGTAGAGAATTTTCAACCAAAAAAACGGTACATGTAGGCAGGATTTCCATAAACACTGATGGGAAGAGTTCGAAGAAAACCATTAGCGTTACTGAAATATTAAATCCTAAGCAAGAGGATGCATCGGCTGAGCTGTGGGTCGAAAACGAAGAAGGAATTCACGTTGTTACAGAAAAAGAACGTGACGCTTCAATAAAGAGTAGATTGTCCAGAGAATGTAACAAACTAGCAAACAAAAAAATTTTCTTGACTGCGTCAGGTCTGAGCGTGAATCTCTACATGGATTCAAAGAATGATTCTACTCTTGGTGATTCAATAGTAGAGAAAGATAATAAAACTTTGGCTGAAGAAATACCTCCTCGAAAAGGATTTGTTCCTAGTCCAGACAATGCTCATCCAGTATTGTCTACCAGGATAGTACGCAGCGAAGCAGGAGAGGTACTTTACGCTTTTATACCTCTCCGGTGGTTCAAATTTTTCGAACCGAAAACTGGGGTGACAGGCTTCTACACGTTCCTGTTCACCGTCACTACATACCTGGTGAGCAAAGAGTGGTACGTCTTAGAGCACAACTACTACGGCGGACTTTCCATGTTCATTTTGGTATGGGCATCCATCAAATACATCGGTCCCCAATTGGAGATTTATCTAGACCAAGAAATAGCAGACTACGAGAACGGCTGGAAGAAAGGCCGTAGGCAAAGTGTGGAGAATTTGGAACAGCAAATCCACGAAGAGCTGCTAGTACAGTTTCAAGCTGAAGGACAGCAATTATTGATGGACGCGAAGAGGGAAAATGTGAAGCTGCAGCTCGAAGAGGAGTTTCGCTTGCGGCAGATGCATGTGTATGAGGAAGTAAAAAAGAGGTTGGATTACCACGTGCAGGTGGAAATGGTGAGGAACAGGATACAGCATAAGAATTTGGTGCAATACGTGCATAATGCGGTCATGAACTCTATCACACCTGATATGCAAGATAAGCTCATCAATTACTCGATTGATAATATTGAAGCCGAACTTGACAAAGAAGATAAAAACATATGATTCATATGATTAAACTATGCTGTAAGTTGACTATGAATTTCATTTCCTGACGATTCTCATTTTTTCATCATCTATAACACAAGGAACACAAAAAACAGGCTAGAGCCCGAAATAGATAGATAGAGAGATAGAGATAGATATATAGAAATGAATAGAAATGAATAGAAATGAAAAGCGTGTTAATTGGAGAGTTTTGGCCAATATTTGTTCTACAGAAGTAATGAGTGATTCTGTCCTCGATTCCGTGATGGGACTTGGAAATATATATGAGAGAGAAATATATATCATGAGAATCTACATTGACTCTTGTTCTTTTATGGGAAATATAGAATCCGTATTTATTCTCTACGAGTATCTAGAGTTTGAAAGGTATAGTGTTGCTGTAGTAGATCAGAACTTGCATTATGGTAATTCGGTATTTCAGTAATCTCAAAATTCAGGAATGTCAAGGATCTACTCTAAATTGTTCCTAATCTCTATTTATGATTTCGATATTAAGGACACGATATTATGGAAGCAAAGTATAGAGCCTTCCTTGATTCTATAGACTTTATATTTCTATTTCTATTTAGATTTTCCATTATATAATTGATATAATTGATAATTATTTGTGCATTCCAGAAATCTTGAAATTCAGGAATTTCAAGGATCTATTCTGAATTGTTTCTAATCTCTATCTATGATTTTGATATTAAGGAGACCATATTATAGAAGTAAAGTCTAGAGCCTTCCTTGCTTCTATAGATTTTATATTTATATTTATATTTTCCATTATATAATTGATAATTTCTTGTGCAAATTGTTGTCCAAGTTATAATCACATTCATATTTGTTGAAATTTCGTGTAAAGGTGATGAAAGAGCATCTTCCTGACCTTAGTGATTGTATATTTTCCTGGCAGTAATGAGAAAAACGGTTCAGATCTTCTTGAAGTAGCAGATTGTTTTCTGGGCAGTTAATTTCTGAAATCATTTAAGTCGTCGACTAACCGCCAAGTCGTCGGCGGACAATAAAAATTTTGAGTAAACGAAGTTGCAGTCGATTTCATTGAGATGAATAGTGAAAAGTGAAGCTCCAAGATGAAAACCTTGCAGGGCTCCAGAGGTCGCCAAAATTGGAGAAGTCGTATGTCGGTTTACCATTACCGTATAAATATGATACCAGCCAACATAAGAAGTCTTTATGTACATCGATTACGGACAGTTTAGAAATCAGAATACTATGATCGATTTCATCAAACGATTTCTCAAGTCAGTGTAGACGAAGTCAACCTGCATATGGGAATCAACGACTTTCAGAATGTATTTTGTATAGCAGAGTATATTAGATTTCATAGATCTCATGGAATTTTCCTGACTAACAGAAAACTTATCCCTATTCTTGTGAATTCGTTCGACTTGTGCTATTTACCATCTAGTGAGAAAAATGTATTGCTGAAAAGATTCATTGGATTTAAGATTGAGAGATTTACTCGTCACCGTCATACTTAAGTTGAGATCGTTAATAAACTGTCGCTATTGTATTTCAAAATAATATTCGGCATAGGTATATGAATCAATAATTCATGATTACATGGGAGACACATGAACTTGATAGTCCACAGTCCTTCAGTAGGTCCGGTGTTTCAGCAAATAGTCCTTCAAAGGTCCGGTTCTGTTTAGTTTGTATTTTCTATGTTTCCTATAAATAGAAATCGCCACATTCAGATACTGATTGATTCGATTATCTCTATTTTGACTATTGCTCATTTCACTGAGAAATTCTGAAACGCCTTTGTGAATGTGGGAGTTCCAATAATATGCAGTGTCCGCCATAAAGAATGTTATATATGAGTATAAGTTCATTGAATTGGTAAACAATCTCTAGGTTATCTATTGTGCATATCCGAAATCAACCTAAAAATCAATTTCGATGCATGTGACGCGATCACTATTGCTGAAATTACTACTACGAAATTACTACAAAAAAGTGGATTAAGATTACAAGATATTGAAGAAGTTATATGAGAAAGTTGCTTAAAAATCAATATTATACTCATGTACGGAGTTTCCAGTAATAGTTCGAGGAAATAGAAAATAGGTATTTTCATCCTCATGATTTTAGAAGATTATAACTCATTTTTGTGTATAATAAAAGCTGTTCAAATGTCATTTATATACCTATATTACCGCTTACACCAGCTTTTCGTCTTCAAGCTTCAAATATTCCCTTCAGAATTCACACCATTGCATAACGAAATGAATCCACCCAGTTGTTCTTTATTTCTTTCAGAGCACTCGTTCAACAGACACCCTCACCAAGAAGATGATAACAAATGGTTCCTTAGATAGCATGGAAAAATCGACCTACAACTCCTCCATAGATGACAATCAATCCTACGAAGTCTATGAAACTCACAACCCCAACCCTTCATCCTTTTCCTTTACACCCACCATCGAATATCGCAAATCGCCTGCGCGCATGGAGAACCAATACGCCAGACCAGGCTTGGACTTGGCCTTCCGGAACGAAGGCTTCAGAGACAACTCAACTTTCGCCACCAATTCCAACTACCAATCGAGAGCCGAGAGTACGCAAGACGATTCTACCGAAGAATCACCCATAATGGAGAAAGAAGCCTCTTACCCGCCTAGCGACTACTACAACAACGATACTCTACCTTTGCGGAGTGACAAATCCAACTCCAATTTGGAGCGCCCCGTGCAGCAAAAGCCCAACTACGACTTTCTGCAGGAGCTGCGCGAGAGACTCCCTGACAAGCCGCCTACGCCGCCGAAGCGGTACTCTCCGGTGTCAGTTACCAACTTCGGCTATGCACCCGAGCATGAAGATCGTCCTTTGTCAGCGGATATTTTAGAAACTGACTTCGACGAGCCGGTGCCGAAACCGAAGATTCGGTCGAAGAGTGTGGTTTTGTTAGAAACGAACTTTGACTATACGCCGCCGGATGGCGGTAGTCCCGTTTTTAATCATCCCATTTCGGATGCAAGTCGGAGCAAAAGTCAGCCGCTCGAAACCGCTATGTAAGGTATCGAAATACCAGCAGGACTTTTATCTGGAAGTTGTTACTGCATAATATAGAAGGTGATTCAATAATATTGCACAACAACTTTGGGTCAAAATGAAAAAAAAATTGTCCACGACTGTTGTATAAAATATCCTCAAGCATCATGATATCCATTCACTAGTAAGGTATGGGATCAATATTAACCATCGATATCAGCCATCGAAATCAGGTAACGCCATCTAGTTGCGATCTTGAGAAGCCTTAGTACAAGCCTTAACATACGACGTTTTTTAATGACTGAGTATAGGGAGTTGGGACACCAAACTATATTTACATCATGGATGGTACAGATTCAAAATTAGAGAAGTTCAGATTGTTGTTTTTCAAACTCGATAAGTAAGTTTATTGGTTCGTAGTTTTTCATCAATGTTGAAATATTTGATATACGAGTTCATTAGGTTATAAGAATCATGTTGAAAATGTACGCAACAATTAGGAAAATAGTATAATATAGCTGTGCTCAGCTTGCTCGGCATTTTGGTAAAAGATTTTAGTATTCCATTTTTCACCTCAGTAGATTCATAGACGATCAAAATATTTAGATAAATTTGTCCGAAACGAAATGATTACGAAAGTACAAAGGAAAAAGTACATTTTTTTCGGAAAACTCAAACCACTTGTTCCGAAAGCATTCTCCTGGAAGTGCAATTGGTCGACAAGATCTCTAATTTATGTATCATTTAAATTCAGCACCCCATATTATGAAAACGAAGCGTTTTACATTCCTCATATTTCGACCCAAGTACCTAAACCTGAAATATTAATGAATCAACCCGTAAATGGAAGTTTCCCGGTGAGCCTCAAGAGAATTTTTATCGGCGAATTGTAAAACCATTAGATGGCTGCTATACAAGGTGGAACAGAGTTGTTAAAGTTGATGAAGATCATCTGATTCTTATAATCATACTGTGCAATATACACGTTATGTCATCTATTTCTACACAAGTTATTTGTCAGCAAGACTCTTGAGAACAGGTAGAACGATTATGATTATAAATACTTACATTGAGGGAATAATAGTTACAGGAAAGGAACTTCCTGGATGCCTGACGTATCGATAACAGATATAACGAAAATATGACAGATCATATATTATTTTGCCAATTGGCTGAGGATGTCATAATCGTGTTGAATAATGTTGGAGCTGTTGGAGTTTGATAACCCTTGATTAATCATAGTAATGTCACCGTATGACATTAGATGCTATTTAAGATGATGACGTTGCTCAAATAAAAGTGTACAAGCTCTGCTCCTTGATTACCATGAATGATAGGTCACATTCGGAATGCGAATTGAGGACATTTCTGGAAAAAATCTATATTTGAGAAGATTCTAATTTCAGTTGATGCAACGACAAGTGCTATTATTTTGTAGGTTTTTTTCAGATAGTGCCAACTGTGAAAAACTATTTCTGGAAGAATAAATACCAATTCTTTATTTGGTTATCTTGGTTTTTAGATAGAACTGGTTCATCGACTACGAATGACATCATCACTTAATTTGTGAAATTTAGGGAAGTCTGTTCTGAAATGGATTTCAGTTTTTGATTTGCACCAATTTGTTAACCTAGCGTCAAGTACAGTTCGGTGTAGTAGCGTCCTATCAAGAAAGAGAGCGAATTATTTAGGTAGCATAAAGTAGTGGTTTGGTGAACAACGTGCTTTTTTCAGGATTTTTATGGAAGCTGCATGAAACATAAATTAGTAACCGTCACTCTACTTCAATAGATTTTTTTGAGATATTTCAAATAAATTTTTATGTAGAGGTTTTGGTGCACTAAATGAATCAGACATGAGACATAAGTAGCGATGGAGTCTTTGCATCACCAACAGATTTGTGTTTGAATGTACTTTGGCAGTTGAAGTCCGTATTAAGAAAAAACTAATGAGGAAAGTGGAAATTTGAACAATATAATTTTTATAACTGGAAAAACGCCTCATTTTTCAGTGATTCTAACAGAAGGAATTAATGACTTTCCAATCAATATTCAAAAACTGAAATCTTTCCTAGGACGTATCAGCAAGAATAATTTTGTCCCAAAAATACCCAAGAAATCAAACTATATCCACTATGACATGGATACAATATCGATTGCAAAACATCGAAACAAAATTCAATCATTGAAAAAATCAAAAAATGATAAAATCCTTCAATGACATCTCACCAAATAGCCCCAAAAATGCTCTTTATTCTCTTCCCTCATATAAAACCGAATCATGTTCATTAGATTTTCCATTGAGCTGATAATGTTGAAACAATATCCGTCCATTGATGAGTATATCTAATAAATAAATTGATTTAAATAAGAATATTTCTTGAGAGAGAGAAAATCAATAATGGTAGTAAAATTGTCTGAGATAACTTCCAAATCCTGTGCTAATTTAGTATCTAGGAGTTATTTTGTTATCTGAAAAATTCTTGTGATAGTAGATCAAAATAATTAAATTCTAAGTATAAAGATTGAGTAGACTTGCTTATACAAATGTGTTCATATTATGTTAAAAACAATTTTGTAGATTTTTTTATTGACTATGATTATTACATTGTTAGTTTTTATATTTTTAGTTGAGAATATCAGCTGAATTTCTCAATATCCAATTATATTTCAGAGGCAATATATTTATTTACTATAACAATTATTGAAAAAGTATTTGTGAGTATGCAAATCCATAGTGTACACTGATAGACTGAACTGAAAGTAAATAGTAAGTGAATATGTTATGACAATTTGTACATATTAGTTTTAATTTCGAAGCTATGGAGCATGAAAAGCTAGCAATAAATATTTGAAATATCTGTTTTAGTTATTTTGATATTGAATGATTCAATGAATATTCATTCATTTGGGCAGAGTATTTCTATCAAATACATAGAAGAAAATAATCAAAACTCCATCCTGAATTGATATTTTATTTTCTTCAGGTATTGGAAGAATACATCTGAAACATTTTTGTGGATTATGGAAGAAGCACATGAAATGAAAAAAAAAAACAGAAGTTGCACTTGCTATATCAAACTCATTTCACAGTGTCTAGCGTGAGTATCTGCAACGTCAAACTTTACTATCGGCTCATACAACCAGAGTAAAAACAAAATCTTCATGAACATAGGTAGAACAATGGTTTCTGAAGAAGGTCCTGCACTGAATATGGTATTTCTATAATCATTTCTGAAGACTGTAGAAACAGTTCCATTCATTAAATTTCCCACCTCTTTATATCGTTATTATTGCCTATATAAAAAGGATTGTTTTAAATTGAAGTTGTCTTCATGATCGAATTAAATTTTTTAAAATCCTATCAAAAGTTCAGTAACGTGCATATTTCAGGAAAAAATATATCAAACGTTACCCCTATTCCATACCTTTTTGGAGATATTAAACTTCGAATACTATGAAAACTATGAATATGGGAAAGTGATTATTCATTTACCAGGTAGTAATGTTGTCAAGAGGTTGGAGTAACATATGGTGAGTGTATTATTTTAATGAGGAAAAGTCGTTCATTCTAAGAATTTCATAATATATACATATATTTTACAAAAAATACATCATTTATTATAGCCCCTGAAATATTCACGCTACCTACTGTACTTTTGATAGCATTTCAAGAAAATTCAATTTAAACCACATAGATTAAATTGAAAACTTTATTTCTTTAGGCAATAATGACAATGAGGGGTGGGTAATTTATAATGAATAACCCCTTACAATGATTTTATCTCATTTCTATTGCCCTCAACTGACTTTCAATGATATTTTTCATTATTGAAATTGATTCTACTTGAATGTGGTTCGTCAGATTGATATGAAAAAGTAGATACAAGTTATTTTAAATTATACACAATCAGCCAACAATCGAGGAACTGTACTTGTTGTCTGTACTTTTTCACTCGAAATAGCTGATGTAATGCAAAATAATATTTGCACAAGTAATAGTAGTCACCCCAACAGGATATATAAGTATATATAATCAAGAAGGTGGTAAATTAATTTTTCTAAAAATAGAATAATTAGAATAATTATTTCAATATACTATTATGTGGTGAGAACACATTTTTGATCTGCTTCAAAATGTCAAATTCTCTATTTGTCAGTGACACCTTGTTGAAAAAAAAATGGAAAATGTGAAATATTGAGAAGAAAAATATTGTTTTCTTTGTGTTGAAAAAGGGTGCAATATTCTTTCCGAAACGTCCACTATACCAAGAGAAGTAGACATTTTGATATTTATTAAAAATATATCTGTCTGACCCTATTTTTAAACAAGGTGTCTCACAAATAGAGAATCTCCCTTTTAGGTATCTGAGGGTTAAATTTCAAGCGTAGTGACATTTTGGGGCAGATCATATAAATTAGCCTTCACTACAAATATAAAGAAACAATTGATATAATTTTATATTTTCAATTTTTATGTTCAGAAACAAGGAAGGAAAATCTATAAAATATACAAACAATAATTGTATGCTATTGCTACTGGATAAGAGACAAGTGAACAATCAGTTTTGTTATTTTGTCAGTTTCGAAAGTGCTATCACGTATTGCATTTCATTGAACCGATTGATGCTCAACCAAGTGATGATCTTCCTTTGTAGTCATTCGTAGAGCCTCCATGTATACGAACGATACACGCTCGGTTCCGTTGCGTGAACGCTACGCCGTACGGCGAATCACCACCCGGCTGGCTTACGTAACCGGCCAAAGCGAGACGGAGCAATGGCAGAAGAGCGAGAATGAGTTCGCCGCAGACTGATAGGAGCCAATCACAGACGGCTTGGGACTTGCCTTATTCTCAGTGTTGCCAGACTGCGCAATTTTCCTTCTTTTTAAGTAGTTTTCGAATGAATAGAATTCCCAGTGCTCTGAACAGGTGGAAATGATCACAGGCAGAACAAGTGTTACTTCTGGAAGTGAACGTGTTGAAGGTGAAAGGGCGAAAACCTCATTCACCCTCTAGTCACAGCGTAGAGTGAACAGCACGTAACATCACAGGAGAAAGAAAATTCGCTCCCGTGATATGATATCAGATAATAGCTGTCTGTTCAATCTCCTATGCACATACTTCATGAAGTTATTAACTTCTAAACCGTTGGGTACACATCCAGTTAACATTCTAATACTGTCTGATAGTTATTCGAGGAGGTGGTATATTTATTTTTCTAGATTTTATGGCATTCCATCTCCTCGTTTCTAAAAAATTGAAATAGAAATTATAATAATTATCTCAATATATTTGTAGTAAGGACAAATTATAATTTCTATATTCAGGATCGAGGAAAAATCCCATGAAACTAGAAAAAATAACATTCTAATATTTCCTCCTAGAATTAATACTTTATATGATATATTGCTGCATTGTTCCAGTTGATACCCTAATGAATGAACCATGGTCAAAATCAAGAGATGATCGTCGGACTTTGATTAGGCGTCCTTAGGGGTGAGGTGAGGTTAGGTTAGTTATGAGGTTAGTTTACATATGGTTCCTTCGTTGCTGCCTTAGCAGATTCAACTTCAATTATCAAAAAATTCAATCAGGAACATCCATGACCTTACACTTTGTTAACTGAAATGTAGCACATTGTACCGTGTTACATTTGCTTTTCCTGAGAACATAGCAATTTTCATTCCCATAATTATCTATATATATAATCATCTGACCAGTCACAATCATGAGCATATAAAATACAATACAAAATCGATAAGCTGATGAAGAACTGAAGCTCTCAGATTTTGTAATACTTCTAAAGTATGACACATTTATTCATGAAACCTGGTTAACATAACAAATGGTCTGACAACACTGTTCCTTTGTCATCAATGGGTTTCGGACGAGTCCAAGTCCTGAGAGCCGGAGCGGTGGAACTGCATAATTCATCGGGATGCTCCAAAATAATTCAACGATTCGACATGGACCGGCGATTGCTGTAGGTGAATTGGTGAGCGGCTAGTGTTTCGGTGGGATTTTAAGAGATCGCGTTCGGAGAACAGCCGGTAATGGTCGCGGGTGTTGCAACTGTCACCCGAACGGCGATAGTAGACCCTCCCCGTATCGTAGTTCAGCTGATTCGGTGTAGTGGAGTTCCGAATGCGAGTAGTAGTACGGCCGGTATAAGCCAAGGCGGTTTGAGTTGAGGCAGCTGGTCTGTTTGAACTCACTTCTAGTTCCGCACCCAAAACCGTGTATAAAAAATTTTACTCGATGATGAGCCTCAAGACGGTTCGCGATTTCATCTAGTGGTCTGGGTAAATTCAAAATCTTCAAAGTGGCTACCAACACGGGACCTCGCAATCGCAAAAAAAATATGCTCAAATTCCTCACACATAAGCTGCGGACCCACTCGATAAACGAGGAAAATTATGATGAAAAGGTTTGTACTGTACAAAGTGGCATCGATAATTTTTTAACCTCGTGGAAGGTCATTTGCGTGCGAAAAATGGCTGCTGCCTCAGAACAAAGGAATGTCTATACTAAAGTCGATTTCGTGGAATACCGATAAATTTATACCTAACTAATCTAAAACAATGTAACGTCAATACCTTCACCAACAGTTCAGCATTCAAATCATGGACGCATCTTAACCAGTTGATATGAAAATGTATATTTGCCGGTATTTGATTCCCATTAATTAATGGCTGACCACACGTACTTCCTCCAATGACTGTATTTTATCGTTTGTTTTATCCTCTTTCACAGGAAGATGAAAATCGCGATTCTGGAACCGAATCAGACGAAGACATCGAAGACAGTGGGGAGTCACATTTACAAGGTGAGTGGTTGCCGGTGGTATGGAGATTCTTTTCAAACTTCAGTTTAAAGTCAAGGTTTACTATTCGAGAACATCCTTTCGTTCGAGTTGTACTATCCGATCTCTATAAATATTCATCGCACCTACCCCTATATTTTTTGTTTTGTGGAGACTAAAATATATATATATATATATATATATATATATATATATATATTTAGGTAGGTATCTAATTATTCTTGAAGTGATTGGTAATTGAGATCCAGACAAGTTTGTTGAATTCTCATGCATGATTGATATTTTTTGAGAATCATTATAGGTAGGTATTTCTTGAACAGTATTGTGAATTTTGTAGAATAGAAGAATTATCTCAATGAAGTTGACCCTCAAATCATATCTTAAATTCTCAAATTATTCCAGACAGATATTCTACCGGAATTCTACAAAAGCAGCTGTCAATATGTAGTTCTCCTCTCCTCTTTATCTCTATCACTACACATTAGTTATGTAAACCCTTGCTTTTGATTGTATATCAATAGAAGCAATAACAAATAGAAATTATTACTATTAGTATTGTCAATATGTAATTAGTGATGATATCAATCACTATTTACTATAACTATTATTACAGTATTACAAGTATTTTTATAGGATTATAGTTTACTATTATGGTATTACATGTGTAAATGTATGAGATTGAATAGAATAGTATATGAGGGGATTTTGGATACCTAAATATTTCAGTCTAGAGTATGAGTATGTTGGATAGTTATTTGTATATCTACATGGGACATCTCTGCATGGTTGTTTCAGAAATAGTACTTTCTCGATATCTGTTTTTTTTTAATGGCATTTACAGGACGTATTTACATATTTACGTAAATTTTCATTGAAAACAGCTCGATGAAATTGATAATAGACGAGATAATTCAAGGCTGGAGGATGTTAACAAGCAACGAGCTTGAGGGATTTGTCAATGCCCGAAGGATATTCGGTGGAAAATTTTTCTACAGATCAATCGTGTTGTCATAGTGATTGATAATAACATTGATAATTGTATAATATTGACATGATGGGGTGAAATCGTTTCATATGACACAAACTGACCAAATTTTAATGGTTTTTAGAACGGTAATGCTGTCGCATTTAGAAGGAAATGTCGAATAGATATCCATCTATGGATAATTCGATGAGTGGTTGTAATCTCACCAAAACCGTTGTCCTTGGGCCACAAAATCTGTGATTGAAAGAAAATAATAAATGATGACACACTGTTTATACAATAAATACATATATGTATGTATAGGGTCAGAAAAAAGTATAGAAACCCCTGAAACGACACGCATATAGTTTGTAATCATTCGTTGTTCCACCTGGAAAATTCAACAATGTTTCCAAATTTTTCCTTCCTCTTGTTATTTAAATGGAACACCCTATTTGATTCAACTGCATTCTGCATTTGATCTAATTAGGAAAACCCCAGAATAACCAGAATGTTTGGTAAATAGTATGGAAACCGTTAAATATCTCCGAAATGATGAAAGCGATTTCAATAGAATTCAGTACCTGTGGATTGTTCGATCTGGCGAATCCCAATTTTCTGTGCGTTGCACAACTAAGATTTTTCCTGAAAATATTCGAAATTATCATTTGATATTTTTGGATTCCACTGAATGAAGCACCAACAATCGAATCGACAACAAAGATCTGTTAAGCGAAGAATAATGGGAAGATCGCCGATCGGTTCCAAGTTCCAAGTACCCAACTCAATGTATTCTGATACCTTCTATCTATTATTGTTCCAGTGTTATGTAGGGCGGCAATCCAAATATTAACGTTGGAACTGCATTTCTGGCTGCCTATCGTGCATGATTGATCGTATATTTAATCACCTCAGTCAAACAAACCTATGTTGACTTGGATGTATCTGTATTTATCGAAATCTACTAGAATTGACAGTTTTCAATGTTATTGGGTGGAGTAACAATGTAACAAAAAAGTGTGAGATAATAATCGTTAACCGATATATATATATATATAATGTATGAATATATAATTTTCCATAGACCAACAACAACCAACTCCATTATAAAGATGCATTGAAGAGGTATTTTGGAAGATGTAAGAGTTATTGAGTTGAATTAGGAGAAATATTCATGATTCTCATATCATAATAAATCTTTTATGTGAAGATTAGAATTGAATTCGCTACTTGCTGTGAGTATAATGCAACATTTGTAATGTAAAACTGGCCGCAGAAATGGGGAAATCTCTGTGGATACAATGTAATCCCTTTTGTCATTGACTATGCTTTTGGTCAAATATCGGTTGAGACAGCCACAGCTCACAGTTTATTATCTTACATAGGATAATATACTGTGGTGAGGTCTGGGGTCTGGGATGATATAGAAAATTGAGCCATGCGATCACGTTCCTGTCGAAATTCAAGATGGGCTCAACAGATTTTGCACAACTTCTTTCGTTCATAAGATACAACCAGAGAAAAATGCATTGAAAGATCGTATTCATATTTGGCACCAAAACTGGTATAGATGAAGAATATACCAAAGAATATACCATAAACTGTCAAAGTATTGGAATTGCAAAATTCATGTTAGTTTTCATACATCAATATGTATAAATTCTAGTCTATGCTATATTTTTTAAAATAACCGAGAAACATATCTGTCTTAATCAAAATGAGATGCACTGTACATAACTCACTAGTATTAAGCATACAACATATATAAAAAATTTTATTTGATGAAAAATTCGGTCGCTGTGGCATAATCTTAATACATCGAACAATACAAAGTTGTGCTGATAACAGATAGATAGATTGATAGATAGATACAATTGATTGAAAGATTTTTATTCTATCAGATGCCTCCCCACATTTGGGGTTTATGGAACATAAACATAGCCAAAACAAAGTTATTATTGCGATTACCATATCATATTGAATGAAGGGTAGGTATTGTGGCAGTAACTAAGGATATTGAAATAATATTCATATATAGATACCTATATTAAGTTCATGCGTTATTGTCTGGTTTATATCGCATGTTGTATGATGAATGAATAATGAATAAATTATCAATGAAATGATATAGTTTTGGTATATGTAAATTTCTTCTTGTGTGATATCAAAAATTTAATGTGAAAAGATTTTCTCCGTGCTGTGCTGTTTCTCTACCAGACTCAGTTGTTTCAAGTTTTTATGCGATCAGAATGATCCATAGATCTGAAAAAACCGCAGTTCCATAAGTGAAACGAAGCGAAATTCTAAGTCGGAAGTAGATCCACAAAAAATCATGTCATAGGCGCATGCAAGCCTACTGTCAAGGTTTCTAATAACTTGCAGTGTGTGCTTTGCTCTCTATTCATATGTAGTTTCCTGGAATTTCTCCTTTATCTACTTGATTTTCCCATATGATCATTTTCAATATTATATACTTATGAATATATTTTCAATTTGCTTTTTCGATAGGCTCTAATCCATATATTAATATACACCCCTCAGCCAGAAACATTTTTATAAGACATGTTGGGCTAAATCTTCATATTTTCGTATGTACTATCTGTAGTTCAGTGATTGTTCATTCTTAAAGAATCGCCCTGTATATACCAACGAATCAGTACTAATCATTCCCTTCCCCTTGATATTCAATACATGTATGGGGTACCTGTAGGTACAGTGAAGTTTATGTTTCATCGCTCCGGAACGAACGCAATTATTTGTTACTCTCCGTGATCTTTTCGCTGTCCGCTCTTGAGAAAGCCCGATGTACTGGGTGGCCCAATGAAAACGAAAGAAGGTCGATTTGACATAGTTATCGTTCTCAGAAAAAAAAACGCCCGAGCCGGTCGATTTTTATTTCGAGGGTGATCGAAATCTCTCACCAATGCTTCCTTGTTCTTGGAATTCCGTGGAATTCAATGCAGTAGTTCTCGAGAAAACACGTGAATGAAAATAATATGCTAGTGATGGAGAGTAACGCTTTCTTTCCCTTTCATCACTATTTCTCATTTTGTATATAGTTATAACGATGGTCATCTAAGAAGTGCCTCATGTGTTTTTCTTAATCTTGTCCTATCCAACATTACAATAAGGATCATTTATTTCAATGTCAGTTCCTTGATCTCTCAGTAAAATGCATATCTTGTTACGTTTTCATTGGGCCACCCTGTTTATCTAATTCATAATTCTCAACATGTTCTCTGCCGCACCTCACGAACTGCTTATGCACAGCGGGCCCTCTATTGAATCCATCATAAACATGTATTCTCCGTTTGAGGATGAATTTAGGTATTCTCATTGTTTGGTGTTTGTCACGTTGACGACGCATTAAGACATGATTGATCCCCACATGAATCGGTCATAAAATGATATCATAAATATGTTCAAATAATATCATGATTACGATCATGTTTCATCAGTGAACGTAATGAATATTGAAACTAAAACTAAACCAAATAAAAACATCAGTCGATCATCATCAGGGTGCTAAACTGAACTATATGAATGGGATTATATTATATACTTACAATCAGTTCAACCACACTTTAGTCTTAAACTAATATCAAGATCAAAACAGATCTATATAGTTTCTAGATAATTAAGAGCAGTTTCTCATTAATTCAAATAAAAGAAATACTGATTTCTTTATGAGCAATAAAAACATAAAAACATTGATGTTAAATTTCACTCAGAATATCCAATCAAATATTTGAAAATACTAACTGAACTGGTGATAACATTGGTATTATTAAATTCAAAAAAATTTACAGCCAAGGCCACTAATGTATGGACATTTAGTGATGAAAAAACAGACAGATCAAACCTTGGATAACAACTGATCTAGTTAATGCTATGAAATTTCGGGATTATCTTGAGAGAAAAACTAGAAATCAGTACTACAAAACCGAATTGACAAATGCTAATGGTGACTGCAAAAAAATTAGAGGATAATTGAAGACATTACGAATACCAATGGCGCGAAGAATAAGGTGAAAAAGTAATCAATAACGAAGAGAAAGCAAACTTATTCAATGACTATTTCGTGAATATTGAACAGGATATGATGAAAACGAATAATTTTCTGAAGAAAAATGTTACACCTCCATAAACCTAACACAACCATTTTGTATATTTCAAATTCGCAGTAGTTGCATAATTTATCACCACATTGGCGAATTTAACCACAACCATAAAGTATTTGTGTGTTGTGTACTAACTAGACTAGCAGCTCAGGTGGGATGAACACATTAGTCATGTCACGAAAATATTGAGAAAACTCTGCACAAGTTTTGTAACCTGAGAGATCCTCGATAAAAATAACATGGTCATTGTATACAACTTTGGCAGAACCAGTTATGAGGTATTGTATAAGATCCAGGAGGGGTACATTTCACAGTGTATTGAACTGTATGCAAACAGTACAAAACACACAAACCTGGGAAAAATGGAGAACCCAAATTGAGTAGACTCGCCAATACCATACAACATTGTGCTAAATGACCTGAAAGATATAAAAAAATCTACCTAAATAAAAAAAATGCTTATATCACATTTAATTGAAAATTCGACGACAGTTGATGATTTATTTTAGTTTTCCTGATCATATCTTGCAAAGACAGTAGCTGACACAATTGAAGCAGATGATACTATCCTTTCTTTATATTCCGTTTTCTATATTTTTCTATATATTTTCGGATATTCATTCACATAAAAGTAGCTGAATTTCGTGCAATTTATTTTTTTCTAGTATAATGTAATCAATTCAAAGAAAGTATAATCTATTGAACTAATGTTGATCGTTTTATGTTGTCAGTCAATTCTATGACATTTTCTTCTCTCAAGAAAACCTTATTTTCAGAATAACCTGAATAAAAATATTTATTTTGTATGAAAACTCATTTTTTTTTCAAAGTTTGCATTGTCTTGAAGAATCAGAAGTTCTCATAGAATAAAATTTCACAACTCTTACTTTATTATAGAGAGTCAAAAATTTAACTGCCTAACAAAGTTGAAGAATGAAAATGTGAAATAGTATTAAATTATTTCTGTTCGGAAGACCTACACCTAAATAAAGCCAATGAAAATTTGATAACAGAGGTTATCAAAAAATTCGAAATTACACATAATTACGAAAACTGGTATCGATTCCAAGTAATCGACAAAACTTGATCCAAAGAATTAGAGAAGTCTGCAGAGAAAGTACTCAGCAACTACGGAATGTTGTTCGTAACATTCATAAGCGATAAGAGAAATGTATCGAAATGAACAATGGCCTAGTATTAAGAAAAAAGTTTGTTAAAATTTTGTAATTATAGATTGAACTTGAATCACTCAATGTAAGGCAATATTGAACTTATTGTAGAAAGTTAACGTCATCTATATATAAGAACCTCCGAACAACAAACCCATCGAAGATAAGAACTGAAAGTATCATGATTCCGAAAATTTTAGACTCCATACCTAAAATTATCAGTCGTTTCATCAGAATTGTTCTAGTTTTTATCGAGAAAGTGACAGATGCAGCCTATAGTACTAGCCTATTATCATGTGAATTATAATTATTAGCAATATGCAGATACTCAATCATAAATATTGAAGGTGGAACCCGAATTCTCTGTAACGTTTTTTTTTTATATTTTAACGAATGATGCGTCAGATATACGTTCATTTAATTTTTTGAGTATTTTTTTTTCTTTAATTGCTATCTCATAGCATACAAAGTATCTTTTAGCTTTATCTTTAGCTATTATCTTCATTCAATTATAAAATCTGTAGAAAGTGCGCTCTCTTTGTTGACTCAGAATCGATCATTAGCTTGTCGTCATTTATGATCAATATACAGGACTGCTCATTCTTGGTTTGAGTCAGATCTATGCGATAGTCGTAGAGAAAGTGTAGTTTTCTGCTTGCCTATAATGTTCTTCATTCTCTTGGATAATTTCGAGACTCGCCTTCAATCGAGCCCTCAACATACGATTTCTTCACTTGAGTTACTTGAGCAAGTCGAAGTTATTTTGACTCGGTTCTAGAGTTTCCGACTGAATAGTTCCAGCGCTGACTTTTCCCAGTTCTAATGTTTTTGGTTGTGTTTGGAAGAATTCTGGAATCCTTGATCCTTTTCGAAAATGATTCTGGTGTTTTGACAAAGTTTTTAAAAAATACAATTCCTTTTTTTTTTCGCAAAACAGCACCTCGATAAGTGCTAATATTTTTTCAACATTGTGGCACTGTGATAGTGAAATTTGATATTTGATACAGTATGGATAGGTCCATGTAGTACCTAGGAGGAAATATCCAACTATAATAGAGTCTAAAATCTGGTATGTACCAACCGAAAGACTCGAAGCCCCAAAGTTCTCATTAGAAAATGTAAGCACATTGTATTATACAAATTGTCAAACTCTAGTAACATGCATTCAGAATCTCCCTCGGAATCTCCTTTATTGTCCAAGCATCTATAACACATAAAAAATGAAGAAATGGTGCATGAAAGGAATTACCTCTGTATTATTCTCCTCTTCAACTACTAATTGCTTCTGTCATACCATTCTGTAATGTCACTTATTATCTCATCATTGTATGTATATCCATGTATCTGTGTACTGTCTATAACTATTATTATTATGTACTGAAATATTGAAAAGTTCACGAGGAGCGAGAATTAAAGAACCAAAAGATATTACCTATAATATTTCTCTAAACATGGAACAATTCATTTTTCAATAGCCCTGTTTGATGTGCATTGTTTAGCTTCCTGTCCTAAGAAGCCTCTGTTCGGTTTCAGTACTATCGGGCGAGCGAGCTTGCACCGTATCGCCGGCCGATACGAATTGTTCGGTGGAGAGTCCCACTCACCCCGACCAGCACGACCCGCACAGCTCGGAGGAGGAGCTGGAAGTGATCAACGGCAACGTGGATAGGGCGGCTGTGGGCGGACGTTCACCCTCGAGGCCTTTGAGGGCAGCCTCGGTCTGTTCCTCTGCGGAGAAGAGAAAGTGGTCGCAAGTAGGAGATGCTCAGAACAGAAGGTGAAGTAGTTGTCACAATGATCTGCATATACAAGTTCACAAAAAAACGACGCTTATTCATAACATATGGATACAAAAGTCTGAAACGCGTGCTGATTTCATCAAAGACTACAGAAAAACTATTCTTTGAACTATTGTTGTATTCAGAGTTACCGCATTTTCATTAATCAATCAGTATAAGTTATTGTTTTTGTGCATATGGGACATCAATGCATGATGTTTTAGGATAGATGGTCAAGATATCATAATAACAGTGATTAGAAAAGATATCTGGCATTCGTATATTGCACTGATATTTCAGTTGAATTTCATCCAATAATCAATAATTCACAAATTTTTGAGGGTACGTTTGTTCATAATATTGATTAATGTTTCACATACACCGCAATAGTTGAAACCTACTTGTTCATTGCTACTTTGGCCAAAAGTAGAACAGGCTCCTGTAACGAACTCCCATTATGAAAGATTTTTGGTAAAGCTATTCTCGGTTTTTGTTCATTGAGGAAATTTGAAATTTGCTGTCGAATATTTCGAAATATATGAATTTATATCAGTATATTTCTTGAATATCCTTTTTGATTCGAGTCATATAATAAAATGATAGTGTAACATATAAGTGTTCTTCTAACGTGTGTAATTCGTGCACGACCGGAGTGGAGTATATAGTGTCAATAGATAAACTCTCGAATGACCAATTACAGGAGTCAGAACTAAAATTAAACAGTTTTCGATATATGCAAAAGCCACACATCGTTAATATGTGTTCAATTGATTATTATTTAGCGTAGTAAATATGTGTGCGCTACAGGGCATTCCAGAAATAATAGTAGAAAAACTAAATAATCAACTATTAACACTTCAATCAAAGTTCTAGTATCCTAGTTTGCTGCAAATGCAAATCTAATTTTAGGACTTGAACAAGCTTAGGATATTTTGTAGGCTTCTCCTGAAAAATTATTCTCATGGTCTATTGGACGAATCAACTCTTAAAGGACGGGATGGTTCCACATTATTTACCCGACTATCATGCGGTAACCTTTGAGTGGAGTTGGGTTATTTTTCATTAAATTCATGGCTTTCAGAACAATACTGACAGGCGTTTCAGACTTTTTCATCGGTATGTTCATCAATATGCAGCGTTTCTTTGTGTGTTTCCCTTTTATGTGCTGGTTATCGTATCGAGAACTACCTATTCCGAAGTATACAGAAATTCATTCATTAAACTGTGACTATACCTTCCACAATCATTCATTCAATAGAAGATTACTGTCCGAATGTTATTCAAATAGCCGAAATGATTATATCTGAGATCTTTCTAAGCTTTCTTTAATCGTTTTTGAAATGATAATAATATGAGAATTCCTAGATGATATGTTGAATATACAGACCGAGAAGTCTATTCGTTGCCTGGGCATAAATGAATCTAGTTTGCAAATAACTTGCAATATCCTGTACAACTTTTGTATTCAAAAGAAGTAAAAACCTATATAAACAATAAACATAATATTTATATATATTTTATAACCAGATATCCATGCATGATGTCCAATCATTATTCAATTAAATTTAGACTATATGAAACTTTCTTAGGGATAATTAAGATAAATGCAAAGATGTGAAATGAATAAAAACAAATCAGTACAAAAAATGAGCAATTCAATCAAAAATGAAAACTTCATGATTATATCGAACAAAACATGGTATCAGTGGAATACTGAAACAGATCAAAGTCTACGAAGTTCCCGAGGAATTTCTGTATCATTTGGTAATCTCACTTCAGAAATTAAATTCTGGTTGACTGAAATTCCAAAACAGCTCATACTTTAATCTCCTTTCGTTTGGAAACGAAAGTCTGTTTATCTTTCTTGAGACAGATGAAACAATTTCATCCAGATTCAATTGCAACCGGATAACATTGGTCGAAGATCCCAATTGAATATCAATATAGTTTTGGCCAAGAAAGAAAACACTTCTGATAAATGACTAATTCATCACTAGAGATCGAGGATGATGATAATTATCAAGTTTGGGTGATGAGATTTGAAACTGGAATTCTTTGAAGTACAAGATTTTATTCGAAGTGACAGGTGCATCGTCTCATTTTCATGATACTGAAATATAACTCTTCATATTATTTAGATCACTGGTACGAATAGTTATCCTCTTTTGTTCGTCTATCAACTTCAATCCAAACAAAAAAGAAAGTTGAACCTATCCCGCGAACAAAATAGTGTTATATTATTTTCGAAAAACAGATAAAATAAAAAATATAGATAGAATTCAGACACAACAATTTTTCAACTCAAAGAAATATAAAATTTTAATCGTGGAAAGAATACTTGTAACTAGACATTTTTGTTTTTGTTGTTAGATGTTATCAAGGTGAACATGTATTTGTGCTTCCTACATGTATTTGTACATTTATTCATCAACTTCATACATGAACATACTATTTATTCTATCCGCTGACAAAAAGTATTTTTGATAATCTTCAAGTGAAAATGAACAGTTGTCAAGTTTATCCATCATCATTGATTCGAACAAGGTCGATATTCATGACACAGTATCTCTGATAATTTTCTTCAATGATGATCACAATGATTACAATAATTCACAATGATTCTCTTCGAATAATAATAATCTTCAAATTTTGATAGGTACTAATAGTTTCGAAAACAATGATAAACCATAAGATTTGCGAAATTTGTTATGCCATGATCCTTCGCGAAAATAAATTATTCCGATCTAGACATCATAACGGATGACAATACAATACAATACAATCATTGCGTTGTCCGTCCAACTCCATGATAATCCAAAGGAAAACACTTTCGTGCATCAGTTGGAATATCAGTAACACTAACACACTCACATATCAAATAATTGCATGGCGAAAGTATAATGAAATCCTAATTGGTGAGTACTTGTTTAATGAACTCCATAATGAATGAACTTATGAAAATTCATAAAATTATCATATTATAAGGACCCGAGCGCACGCCGCTGGTCGATTATTTCTCGATGAAACTTCTAGGCCGATAGTGACGTAGGATGTATAACTTTAGATCCTTCTATATAAAGCGGCTGCAGTGGTAATAGCAGAGATGAAATATATTTCATCTATGGCGATAGACAGAATACAGCGAAGTATTGTATTTATATTTGAGAGTACTATATCGTGTTTTAGTTATATATACATCCTTTTTCGATACGTACGAAATGAGATCATAACAATATCATATTGCTTATATATGTATGTTATGTGGTTGATAAAAGCTTGTCAGCTCTGATGAATTGTCAAGTAATAGAATGAACGGCATATACAGCGATGAGTAAATCAAGTTAATATTCTTCCATGAATGAATCGATTATTTGTACACACCTGGTATAGCTAATGGACCGGATTCAAAACTGGTATCGGCAGTGTTGTCAAGGAGTTTGAACTCTTATGAGCATTAGCAATAACCATTTCAATTTCTCATTAGTCCAATAGATTGACAGACAAAATTCTCTAAGCGCGTCATCTTAACTTATTGTTGAATTTATTGTGATAATTGAAAAGTTGGTGCAGTTATCAAGAAAACTAACATCTTGGAAGCACTATCGATACCAGTATTGAATCCAGCTCTAAACCTATACTGTTTGTACCTAGAATATCGTTTAGTCGAGCTGCCCAAGTCAACTTTGGATATTTTATAAGCCAATAGTTTAGTTTACGTACGTCCGATGCGCGGAGACAAGTCTACAAATCCTGTAAATAGCGTTTCGTATATGCTAAGTACAAAGTTTTCTAGACACCCTGCTCGTATTTTGCTACCAATAAAGTTTTCTCAACTGCAAAATAACTTTTTGTCATTCAATCTTATGATCATGGTCGATATTAAGTAGCATCGAATAGATATATAGATTGCAAAATGTCGTGCTCTGTCATGTTAAGGTTTTGCGAACTAGTTCTGTAGACAAACTTTCCTGACTGACGATATCAAATAATGATTCGCTGGTTATTGAAATACATTATTGAATCTGAAGTATAAATAATTCTTGTAGAGAAATTGAACGAATAAAAATATGCAGATCTTCAAATGGTCGAGCTCAAATCATGTTGACAAATTAACAGTTCATTCTGAAGGAAGTGAAAGTTCAATGACATGAGCGACTAGCGACTGAAATACCAAAGTGCAAAAAGTATATTGGCTCCGCATAATTTCTTCAACTCGATAGTTATGGCTACCTTATTACAATATTACACAATTGCCATAAAATCTTTCTTCAACCTGAAACATTGACAAAATCATTCATTATCTGAACAGGATAGATCCCAATCAGGTACACTGAGGAAAGTGCGATAAATATGTGGAATATATAGAATAACATCATACGGTGAAGAGCATTCGAATAACAAAAATAGCACAATTCGAGAGTTGAAAATTTAAGAGCCCCAATATTCAACACATGCTTTATCCCATTACTACTATCAGGAAGTTTTGACTACATTGTCGTTTTAAACATCAAGTTTCAACTGTTTGATTCTCATTGAAAATATTGATTGAGTCAAAGTTTTATTGAAATTATTCATATGGAAAATTTCCTCGGAAATTTCTCATTTATGGAAATTGATATCCGAAATTTTCATGATCCAAATCAGTCGAAGCTCCAAGCATTGGGGATGAAGAAGATCGCGGAAGCTTTTGACCATTCAAGACAAAAATGATGAGAATGGAACTACTTTTATGTAGAGTTCATCATAGATCAGACGATCACGTGACCTTCTCGTTATACTCAATCATCATTTTCCGAAGTATTTTTCAGCACAAACGCATACGTCATCTTCATTGTGACTATTTTTTGATTCGAATGTTGATTTGTTTGTAGATTCACCCCCGAGAATGAAGAAAATATGTCACAAATCGGCAATCTCAGCCCTTCGTCACCCTGCTCTCCATATTTGAAGTGTTACGGGGAAGATGGCGTCCACATCGAGCATTCCGGTTCATCCGACGACGAGGTATATATACATAATTTCTCAATCATCAAACAGATTGTTCCTTACATCATGCTCTACATTCGTTGTGATTCAACCGACCTCATTTTCCTTTCAACTCTGATTTCTACATTTATAAAACATAGCCTGAAACTGATAATCTTAGGTGGAAAACAGTTGAAAAAACAGTTAGAGTATCAGGCTAAAGATGGTAGAGACAACTACGTCATAATAACATTATCTGTCCATAAACCTTCAACTTGGGGAATAGTATTCCGTGCGAATTTTACACTATACTTTTTCAATGGCTATGACATTCAATAGTCAAACACAACTTGTTTTTCTTATTCATTACCATTGGTGACGTTGTGAGATTGGTGACACGCTACTGCGGCTTGTACGTGTGAATTGGGGACCCTTTGCGTGTAAATGATTAATCTCAGCGTTCTGTATATACAAGGTGTCCCAACGAAAACTTTCCACCCGGATTTACTGGGAAATGACAAATTATTTTCGGAAACGCTAAAACAGGTCGATTTTAATTTCTAGGGGGACACATGTTAGTAATGGATTTAGTCGAGCAACTTCATCCCCCGGACGGGGGCGGCTACCCCCTTGTGAATCATCAAAGGGAACGTGGGTCGAGTGATACATCATCTGAAAGCTCTCTTTATTCTCAATCCAAACGTGTATAATTTTTTCAAAATCGAATGAATGGTAATTGAAATTAGTGTTGTTGACAGGTTCAATGTAATAAGTCAATATCTCACCTGTTCTTATTATGGCAACATCCCATCCGTCAGGGAACCCAGTCACCCCACGAAAAACGAAAACAAATTAGTCAAAACAAAGTAAGTAGCCAGGCTGGGACTATTAATTGCGAAGATGTTTCAACCAAGTATCAGGTTGATGTCGCTATTCGCGAATACAACAATACAAGCGGAAGATGCTCACCCCAATTGTGAGCTAAACGTCCAAAGGAACCTCCTCCACAGAGGTGAACCGATCACGGCACTGAAGCCCGGAAACCATATTTCTTAGTTTTTGTTCTGTTGACTTTTTCATAGACAAAAAATACCGGTTTTTTATGGTTCGCCTGCGTGTATGTTCTCAGAATGAATTCACAGTTCGCATGATTCTTATGGAAATATCATTTGATTCGTATTCTGTGAGTTGAGTTCCTTCCTGAAAATGGTTTACGCATTAGAAGAACGAATTGAGTTAGTGAAAATTTACTACAAAAATGATGATTGTCTAAGAGTTGCAGCTAGAATTTTCAATACAAGGCATCTAGGAAAAAATGCATCTCATACCTATGTTCAAACGTTGGTTGATAAATCGAAAGAACTGGGTCTGTGGGAAACCATAAACATCATCCTGAACGTCGGATAAGGAACGAAGCTGTTGAGGTAGCGGTTTTGGGACACGTGGCTATGGATCATACTCAAAGTATTCGAAGCTTGGCTGCTATCAAACTATCAAGCTATCAAACTACAGATAGGATTACCGAACATCTCACAAGAATGCCTTGAAAATAATATGAACTCTACATCTCGAACACTTATATTCTTCAAAAAACAGAAAATTACAAAAAATTATAATAGAATAAAAAAACTGCACATATACGACATATAAAGGCTTCACTGACAAAGGATGAAATATATCCTGATAGACTAATGACCTCAGTAGTCGATGCCTCCTAAAATAATGATAATAATAGTATAATATGTAGTAGTACTCTGATCAAGATACCAAATTATAAATGTATATTAAACGGAAAATGTGATACATTGACATTGTTCCATGCCACTTGTGGCTTATTGTAAAAAATAATAAATAAAGTTTTATCTATCTATCTATCTAATGATGATTATAATAATAATGGAAAATATTAATTATTTATCAAGGTGCAGAAGATATTTTTCTTAGTTGATCTGTGCCTATTATTTCCTTAAATTCTGACAGAATCTATTCGACAGTGAGAAATAGTATAATAGAATCCAAAGCATATTGAAATATCCGAGGAAAGTCTACTCCCACATTAAATTATGAAGTAAATATTCCTCTGCAAGCATTCATTTATGATACAGTCACTTCCGGAATAAACATGACCTGCCACAATTGCACAGTGATTTATTACTTCAATACTCAGTGCTATCGCTCACATAAACTACAACATAGAGAATTTCGTATACTATTTCTTTGGTGTGGTTTGTTGTTATATTGTATTGTCTTGGCTTAAATTAGCAGCTGTCCATCTGAGCAGAGAATGACTGTCATTCCTTTTTGAAAATGGAACCATTGATTACCACAGCTGATTGCCTATGAAGAAAACGTAAGACATCACCGCAACAAAACAAAAAAACTGTAAAATGTTATAATGATTTGCAAATCGCTCACAACAAGCTGTCAGGTGCTTCGATCATTGAACAGACTAGATGAGTAATCCACACCCCTGGCAATACAGTTTGTTTGGAAGCAACATCTATAGTATCTATCTTTGTCTAAACAAGGATAGCAGGAGCTGATTCTCCCAGCACCAGGGCCGTGTTGTCAGAGGGGGTCGAATTTATTATTAATTCATGATGAAACCAAATTGAAAATCCATAACAATTTTAGTGGTACTTTTCAGCATTTCTTGGTGGGAAAATGAACATCCTTATACTTCCTTCACATTGTTATGAAAAATTCGAATACATACAATCCTATGGTGATTTTTGTAACTTGCTTGTAACCAATAAACTTATTATGACCACGTCACAAGAAAAGTTCAATTCTCAACGCCATGTGAAAAAATATACTTACTATTCAGTCAACAGTGTGTCTATATGGTCTTAATCATAAATAACGTTCAATTTCGATAATGAACATTTATATCTTTGGCGATCAGCGACGATTTACGATTTCAAAGTTCAGTACCTACTAGTGGAAATAATTTTCAAAACAGTGAAAAACTCGTTTTTTAGATATGATTGCATATTTGAATGTAATTTTCAAATCTGAAGATGAAACTTTTTTATATCATTTCACGATATCGTCAAAAATGAAGGACGTTTCATCTTGAGCAGAATTCATATATTTTGACGCAAAAAATTGATGTCTGATTATTTCATTTCATGTAGATAGATGAAAATCGATAATGAATATGTGTTGACAAGTATTATGACGAAATGTTACATCAACAATAAAATCATGAATCATGTGAAGATGTAGCAAATAGCAGTGTTTCTTATTTAAAACAGGACTGAAATGGATAATCACATAAATAATTTATTGATTTTTGAATAGGATTGTTTTTGTTGACATACTTCTTACTCTAACTTCCGTTGAATCTTTCAATTTATTTGCCTCATGATGAAGTCTTACAGTGAAATATTTCTCCAAATTAGTTTGACTAGTTCCAAAAATAGTCAACGGTAAATTTCTCATTGTTGTGTGTAGGAGAAGTATAGAAATATCCTTATATTTATCAAAAATATTAATTGAGTTCATCATTATTCTCAGTGATTTTTCAGCAGCTTCGCATATTTTGACTACAAATAAGGAAGCATTTATCAGTGCTACATATTTTACCACAAGACACTGTCGCAGCTGACCTATCGGTATAATCAATATAATCTAATCAATTCAATTTAAATTCATTTCTATCCTTTCCATTTGGGAAAATGCTTCAAAATCTCGAATGATACGACAATGGTTACTCACCTATGAAATGACGTGTTTTGATCGCCGGTTCAAATTGTCTTTAACACACCTCACAACGTCTCACCATCATATCAAATCACCAAAATAGGAAATAAACTGAGTTTCTGATGAATTCTGAGTACACAAAACTGAACACAAGTTGAATAATATCGATAAATCAAAACGTAAATAATGACAGATACCAAACAAAGCAATAATCGCCGTCGACTGTCAATATCAAATTGCGGTGTTGCAACGTTGAGCAAAAAGTATTCATGATACCCATGCTGGTCCTCGAGCCCCCAAGAAAGTAAAATTGCTAAGTCTCAGAATAATGTAGCAATATTCTATTAATCAGAACTGATTCATTATCGTCATGACCCAAATTCATTATTATATTTGTGCATTGACCTACATGAATTCATAAAGGACTTTAAATATTATGGACTATTCATCACTTTTTGATGATTGGATATGACAACACTGGCGACGATTGGGTACTAATATTATGATAATTCTGGGAATTCATGTTGGCATCAGAATATTTGTTTTGTGATCCTTCTAGTGGGTTTGTTGTTCGGAGGTCAGGTGACTGATATTCCGAATGAGAATCAAATTCAGAGTGCATACATAGTGTTATTTGAGTATCAGACTGAGATCGTCTAGTTCTAGTTTGTCTACCTGGAATCGCTCTTGGTGGCATAATAGACGAGATTTCCATCGAGCACCGACCATGGTAATATCTATAAAAAGGAAGAGATCGTATCACCTTTCTATGATGTTCTAGATCGGCGCATAGCTTTCTTCTGTGGCTATTTACTTTTTGGATTTCGAGCTCTCTTCATTGATATACGTTTGCACACCTCCACGGATCATCTTATTGTACACGATCAAACAATTTAATTGGAAATGAAGAGTTATTAGATGCAACAAACAACCATAATACTTTTGATAATGTAGGGATATTGTTTGAAAACCAACTCATTTCGAAAATTTAGTATTGCCGCTGTTATCGGGAACTGAGAACAACTTTGTTCCTATACTAAACACTTCAGTATATCTTATCATGTTTGGAATCCTAGTAAGGATTCCTCATTATTCTCCCGATAACCTTATTTTCCAATATACTGGATTCATTTTCAATATCTTGAAAATATCTAATATATTGGATATTTTTTCAATATATTGGATATTTTCCAATGTGTTGCATTTCTTTGAGAAATGATAATTTTATTATAATTGTGCGTGTGCAATTCGTACAAAAGAGTAAATTCGATTTTTTCATTGATTATTTGATCAGATTTTCCCTGATTTCGAAATACTCATCCATTCATACAAGGTAGGTATTTGGAGGTTGCTTTTTTTCTGTAACTTTTTTCTTGATTGAATCTATATAACGTGCACAGTTCGCACAACTACTTCTTTTCACAAAATTATGTATTTGCGCTCGTCATAAAAGCTTATTGAATAATTTGAAGTAGGTGTGTCGTCAGTAATCTCTCAAAAATAAATTTTTTGATTTCACTCTTCCCGAGACCTAGTGCCTCGTTTCGCATGTTCATGGGATTTTTTTTTCCATTTCAACTCCACATTCTTCACGCCGTTCCACTGAAATGGGAGTGTCGACTTTAACTACTTTCTCTTCATATTTATTTCCGTTTCACACTTGAACTTGATGACGAGCTCAGTATTCGATCCAAAATCACCTCGAAGGCTATTCTAATAACAGTTGCAGTTTTATCGATTGCAATTATTTGAGTATGATTTTTATGGCCGACTTCGTTTGATCCCACCATCGCTGATACCTCCGCCATTTTTGATCAGATTTGAAACATTTTCAAAAAAATTTGAATATTGCAAATGTGCAGCTTATTATATTGGGGATTCCATATGAAAAACAAAGATAATTTCACTTTCGGTGAAACTGAACGTCTTGCTATTATTATGTAAATACGTGTATTCTTGCTTGCTTGAATTTCAAATATTTTTATTCAAAAAACAGCGAATTTCAGGGGCCTACCATTCCTCGTGATCACTTTATATACATAGCTTTCATCGTGCCTTGGGTTCGATTCCTGTCGTAGTCTTGGATGTTTTTGTATGAATTTATGTTACTCTCAATTTTTGGAAAACTTCACTATGAATCATCAATATCCATAACCATGTTTGTCTGGAAATGAGTGATATCATGTGCTCGATGATGTGCTATGGGTTTTGGATTTTCTTTGTATTTATGTATATGTTTATGTACCCATATATCAAAATATCACGAGTTAAACGTTAACCAATTAAAACTACAATTAGAAAATGTTAAAAAAAGAAAGATACAAGAATATATTGCTGTCAATTTTGCTATCAGTCCTATATAATATCATTACAATAAATAATAATAATAATATTCTTCAAAGCATCGATATACTTTCGAGTTTGAGTCATTTGATCACTGAACTTTTGTAGAATTGAGTAACTTTCTATTCTGAAGCGGAATGAAACACAGTTTGAGAACAGTATATGCGATCGATTGTCAAGATTAATAATATTTTTCCACAAAAACAAAAAATCATGCATTGTAGGATTTCCTACTGTTCTTTTACTTTTGCTCGATGATGACAATAAAGACGGCCATTTCCGTGCAGGTCCACCACCTGCTGACGAGCAGAGATACGCCCGTGCAGTTCTGCGCGTCGCCGCCAGCGGGCGCGGTGAAGCCCGAGCGACGGCAGTCAGGCGCCGCGACGGCAGCGGCGACGCCGACTCGCAAGGGCCGCGCGATGCCCGGCACTCCGCCGACGCTGCCGCCCTACGAGGCGTCGCCGAGGAAGCGCACCAGGCACATGAGGCACGCGCACGTCCAAAGGCCCTATCTGGACTTCGAGAAGATGCAACAGGTGAGCCCGACTCCTTCCTGATCGCTATTCATGTTATTCTGAAACACTATCTATAAAGAGTGGGATGTCTGGAAACTTCTGTCCAATAAGCGTGGAGCACCTGATGACGTCACAAGAATGACTTCATGCTAAAGACAGATATGTAAAAAGCGGCTGTACCATTAGAAAGATAGAATGAGAGATGTATAAGAATGGCTCGTTTCTTGAAAATATTTTGTTTTTAAATTGATAATCGATGTATTTTTCATTAAATTGACCTTGTCTCAAATGAAAATCATCATTAATAAGGTGATCTAATTCTCAGTGGTCTAGACAATGGTGCCATGACTCATTCACAACACATAGAGTGATCATTATTATGACAAAATAGTACAACTCAATAGAAATTACTGAAATTCACAATGATATGTTTTATTCAGATAAATACACGAACGAAAACTTAAATTTCATTTTCAAAATTGACACACAAGATACATTCCCAATTCTTTTTTCACATTTTCCCGCCCTGTATGTCTATCCAATTTTCTTTTTCTCAGAATAGAATGAAACAATCTTTTTAGTGTTGTATGATATTTGAATCTGTCGGATATTCTCTGTCTAACAAATTATATGACTAATTATCGAGGAATATTGACAACTTTTTATACAAATTTATCAAATTTTTATACTAAATTTTGAGAATCATTCTTATCTTGGTGAATTTCAGTTTTCAATATTTCATTCTCTTCTTGAAGAGCATTGTATTTTCCATATAAAATTTCTTAAGGACTCTGATTTAAAGTTGATATGGTTCATCTTTGATATTGGTTATTGAATTGTTATCAAAATCCATTACAGATTAACTATAACCTCCTTGGGTTTTTTTGTTATAAACTTCTGCTTCTTCCACCTCAAGTTTTATCAGGTTCCATAGGTGAAACTAATGTTGGTACAGCTAAAACAGAAAACATTTTGGAGATCGCATATATTAACATAATAACCAACAGACCTGTTTTTTGTGTATTTTTGGCACATAATTTGTTAATCTGCTATGGTCCTCATAATGGTCCAATTCGAAATGCTTGGTACAAATGCCGTTTCTTCCTTGGATCAAATTTGTCCTTCTATGACAAAAACTACCCAATTCTTTCCTAATCTGTTCGGGAAAAGTGAAATACCTAATAGCTTCTCCGTTCTTTGTTGATTTCTCCTAATTACTTTTGCAAGTCGCAACCCTGCAAATTGTCATCCTTAATAAAAATAAAACCTATTTTTTTTTTCAATAACATAACAACATTTTATTGTATCCACCTGATGAAGAAGTGAATCAATGAAGAGAATCTTTCGAAAAATGCAAAATAATCACTCAATAATCTAAACTTTTCAGTAATAATTCACAAGAAAACACGATAACTCCATAAGAACATTGTGCCTAAGCAAACAATCGTGCCTAGCATTCTTGTGACGTAGGACGTGACGTTTCACCTCTCACCCCTAATCAGTATTGTACACACGTCAGCATTATAGCCTACTAATGGTACTCCTGGGAAGCCAGGGACGTCCCATGGAAATTCATAGTGCGGCTACACAGACAGGCGATAACTGTTTACAGTTATTGCTTATCCAAAACCATTCATACCACACAAACGACATGACGCTCTTAACGCCAGGGTGAGCGCATTAGTAGCAGGAAGCGCGACCGTCAAGGACGAAAAGCTCTGCTCCCACATTTTGATCCACCATTAAAGGTTTTAAAAAAGATCACGTGAGGACCACTCCAGGAGTGGGGGTTTAAAGGCAAGTCTTCGGCGAATTTCATCCAGCTCGATAAATGGAATTCTTAAAGGATGAGACTCACATAAGAGAAAGAAATCTGGGGGTGTACGATATTTAAACTCAGATACCTGAGGCCAAAGTGAGATGATCGAACTAAACTTACACTCTGTTCTGTATATTAAAATCCTTTGTTGTTTCCTTATACGTTCTTGGAGTTTTGTCTCTATTGTAATGTGCTGAATTCAAAGATGAGCTTGATTTTTACCTATCACCCATAAGTTTGTAGAGAAAGAAAGAATATAAAATATGAAAAACTCAAAGCGGAATCGATCAAGTTAATTTCCAAAAATTGAAAAAAAAACAAAATCGAACAAAACCAGAAGTACTTGATTCTCATTACAAATATGCAATGGAATCAATAATTTGGTTGTATTTTTTGTAAGTGTCCAACAGTAATCTGCTGAAATGGGATCCATTTTCCATTATACCTTCTCTCCATTTGTGTTATTTGTTTGTTTTCGCCGTGTTTGTCTGAAACTGTATCTACATTGTCATAGAAGAATTCCATATAGGAGTTGAGAAAATGCAGTTTTAGTGTTATGTTGCAACATAACGCTAATATGATTGGATATATTCAACTACATCTTTTTATTCCTATTTTCTATTCAATATTTTCTATTAGCTTTGTAGTTCTCTGATTTTTTGGTATCTACATCTATTGTTGAAAGCAGTTCACGCCCTGTATTCTGTTCTCGAGAGTGTATTTTAAAAATTTTGGTCAAAAAGTTCTCGGCTTTGCGGCCCAATGAACATTCCCTCTTTGCCTCACTTACATGCGCGAATTTTTCTCTCTAATAAAGACAAGCGTTTCATTCTCTATTCAAGGCTTTAACGAAATATTTCATTTCCTAAAAACCTAAAGCAATAGTTTTATATGCAGAGGGGGTGAATGAATTCCCGCGTGAATTAATACTGCTTCAATGAATTCAAGGCTTCAATTGAGAAGTGATCCAGTGATATTTGATCGAGAATAAACAACTTTCCGTCTTTCTTTCAGTCGTCCGGCTGCTTATAGTGACCTTCCTCTTCCTCCTACCAAACCTTCTTCTTTCTTCCCCATTCCTTCAAAATATGAATAAATGTTCACTTCATTGACTCATATCAGACAGGTTATCGAAAATATAAAGACAATTGCATTTGATAACACATGAAAATGAGCTGAAAAATTATCAAGTTTGAAAGTCTCGCTAAATTTTGAAAAGCTTTTTCAGAATTTCAGAAACTTATCGGTCTACTGAGCCCATTTCGATTTCAAATTGTAAAAAATCCAATGTAGTGCGAAAATCTATTGATTAGTCTTTGTTGAAAACGTGCTCCTTCGTAATCAAAATGGGAGAAAAACCGAAAAAAGTACGAAAATTTTGCAATATCCAGAAGTGATCCGGGGGGCTGCTGAGGTCTGGATCTTGGATTTTGCATCTCAGTCACATCCCATACAAGAAAAAAAAACGAAACCTACTACCACCACTTGATGTCAGTTAGTCTCCTTTGTTCAAAACGTGGTTACTGGACAATATATGGTATGCCGTGTTTTGTTTTCTAGGAGTGTATTCTGGATTTAACAATTCAAGTTGCGTGATTGGACAATAACAGTCTTCATGTAATATAAATAAATAATTAAGTCTTTTCCTCATTAGTTGCAGTCAACTAGGATGAACTTTTTATGGCTGCACATTGAAACCTTAATCAGACCTCAAAAACCTTAAACTATAAACATTCATCAAAATTATCAACATGAACGGTGAAACGAATAAAATTAAATTACATTGTTTCTCTAAGAGTATGTATGGTTCGAAGTCATCTTTATTCAATGGGTAGTTACTTCAACTTTCCACCTATAATAGTAATAATTAAATATGATGATGAACGGTGTTTGATACTTTGATATTTTTCAATCAAAGCTCTCTTTCTAATAAGATTTGGCTGTAGAGTTCAGACTTCCGCAAATTTCTTTGTGTTTCATCCTCGTCTATATTTTCATCTCAATAAGAATTGGTTGCATGAGTCCAAAGACCGAAATCCTATCTTTCTTGTACTGACTTGTCTGACTTCATCGTGGTTACGGAATTATGAAAAGTTCATAATTGAATAATTGACATTTGGAAAAGTGAACAGTTGACAAGACGCTTTACTGGCTCCCAATGCTATATCGTAACTAGTTTATATGCATCGCACAAAGAAATGATAGGTCATAACTATTTTCTTTTCTTGAACTTTATAGTAATGAAAGACATACACACGGATAAATCTATTCTAATCAAAGACATGTTCCATTCCTCGATCTAATTTTAATCAAGAGAATTTAATTATGCTACTTTCTATTTCAGTTCATCGAAGTTTATATTATTCAATTAATTGTTGTTCATGTAAATTTGCTTTTGACAAATAAATAATTGTTGCCTTTAGAATACTCTGATCATGCTAAGTGCCAATATTTATTTGTTAGTTCTTCTTCGCTATCGCCGACATTCCCATCTCACTGTATAGTAGTGTAAAAATATATAATTGATAACGCGCGAGATCGAAAATCCTGTTTTCCTCATTTCATTTTGCTATAATAATGATCAGTTTGTATGAGTGAAATTCGTCAGAGAAAATTTCATCGATAATAATATGACAATGATAACACATATTGCATTCCATTCACGTGGAGTCATTCTGCATACGAATCAGTTTTGTATGCATAATCTAGTCGATATGAAAGCATTGTAACGACATGGATTTTTCATAAATTGGAAGTTCTAGTTTCCCCGAATTCCAAACCTCGTGATGCCAAAAGCATTTCTGCTTTGAAGGCGTCAATGCAATCTCTATGCGCATTCCTAATATTCTGTGTAGATTTGGCAGAGTAATTATTATACTTTTTTTTCATTTTCGTTGCTTTTCAGAGGAGCCAAAAAAACTTCGTCGTGCCGAATATCTCACTTTTCGGTCGACTGAAGTTTATAGGCGTATAACGGATAACGAGAAATATAAAACAATGAGAAAGTCTAGCTGCAGCTTTTTACGCTTTTTCTCGTTACCGGTGTATAGGCACGGTCCTCGAAATATTTTAAAAGCACTCGAAAGTTCGCGTAAAATCACGCCAAAGTAACCCTTAGTGGATTCATTTCATGCGAGGGGGTGGAATACTCTGGAATACTCGCTATCTGCCATCGAGACCTCATGACGTTAACATTCAGAATGAATAAAATAAATTATACACACCTATTATAGACATGTGCACACCTGCGTTATATCATCACAATGGTATTCTATCAATTCACATTTCTTCCACATGATGGTCAATTTTCAAGGGAGAAGAAAAGTAACAAATATAATATTTATTTATTTATTTATTTATTTATTTATTTATTTAATATAATATAATAATATATAATATATAATATAATTATATATATATAATATATAATATAATTAATATAATAATATATGAGAATATCATGAGGAATTCTTCATCAGCCCTTTTGATACGTGCATTTTTTATCATTAATAACGACTCGAAAGAATAATTTTTTGATTCTTATATCATTGCTGATTTATTTATACAATTATTATTCAATTCACAATTTGAAATCGACTGTTCATTCTACTTGTTATATGAGATGAATAAATAATCATTGTTTGAAAAACATCTGGTGGCTATAAAATAGCATGATCAATAAACAACTGCGACAGGTATTTAGAAATTATTCAAAAAATACCAATGCCTGATACTAATCGCATACATTGAAAATTCGATTATAATGTAGCTACCTATACCATTCATTTCAATGTCATGATTATATCATCAGAAGTGCGGTTTTGTGACCATATGTGTATTATGTGTTTCGACAGCATTATTTTTCATAATATCTACATCTTTACTTTCGTGGCAATGTGTTTGAAGCGCCTACCGAATAATGAGAGATCACGAACAATGCGATTTTTTCAGATATCTCTGTTGGTATCGAAAATATAGATATTGAATGATATTGATATATCAATGGATTCGCTCAAAAATTCTCTTTTAAACTTCATAAAAATACAGAGGGTGTGTCACTTGGAATATTGAAGTTGACAAGAATCTCAAAAAAACTGAAAACGTGGCAACACTGGTGATGACTAATTCTAATCCGCCATATTTTGTAATCATCCTGTGCAAAAATTCAAAAAATCCAACAAATGGTTACCTCACTTCTGCCCATCACTGTATGATGAACTTCAATTGGCACAACAGGGTATCGATTTCACTTATTCAATGATTCGATGAGGGAAGTATTATGATAGGTTCAAATCTGAAGTTCTACGATGTATATTCCATAAATTCAAATATTAGAGAGCACTTAGTTTATAGTTATACTGGGTGGCCCAATGAAAACGAAACAAGGCCGATCTGACATAGTTATCGGGGGAAATATTTTGAATCTCAAATGGGATGAGGGGTCAAGTGATACATCATTTTGAAGGTAATCGAAATCTCTTGCCAACGCTTCCTTGTTTTTGGAATTCAATGCAGTAGTTCTCGAGAATACACGTTTATGAAAATAATCGGCTAGTGATGGATAGTAACGCTTTTTTCCCTTTTATCACTATTCCTCATTTTGTAGTTAGAACGATGTTCATCATGTGTTTTTTTTAATCCTGTCCTTTCCAACATTACATAAAGAAACATCTATTTCAATGTCAGTTCCGTGATCTCTCAGTAAAATTCATACCTTGTTTCGTTTTCTTTGGGCCACCCTGTATAAACGTAATATCAATACCTTCGAAACGATGCATTCATATACAAATGCCATATATTTCAATCATTGACAACAGCTCAATTTCATTCCATTTTTTTAGATCTGCGATATCCATTCATCTCAATGTAACATGTCTGTTTTTTCAAGTTATTCACAATATGTATTGTTAAAGGTACTCATATTTCTGCAGGTTTATCATTTCTAGAAACTTAAAATACACGGAAAAAATCGTAGTGTAGTTCCTAATTGGATGTATTATGATGAACCATTCCCCAACTTCCAACAATTCCTGCATGGCTTTCAAAATTCAACATGGAATGCATAAATAAATCGCTAAAACCGATGGGAGTCTTTAGTTGCAAGTTAGAGAGTCCCAATATAATGGGTAATATCCACAAAAATATAATTGTGACAATGGGCGATTGGACTATTCATTTTGCTTTACAATACAGGGTGTTTAAATAAAAGTGGCCCCGTGTAGCTAGGATACATAGAACATGGCAAACATAGTATGTGTTGTCAGTAAGGTGAAATCTCAAACTCCTCCGATTCATTTCTGATAATCACTGACCCCATATAGGCTAATAATGGATTCCTGATAGATCTGAATGTCGCAATATCGCATATAAGCCAGCAGCCAATGCTGATTTAGATGTTGAAACCATAAACTAGGATGAAGTATGTAAAAATACCGATAAAATCTGAAATGCTTTTTGGTTGAAGTATGGCGAAGTATGGCAGGGTGATTATGGAACACACGGTAGGTATATCTGAAAATTTAATAAAAATAGTTCAGTATCTCAGCAAGGATATGAGACATTGGAAATAGAAAATCAACGACTGCGAAGAAAACTGAATAAACAAAAATGGAAACAAATCTCAATTCATTCACTCATCAGGTCCCAAAGTAATTCAATAAAGAAGCCATATCAGCAAGTAATAGGATAACTCTAAGGAAAATTAGATACTACACCTTTAATTAGTTGAGATTTTAGTAATATAATATTTCAATGTAATCACCTTAACACACGTGTTATAATTATGTGCTGAATATCGTAAAAATTAAGACAGTAAGAACAATCAAGAAGTTGAGTCATTAAGGCAGTTCTTTTTGAATATCCCCTGTGCACCCTACCAACAGAGGTTATATTGTCAAAACATAGTTAGCCATGCTCAAGAGACATTCAAGTATGACAGGATCTGTCGCCATTTTTGATCTTTAGCTATTGAATGTGAACTTAGATGGATTTATATATTTTTTGATACCTCTTTGAATGACCTCTGTGTACCCTAAATGTGTACATTAAAATAAATGATCCTTTATGTAGTATTGGATAGGACGGGATTCAAAAAACACACATAAGGAACTTCTTAGGTGAACATCGTTCTAACTACAAATAGTGATGAAAGGGAAAAATGCGTTACTTTCCATCACTAGCCGATTATTTTCAATAACATGTTTTCTCGAGAACCACTGCATTGAATTCCAAAAACAAGGAAGCGTTGGTAAGAGATTTCGATTACCTTCAAAATGATGTATCACTTGACCCCTTATCTAATTTCAGATTCAAGGGTTGGAGCTCACCCCTCCGAGGGGTTTGAAGTGAAGAAGCTGAAAACATGCGCAAAATATTTCTCCGTCGAAATAAAAATCGACCGGTTCGAGCATTTTTTTTTCTGAGAACGATAACTATGTCAAATCGGCCTTGTTTCGTTTTCATTGGGTCACCTAGTATAGTTAAAACAGAGCTATTGAATGTGAATTTAGATTGATTTATATATTTATGTATGTATGTAATATCTCCTGTGCACCTTACCAAAAAGGGTTATACCTATAGTTAAAACATAGTTAGCCATGCTCGAGAAGCGTTCGGGTATGAGTGTAAATTCAGATGGATCTCGAATGTAGATAATGTTCAAAGCTGCCTCGATAAATGATAAATATTTATTCCTTTGCCCTCACCTTCAGATGTTCCGTAAATGACCGTGACCATGAAATTGATGCGAATGTAAATAATAGGCATAATTTTTGGCAGAGGCGGCTAATGATGATTTCATAATGTGGGCGTTGGTTGTTGTGATGTGTTGTAGTATCAACCCAATGAATAGCATGCCAATCGTCGGTGCCTCAGATGAAATTCAATGAATGACAACGAATTCGTTTCTGAAGAGTTTCCAAGCTTGATGAAAATACTGTAGGGAATGAAAACAATACACTGAAATAAGGAGAAGTGTAAATGAAGAACAAGGTGGAATTGAAACTCAAATGAGATTGACAGCGTTGCTGACTGGTAATAGTGTTGTAACTTATTATATTTTTACGATGGACATTATAATAAAAAAATAAACGCGTTGTACACGCCTTCTCGTATTGAGCATTTGATTTTTCTGGCCAAATATCAATATTATGTTCGTTATGATATGGATTGGTAAAATATTCCAAAACGTTAGATTCTAGCAAAACAATTCTTCAGGAACGTTAGTTATAGAAACTTTAGAAATAAAATAAAGGAAAAGAAGAGGAAGCCCATGATATCACATCGTGTTTGGGTGCCGCCTATTCGATCTTTAGAAAAGTCATGATGTTACATTTTTTTTTTTTAAAATCGGCATTGTTATAATACTAGGCGTTTCATTCATGTTTTATGCGCAGTGCCATCAGAAACACATATTATGTTTCCCAAATTATGAAAAATGTTACCATGATTTTTTTTTATTTTGTCACTAAGAGACAAGACAAATCAATGATTTTATCTGCCATCAATATCCAAGTCCATGGAGGTATTGTTTTACATAGGTTTGCATCAATTTGCAGGCACCTATTATGAAAATCCAGTTTTTGGACTTCAGGCTCGAAAGTTCATCTCTATAGTTACGTAATTACATTTCCTTTGAAATCTTCTTTCACTGGACTGGTTCGGAAAATCTAAACCTGTTGAAATAAAAACATGACATCACTCACATTTCAGAATCAACATATTATCTGTCCGATGTAGATTGCTGCTCTCTATTGATGTATATTGCTACATGAAAGAACTATAACAGAGAGCTATATTCTCTAGCCTGAACTAAGGAAAAAAGTTTACATGAACATAGGTCGAAAAAAGGGCTCTTTGAAGGGTGGGTCCTGAAGAAGGTTTTTCCTGAATAATTCCGAAACGCATCAAGATTGTTGCTGAATATGATAGAGGAAATATAAGTTAGAAATTTCATTCAAATGCGTACCGAACAGGATACGATCGTGATGAAAATTTTCCTAAACCGTTGTGGTCAGAACTTTCCCCGAATTGAATTCCAGGATATTTGAATCGGAGGTTTTTCCCTCAGAAAAGGTGATTCTATTTCATTCCGAGTTGAGAATTTCATGTCGTTAATTTCCACCATAGAACTCTTTCATCAGCATGCTATTTTTATCCCATTCGCTACTCTGTTTGATACGTCCCTGAATAAAATGAGATTATTTTCTCTCCTTCTTCAGCATAAATAAGTTAGTCACGCCATAGAATTGCATCATCTTATCTTGATGGGTTTCGGCAATACAACTTGTTCTGAAATACAAATATACTTCCTGAAATTCAACTCATTTTCCAGAAATACAACTGGAGTATGTGTAATATCCTTGATAACTATAAACGCATTCATTCACTGAAATAACTAAGTTGGTCTTTTCCAGTTGAAAACCCGGTCGGTGACGCCATGGCAGCACGCCGGAGACCACGCCGGAGAGCTCTCCGTCTTTTGCTGGTGAGACGGGCTCCCAGGGCGACCGCTATCCACTCCTCGCGATCCGCCCTGCTCCTCCGCCTCTTCGCTGCGGACGCCGCTGGCCGTCAGCCTGCCCTCGCTGTGGCCGCCCGACGAGCCCTCCACATCCTCCGAAGGAACTTTCAGAACTCGCGACTTTTAAAATGTAAACAACGCTAAAGATCTATTTGTAAACTCCGCAGCAGTTGCAGTTGGTAAGACATTCGAGGTGATTTTTTCTTGATATACCAAGATGGACTGAACAGCATATTCGCAAGCGACTTTCATGGCCATCAATGACATTCAGCAGTAGGGAAAGCATATCCAACTTTATTGTACAAGTATAGAGAGTGGTGAAAGTTGGTGCCATTTATGTTGTCTCTAAAGCCGGTCATGTAATATATACTGCTATGTCGGGATATGAGCAGGGCAATTTTTGTTCCATGCTTCCAAATTATGCACTCTGAATCGGTAATCCACAATATTTGTATTTTTTGCTAGGTCGCCGATTGTTACCGAATTTCTGAACACGCATATTCAAGTTTTCTCTTCATTCCATTTTCTTCCATGCCTCGCCTCCCTAGTAACAAATTTCTATTTTCAATTTCATGACCTAGAAATATGAAGAATAAAGTGATCTTTCGTGAATATGAAATATTCCCGTTTTCAGAATAGAAGCTTCCCAAGTTTTTATATTAACACATAGGCCATGCTCTACATACCATCTGGAAATACGAGACCTGCATACATGATTTTTTGATAACTCTTCAAATAAGATAAGGTGCAAGAATATATGAGGTTTCTGTAGATTTTATATTCCCGTTTTCAGAATAGAAGCGTCCAAATGTTCTATGTTAACACATAGTTAGCCTTGCTCAACATACCATCTGGAATGACAATACCAGTATTCATAATTGTTTGATAACATTCCAAATAAGGTAAGGTGCGAAAATATGAGGAAACTATGTAGGTACATCTTATATTCCAGTTGAATGACCACCACATATCGAGTTCACACCTACGAGTGCACACACGCATAATCCTGAGATTGATAATCACTTTGTTGCCATATTTTTTTTGTTAAGCTCTATTCAGAGACAAGAAAGCATATTTTTCCTTTCAATCAGTCATTTCTGATGAATTTGCCGGGTTGATACTTTTTTCTTATGTATTTTCATAACTCTTCAAAAATTCATAATTTGATTAAATCAAAACTGTAATATAAACATACTCAATCCAGTCTTATACTGTCCATATTTTCCTGAAATTTAAATTTTGGTTTTGTTGAATTTCACTTATCAGAAAAAAATGCATGTATACATATTCTAGAGTCTTAGCTTTACATACGAATTGATCTATATTTTCCTTCAGTTATTTTTCCACTAATGTTCGTTTCAAATCTCTTGGATGTGTTTGTTATAGAAATTTCTGGTGAAGTTTGGAAAATTCTGAATGGGACGAATTTTTTCATCCTAGATGAGATAATAGTTGAGATTAATGTCACTGGCTTTATATCTGATTTGTCATAGCCGTATGAGATGAGAGTCGGTACTGACATCTGCAAGGGCTGCTGAGTTTATGAATTAATGTATTTGGAAAGGAAAATATTCCATGACCTACCTGTCAGCCTGAAGGAAAACCAAATAGTTTTGGTTAGCGAGCCGATTGTTTATGATGAATTGCCTGGAACACTTTGTTTTAATGTTATTGCGATATTATAAACAAAATATAGTATCTGTGGTAAAAAAAAACTGTGATTGAAAGAGCTAGTCACTAATCTGTGATAATAAAGATCTATAGTTGCAATTCTTCATCATTCAAGATTGATCGCCTGATTTGGAGTACATATTTCAAAACACCTTGTGGCTACATTAATATGATATTGAACTTGTTATTGTGGTTACTGTGATTATTCAAAGAATACTGAAATAGGGACATAAAAGCCAAATTCAACCCTCGGGAATAGATAGATTTCGGTGGATGAGGTGGATTCATGCACTTTCAACTACAGTATAATGAATGTAAGATTCAAATTAATTTCAAACTGATGAAGCTCTTATATTTCAATTTTTTGATGTGATATTTTCTCTCTTCATTTTCAGTGTCGAAACAACTATCATTGAAAAACTTTCCAAAGAGAATTCTTTTCCGAAACGTCCACTAAGATAACTAGACATTTTGTTATTATCAAGAATAAATTTGTATTTCCAATTGTTTTTTTTGTCAGTGACAAATGGGGCAGCCCCTCTACAAATATATTCTATATAATTTCTCTTTTATTTTTTAGACACGAAGAGAGAAAATTCCACTTGTAAAACCGAAAAATGAATGTACCACCTCCTTGAATAACTTACAGACAGTATTCAATGAAGAACTGTTGCACATGAAAAATCAATTAAGAAAATTAGCAATAGGAGAAATGGAAATTTTTCCAGGCTTGTGTCGAAATATCAGTATCTGAACAAATGAATGAAGAATGAAAACTTCTCAACTAAATTAAGGCAGTCAATACTTCCACTGCATATCACACGGTTTTATGTCTTCAGTTCTAGTATAAAATTCATGAACCGAAATTCTCCATCAATATAATAAGATATTTTGCTTGCCTGGTATGGTCTAAGACAAAAGTTTTCACATCAATATCAAATGAGTTGTAGAGAAAAATAATAATTTCAATATCGAACGATTTCAACTACGAATAACTTATATATAATCCATAATGGTAATAATTTATAACAGTCTGGAATCGAACAAAATGTTACAGTTAGGGAGCTGACGATCCTTTTTGTAAATCATTTGCTCGTTGATATACATGGTAAATCTAATGAAACATGCTAAGATAAAATTTCACTCGTTTCTGAGATACTGGGTGTTGACAATTGGAAAGCTACTAATGGATTTATTTTTTTCATCAATCTGTGGAATTGTACTAAATTCGGCAAACGCTTTCATTCTCATTTGACACACCTTACGGTATGGAAATCAGTTCATTTAACTAACACGTTCACTCCGTTAACTACCTAAATGTTACACCACTGTCCGAATTTATGTTTTTGACGTGTTGTAAGTAAATTTTGTGTACTTGTTGGGTACTTGGAAAGTGGTTTCTGAGATATTCGGACTCAAATGTTGACAGATAGGCATTTTATATTTAAATTCATTTGTTTTTTTTTTAATTTTCAACTCAAAGTAGGAATAACACATCTACATATTCATCATTACATGAAAATGAAATATATGAAAAAATTATAGCCATTAATGATTTTTCAGTTCTTAACTTCCACCCAATATTTCGGAAACGAGTAAAATTTTATGCGAACATGTTTTATTTGATCTTCTCATTATTTGAAGAATCTACGGTTGCCATATGTCCCATTCTTAATGGGACACCTTGTATATTCGAGTTCAATTTAATATAAATTGATTTCAAATTAGTCAATCAACAATGAAGAAGCAACATGTCTATATACCTAATTTTTATACTCTTATTCGTTCATATATAATTAGCAGATTCGAAGCCCCAGAGTTAATCAGAGCCCTGTCCAATTGACAAAGTATCGCTAACGTACCGGCAGGGGTAATCTCAATCTATCACCAATAATGTCGTTACGACAGCAATGAAATATTCACCGCACTGTTACGGCTGAGTGAAAAAATATGAATGCGTGAAAATTGACAGTTCGCAGAATGAGTGGCAACACAATGAATCCAATAAAAACTATATGCATAGCAATGACATGGAAACTGAAGCCAAAAAAAATGACAGCGGCTCGCAGCTAATACATGGGCATTCTCCAGTCTAAAATGAGAAGAGACATCCTCATAAGAAACGATATCGCGAGGGATCAAATCCGCGCATGCGCATATCTCTATTGGGATCGCACTGATGTATAGTTTTTTCCGCTTCACTATGAAACATAAAGTAACAATGGGTGTTTTATATAACTAAATAATCAACAATAGTGAAATATCGTACCATAATCGTACCGTAAATTCATATTACGATAATCTGTGGGTGGCAAAATTCCCATTTCATATCATATAATATACATCTCTACGGTACTTATATCGTAAATATCTATTACCTACGATCGCTGTCGCTATGTTTATCGCTAATAAGAACGTACACAAATGAGCATTTGATATCGAAACTTTGATCGGCAGCTTCTTCTCTGCAAGTTCACGTCAGAGTGCCTGAAAAAGATAACAATAAACTGTACGTGAGAACAATATACAATATGATATACCTATCGTGAAGAAAACGCTGCTTCATCAGACCTGTTGAAACTAACTGTTCAATGATTATTTTCATCTGAATATAGAGCAAATGTTCATAAGAATACAAAACCACAAGTGGGTGGGTGTATCGTATATATACTGATATGCAATACGGATGAATATATATATGTAGGGCATGGAATATTTTCTTTCTTCAGGATCTAGGTACCCCGCCCTCATTACAATTTACAATATTTTGATTTGAGTGTTACTTCTCGAGTTGACCTGTTCACTTGAAAGAAATCACCATCTTTGATATGAGAAAAAAATGAGGACATATTTCATGAAAGAAAAATTGAATGAATGAATGAATGAAACGAATGACTACTGTATCTAAATTTTTTCTTTTGGATAGACTGAGAGAAATATCAACTATTGGTTTTGATTATTTCAGTCTTATATATGTTTGAGACAGACTCTCAATACTTCGTGTTCTCGCACGGAGAGGTCAGTTGGAGGAGTAAGTTATTGTTACCTAGATCCTGGATCACTTACTATTAACGAGTTTTCCGTCAACAGGAACTTATCACGTGTTTTTCAGGAAGGTCATATCAAAAATTCTGGCACTCAAATATGGCTCAGAACGTCAATTGTTCCCAATTTCAGAGCGCAAGACAATAATTACAGTTCTAAGAGTTGCAATATCTCTCATCATGCAACTTGGACAGCTATAAAAATGTCAAATGTGCACAAAACTGTTTTGGAAATAATAAGTGAATATATTAGGAAATCAATAGAATCACATTTTTTACAGAATTTTTGAGATTGTCTTCTTTTTTGATTGTGTACATACGTTTGTACCTCAAATGGAAGTGAGTGGTGAATTGTGATATTAACTATTGTTTTAAATAAAATCGCCTCAAGTTCAACGATCTCTCGTCGAAAATATCTTCCGACCACATTTTAAAAACTGTCATTTATATCTGAGGAACCAATGAATACATCTTATTACATAAAAAAAATCATTGCAGGATAATAAGAATAACAGTGTCATTGGAAATGTTTGAATGGCGTGGCTCAAATCATTTATTTTGGAATCCAAGGTTATTCTATGAGATTGTTATTCTAAGGACACCTGTATACTAGACCAAAAAAGTAATAGAAATTTATATATTGTCTGTATCATTATACTGTATGAATAACCAGGAGGTGGTATTGATGAAAAATAAAGATAAATAATCCATTAGCTAACAAAGATCGAAAATTCATAGATATAAAATATCAGCTTCAGATTTTTTAGAGTACTGCATTCATTATCTTATTGTAAGTATATGTCACAAAATAAGGATAATTTTTTATTCTCGTATAGGACTTAGGAGTACCTGTGTAAGATTATATGAACGTTTGATCCATTTGTATATATTTCGGTAACAATAAAATAGATTGCTATCTTACTATTGATTTTTATTGGGTGACCCATTTGTAGATATAGAATAGTATAGTGTTCATTTGCGGATGATTACATATGAATGTATTACAGGTTACAATAGTTGTTGACTACAAGTAGCAAATAAGCACATGGATATCCCACTGAAGTGTTGCCACTTGGTAGTGGGATGGTTCACATAAGTGTACCAAGAAAAATGAAAATGAGAATAGTAATTACTTAATCATAATATACTTCTGGTTTAACCGGAAATGCCATCTACTTCTTTAATTCAAATGAGACACCCTATATATTTTCAGAGATTTTGAAAAAGCTTGTCATTTTGAATTCATACATACTGAGTTTAGTGTGAAAAATTCGTAAAAACGAGGAATATGGCACTTGAATCAACCTCCTTTGAGTTTTTTGCATTAGAGCAAAAAACTATTTAGATAAACTAATTGATGTTGTTTGGATGCACAGTAATAAATAAACGAGTACTGTTCAGTACGACTTTTGTTCTCCGAGTGTCAAATTCTAAAAAAACAGCGTATTGAAATTTCAATGATGATCAGTTATGGTGATCGTGTTAGAACTGATGAAGAAGTGTGTCATATTTTTAATCATTTGCATCCGGAGGGAAATCCTATATCACGCTCAACAGTAACTAAAAAATAACGTTTTAATACAACTGGGATGGTAAAAAATTTGCTAAAACCTGGAAGACCGCGGATTGCAACGAACGAAACTGTGAACATTATTTATATACATAATATATATTTCAATCGATTTAGAAGAATCACCTCGAACTTCCACCACAAATTTTGCACTTAACCATGGTAAAAATAGACGTTCTGTAGGGAAGATATTTAAAAGTGAAAAGTATCATCCGTATAAGGTACAGTTGGTTCAAGAATTGTCAGACGATGATTTTGACCGACGGCTGGAATTTTAATCTGGTATAGCGATGTTCGACAGGTCTCGAGCCTGACAGTGTAGGGATGACCAGCTTGAGCTCGTCTGGTTTGTCTACTAGGAATCGCTGTGGTGGCATGATAGATGATATTTCCGTTGAGCATCGACCGTGAAAGTACCTATAAAAAAGGCATAGATCGCCGACTTTTCTACGATGATCTAGAGAGGTCAATGATTTGGTATTTTTATCGTCCTTTATTTCCTCGATTTGTATATTTTGTATGAATTTCATTAATAACTCGCCATACAGATTGACAATTATTTTCTGCATGATGTATTTTATCATTGAAATAATTGTTACTTGTATTTTTTATGAGAGAATTCAACATATTTTGGTATCTGAGATATTCACGTTTTAATTCCATATCATTCGGATTTCTTTCGAAACATTATATCTCTCATATTAGTACAGTTGTCCAAACCTTATGTAATCCAGGGTTTTCGTTGAATATCCTTTGTTGTGTTTTAAAATCATACGTGTTGTGTTTTTTGTTATCAGGATATTGACAAAAAAACTGAATCATTCACATCTTCAATTGAGTAAATCTCAGCCCACTCATAATTTTGCATGGTAATACGTCCAACGAGCTTTCTTTTTCTTTTAGAAATATATGGATCAACAGATGTTCGACTTCTTTCTCTATTTATAGAATCATTGTTAGAAAATTGAATTCGTGAAGATTATTCAATTACCCATTACTTCATCTTCTTCTAGAATATTAAAATTTGAATCATCAACAATAATATGATCAATTATGTAACTTGAAATCTCCTGTAAATATACTCTGAATTCATCATTGAATAATTTTTTGTCTGTACTTGGGAGTCTGTATATTTCCGATAAATAAAGGATTTTTGTTCCAAGTAGTACGTTGATTTCGACCATTTATTTGAATGATCTTGTGAGTGCAGTTCATACTCTCATTGATATAAACAATTACACCATCACACCTTTTCATATTACCTTCACTGTACACATAATCATACCCATCAATACTGCATATGCTCATATCCTCAACTCTCAAATTTAATCTCTAATTGCGAATGATATATTTCAAGCTCATCCAGAGATGAGATTTTGTGAGATACTTCTCATATATTTTGATAAAAAATTCCAAAGTTGTAAATTCCATTCGCATTCGAACTGATGATATTATTGAAATTTGTTACACTATCTGTTCCATCTGATCCATTTCAAATTATCATTTTATCACTTTATTTTATTTTCCAATTCAAAACTGAACTACCTACGTTGATAGTGCATAGTGTCCTTCGATGTCTACTCATTCACTTTGACATCTACGTCTCCGTCTTTTTCACGCTGAACATAAATCTGATCCACGATATCCAGCCGCTGGGTCGCCATCTCCTGGTGCTGAGTCGCTACTTTTTCTTGCTGAGCCAACATCTCTATTGTGAACTTGTATTGTTGACCCGTCATCTGATCTGCTAACTTATCGACTGATCTTGAAACTTGTCTTGTTGAGCAGTCAGCTGATCAGATATCATGTCTCTTCAAGTTGACATATCTCTTGTCGCTGAGCTGTTGTCCCGCTGAACCAACATCTGTGCCGATATCGTCTATCGCCGATCGGTTTCGCTATGATCTTATCTTGTTGAGCCGTCATCTAATCCACCATCTTGTCTTGATGAGCCGCAATCACAACCAAAATCTATTCCGCAGAGCCTGGTTCCTCACCGATGCTGATTAGATGGATCTGTTGCTCCATTTTCGTTTCCACCGTGTTAAGATCCCTATCTTCCAAATCAAGTTTCGAGTCTGCTACGCTTGTAGCAGAGTTGAGTTCGCCCACTGTCTAGCATACACACTTCTTGCATCAAAGTGTCCAGCACATTTCTTTAATATTTCGCACTTCTGACACCAACTGTTATTACTCAATATTCATTTGCATTTTAAACTTCAATTAATTCAACAACAACTTTGTTGCGATCAACAAATCAACTGCAATGTTTACACTCCTTAGTTGCAGACTAAACTTCGCCCATGCAGTATCTGGAAATCTCCTCTTATCTCAGCCTCTTATAGCTTTCTATCCTTCTCTAGACGATTCTGAACCAATTGAACAGGTTTTCCGCGTTTTTCAGTTCGGTATGACAAATCACGACGTCGTATTTGACATCTCGAAGATCTAACTAATACAGGGCGACTTTTTCGTATTCATAACGTTTTCATCTTCATTAAAATGTAGTCTGTCAATCAGTGTGTTATCTTGACAGTTCATTTGGACAAGATCTCCTAATGATTATCAATGCATAATTTGTGGTAGTTCAAAACAAATTAATTAGTTGAAAATGGCATTTTCCATGTATGAGCACTCCTTGATGAAATCGGAGAAGCATATTCAATACTATCCCGAAGAATATGTGAGTAAATATGAAAGTGATTCTATCCAAATACACTAGTGCATATCAATAGAAGTTCATGGTTTCTTGAAAGATTGAGAATATACTGTTGAAAAATCTTGTATTTCTGCACTGGAATTTCTGTAAGGATTTTCTTATATTTGGCATGATACTACTGATATCCAACAAAACGATACTCGTCTCTGGATAAACATTGCGGGTATTTATTTCACCATGCTATTCAGAATCTGCATTCATTCATTAGGAACAAATTGATGGGTGTTCACATCCACCAAATCTTATGTATAATTGTTTTCATTCAGAATTCTTTGTTGAAAATAAGGGAAATCTGAAGTGGTTGCACACCACTGTGGACCATTTTATAGTAGTAGTGAACATAACTAAAAAAAAAACTCATTAGAAACTTTTCTATGAATATTGGTCGTTCACGAGACACAGGGCACAAAATTTTTGTGTAGGTGTGCGATAGTACAGTGCATCCCATTTCAGTTGAGACTGTCAGGTTTCTGGGTTGCTATTGAATATGGAATCTTCCGGTTTTCAATTTCCTTTCCTACCTTTTATTGAAGATGGTCAAATCAGATTTTGCATAACTGTTTCCGTTCATGAGATACAGAGCGATTCTGAAAATTAATACCGATAATAAAAATAACTAAGAGTACCAATTTTCAGATGTTGTCCACTAAATTATGAACAAAAACAGTTGTGCAAAATCTAACAAGATGAACAAGAACAAGCGATAAACCTGATGGCGGTCTCACCCAAAATGGAATGCACTGTACATTCAAGACACCCGTTCAGATTATTAGGTGAACATAAAAGGTATAATTCTGGAAGGTGGGCATCATGATGTCGTCACCCCACAGATTCTCCATCATTTCATATCCACAATTCATAGATGTAATTAATTTATGCACAATCTATGCAGGATGCAACCATTGTAGTTGAACAAATTGATCCTATTCATGTATGTTATACATTGGCTGGTGAAATTATATCTTTCACTGAAGTGTGACTGAAACTGAACTAGTCATCACTAGAATGCATTTCATGAATTATGATTTTGAGAAAATATGTTCTTTCAGGACAATGCAAACCAAAACTACAACCATCAGTCAACGGTACGGTTTCCAAGAATTCCTAGAAAAATCAAGAAATCCCAACCCTCTATATTATATGAAAACGAACGGAAATGCCCAATCTACATCCATCAGTTCAACAAATTACCCATTTCAAGTATTTACGCCAACTATCCATCTATTAACGAAACAAATTTTGTTCAACAAAAATCTTCGAAGAATAAAACTAAATCCCAAAATTCAAAGCTGGTTCTTGATAAACTCGAAGAAACTTATTGGGCAACTTGGAAACCAAGCAAAGATTCCAAAACGAGAAACCACAATGCTCCTAGATTTTGCTATGACAGACAAAAACATGAAAAAATAGCAAGGGAAAACGCAGCTGAACAACTAATAAAATACTTCGAAAAAAATGATTTTTCTTCTAACAGTGGATCTGCTACAGAAGATACTGTTCGCTCTAACAAAACGTACAAGCAGTACGAAACGATTACCCAAGAAATACAAACAGACGACTTATATCCAGTCAATTTCTCTGAATATGAAGATGGAAATGACAGTTCCAGGCAGACTATAGATGCTAAAAATAGCCAAAAAGAAACAATCTCGCAAGAAGCAGTATCAGAATTTCAACGATTATCAAAGGAAGAAGTTAGAGTCGATAAAGCTTCAACAGAAACACCAGAAAATGAAATAAAGGAAGCGTACAGGAAATCAGAATATATTGAAATCACCAGTGAGGAGAACCTCAACATAACTAGTGACTGTTCATCGCAAACCGTGAAAATTGAGGATAAGAAAATTATAAATCACACAGACTCTTTCATCATAACCAAAAAGAAACAGAACCTAGTTAAAGATTACCTTCAACAGCCTCGGTGCATCAAACTATATAGGAAAACGGTGAGCAGCTATCTAAAGGGCGGCTCATACCCTCTGAAACCCTGCCTGAAGAAAGAATCCGCCCCGAAGGGGAATTTCAGATTGGGAGCTCCCGGTAGTCCCTTGTTTGTTATTGGTAGCTCATTTAACAGAATGATCAAGTGAGATATAATAGACGAATTATACGTTTATTGGAACATTTTCTGATCTAAAATCTTTGTTGGACAGGTTTTTTGATTTCATCATTTTCAACAGGAATTGCCTTTGCTCCTCTATTGTCTATAGTTTCTCCAGTTACGAAAGATTCCCCCAATCGAATATGTTCTTTAATTATTACTGAGTATTTTTTCAACAGATGTCCTTCTTCTCCGTTTACTTTGGGCATGTGACTAGACATTATTCCATGTCGACCTGAAAAATCAAGTCAAAAGATTTTAAAATAATACATTGAACTTTCTGAAATGTTGAAAACTCTGATACGTTTCTTGAGTATCATTTGGCCATATGCGTCACATAATGAATGTGGTAAAAGTTGGATATATACACACTCTTAGATTTTCGATGCTTCCTGTATATGAATCAATGATTTTTCATGATATACCCTATTGTCTAGTTCATATTCGTTTTCGAAACATGTATCTAGCTATCATAGGTCTCGAGCATTCAGACTTTGACGCACTATTGCCCAACCCTGTATACAGGGTGAGTCAAAAATGCGTACCTAGCTTTCTGGGGGTGATAGGAAATGATGATAGGAAATGACAGTGATAGGATTGGATAGGGGAAGAATAAGTATGGTTTGATAAATAAACGTATTGCCCAAAATGCATATTGAGAAAGATATATCCTTCCAAAGTTGATAAAATTGAAATAATTTCTCCGCATAACTTCTAAACGGTAAAAGCCGCCACCTAATTGCAGTTTTCTGCATTAATGTATGTAATTAAGATACATTTTTTTATTACACTCTTACATTTTATAAAGGTTAAATTTAGAGGGTGAGTTATGATTTTTTGGGACTTCTTTCCTTGTATTCGTTTTGGTAAAAAAAAATAGAAGCATTCGATGGAACGAAGAAAATCACATGAAAAAGGTACTCTTATCCAAATAAAAAAATTGAACCGTTTTCGAGATATATGAGTTTTTATAGTCACATGATGTCAGCAGAATAATTTATCACGAGATTCATCGGTAACGATATTTCAGCAGGCCATGAACAATTTTGTTCTGAATTTTGTCGATAATATTACCTTTCTATATAAGCAATAAATACATAAGAAATAAGTCTGTCCTAACAAGGTTTGGACAAAAATGAAAGTTCGAAAACGTTTTCAGTAGTTTCAATAAATAATCTTGAATGAAAAGAGAGTGATAAAATCAAACTAGCTGTTCGAAATGTCCACCTTTTTCGGTAATTCAGATTCTGAGGCATTTAAATTATAACCCCGGGACACCGTAATTATTTCATTAGAAAGTTAGAAAAACTTCAGCAGCCTATCCTATATCTGCGTGTTGTTCTGGATAAACGACTCACCCACACTTGGAAAAAACGAAAAATAATGCCAGATTTTCCCTCTGGAACCTTAGAAGAGTACATATGCGGAAAATCAAAGGGTATGAACTTCAAACAGATTTACTGGATTTATCGAACAATGATAATGACAAAGGGGCACAATGGACAGCTAGAGCAAAGCTTGGCTAGTATGCCTATTAGCGGAGCTAACAAAACCAACGGCAGCGATCGAACACCTCCTGAACGTCCTTCCCCTGGATATAATCTTGGGAAGGGATAGTTTCCTTCCGGTTGCTACAGGAAAGACAAATTGAGGAGAGGATCAAAGAGACACTGAGTGGAACAAAAAACCACAAAATTCTCGGAATGGTACTTGATATGCTTGCTACAAGAATACACGTAGAAAAGTCTTTTGAAGTCCTCTTTCCGTAGAGAGATGAAACTCCAGAAACAGTTGGAGCCGGTTTTTTCAGCAAGTAACGACTGGAATATCAATCGGTCTTGGTGGCAATTCTAAAATCTTCCAGGCTAAAGTCTTCGCTATCGAATCGTGTGCAAGAAATCTGAGCAATAGACCTATAGTCCATCCAACAAGATGAACTCTAAACTAATATGGACCTATAAAATCCTCAGACTGCAAACAAAAGAGTGACTCTGTTGTGGGTGCCCGGGCACCAGGAGGTGGAGAGCAGTGAGAAAGCCGACATCCTCGCCAGAAAAGCAGAAAAAGAGGCCGAATCTGCGTTCATAGGGCCAGACCAGTCTTTCGCGTTGGAGCTGCCAAAACCATCATTTTGGATGGGTCGGAGAGAAAAAGACTCACGCACTGGTCTGATCTACCGGGTATGACACACTCGAAGGCGTTTTTACCCAAACTCTCAGAGGAAAAAACAACCAGGCAGATCCTGGAATAGATTAGGAACGACCTACATATTCTGAAGGGTCTACTCATGGGACATTGTCGTCTAAGGCACCACCAAGAAAGGTCTGACCAAACAAACGGACTGTCGGTTTTGCTGCGAGGAAGACGAAACAGCTGATCACATACTAATGTTACAATTCGGAGACTGTGGTTAAATACTCAAATACAAAATAGATATTCAATTTGCAATTGATGACATACTATGCCCTTCATGCCCTCAATTAGAGAGAATAAGGTGCAATACATTCGGTCTCACCGACATAGAACCTTCCGATTTCAGGAAAATCTCACCCCATACAACCATGAATTTTGCAAGAAGAACTGGATTGTGTGGTAAACAACCTCTAGGGGTGAGTCACAATAGATCTATTCAAGAGTCGCATCATGCACGAAGCTTTGGACTGGTTAGGAGTTCACATCCAACAAATCGTTGATGTGGAGTTAAAATAAAGTTGGTGCCAAGACAGATCCTTGTGGCACACCAGCATTGACAGTCATTGTGTCAGATGAGACCCCATCTACCGTCACAAAAAAAGATCTATCTGCAAGGAAACTCAATAGTAAACTACGTAGTTGGGGCGGCAAACCATATATTTATGCTAGGAGGCCTTGGTGCCAAACTCAGTCAAGTAGTCAAATGCTTTGTAGGTATCCATTGCCAGGTATCAGTGACTCCCATGTTTCTCGACTAACACTTTGTCACGTAGGCAAGCAAATCTTCAGTTGATCTTGAAATATTGCCGCTCGTTTACGATGATCTCGATGTTGATTGCTTTTTTTAGAGATCACAGTAGTGATCTCTAAAGTAGTGCAATCGGTTATATAGTTGTTAGGGAAGATGTTCGTGCTATTTTTTCGATAATCTAAAATAACTAGAAACTCGTTATAATCCTTCTAGCAAAATGATTTTTGATAATTCTCAAATTTGCATTTACTCTGAACAATCGCTTTTGCCAAAGTTCCGAGTATCGATTGTCTCTCATTTTTCATCACGACTTCGGTGAAATTTTATCTTATGGTAAGTGAGATGGACAATTAGGAAATTCAGTTTTGAAATTTGTATCATTTTCACTAAACTCACAAACTCTCTGGCTCACAAACTTCACTATACTAGAGTGAAATCCATTTTGTGAATCGCTGTTATACAGAATCGAAAAGAAAGTGCATGCATAATATGTACTTTTTCAGTTTCACAATCATATGAAGTATGATATGATTGAAACATATTGCTGAGTAATGGAAAAAATCTTTCATCCTAGTAGTGAGGGATTTTTTAGTACGGAGGGACATCATATCTCCGCTGAAACCTCGCGATATAATATTCCTGGTAATAATAATATTCTCAACTACCACAGAGTGTATAAATATCTCATATTGGTCTGTGTATGATTCAATTTATAAAGAATATATATACCTAGTCTCACAATGGACGTCATGTATGGCAAGAACTGTCCGATATGACCAGTTTGTCGAACAAAAGCGCATTCTACACAATTAGTGTCTCCTTGTGATGCCTTCAAAAGCGTATTTATGAATCTAGATATAGCCAAGGCTGGAGTGAGGCACACAGTACCACAGTCTGCATATAGTTTGAGAACATCATTCTCGCTGTTTCCTATTGAACTTTGTAAAGCACCTCGTCCAGTCTGGAAGTGAAAAACACTAAAATGCTATATACACGGTGGCCCGACCAAAAGGGTGTACGTGAATTTTTTCTTCTTGACAAAATGAAAGGAAAACCTATAATGTTCGAGGAACATCGTGTTAGCCAGTGGTGGAATTTTGGGATAGAAGGAAAGATTTTTCTTGAAAGTTTGGAGGTTGTAGGCATCGGGAAAGACTTCACTAGGCAAAGAATTCCACAACTTTGCCGTTCTATTGATAAATGAATGAATTGGTATAAATGGAAAACCAAGGACATATAAAAACTGTGCATCAAATTTAAGCATGCCCCTTCATATCTTTAAGTGGAGCGGTTGCCACTTCATGAATCATCAAAGGGAAAGAGTACCAGGCAGTCTCTGGATATTTAGTCCCATAAGTTGTACGGCCAGGGTAGATGTTGCTCTAGTTAGTTAACTTGATATTTCGTTTTTAGTTCATTAGAATTGCGGAAGTGTAACGTATAGGATCGGTGGATTAAATGAATAGCGATTGAAAACCATGTCCACATAATCAAATAAAAATGCGCCGCAAGAACCACGAGGAGGTAAGGACATTTTTGACAGAAAAAAATGTGAAAATGAAAGGAATTAGGGTCAGTTGGTTGAAAAAACAATAACAAAAACATGGAAAAATAAACAGTTGCTGCAGATATGAAATGATCCTGAGTGAAAAATATATTCTGTTAAAAAAACGTAAAGTTAACTGAAACAAAAAAATGACTCAAACAAAACACAAAAAATAACGTTAACTATGTAATGTATTTTGTGTCAATAGCATTCAAATATTTATTCACTCCTGCACCTGAATTATTTCGTGATTCTCAACCAATATCGTGTAATGAGCTACGCGAGCCTGACAAATCAAATGAGTCATCTCATACATACTTGATGTATTCGAAAAAATAGTGACATGATACTACTCTATAATGGACGTTGAAGAATGAAATCAGTTTCGAAAAAAAAAAATTCATCAAATAATTCTGCTTTTTTATTCAAATAATCTGGTACGGCCCGGCCGACCCTGTCGTCCCTGACGAACCTTCACTGATGTATGAGTACTTGACTTGCATTTAACATTTGTCCACCCAATGCCTGGTCAAGCAGGATTCCTGAATGTGCGTTTTTATTTTTCGATGATTTTGTGATTTGCTTTGTTTGTTTTGAATCAGTCTTTCAATTGTGTTCGATCTCTCAGAAATCCCAACTATCAATAATATAAAAGTCTCATTTTGTGACAATGCTTTACTTGATTAGAACATTGAGTTTAGAGTATTTAATATGGTTATTATGGATTATTCAATGCATTCTTTTTTAGTTACCTATAACTGTCTAACCGCAACAAAATAATCTCTGCAGAATGTAAAGCCTTATGAAATAATGTGTCACCTGGCCCCCTGATGATTATCAGTATGACCAACTTTTTTGAAATGGTTCCTATATATTCAATGTGATAATCATTGACCATATAACATATTTCATCGAAAAAGTATAAATCCAAGCAGAGTAGGAGGCGTAGTATAGACGTTTTATAAAACATATTGTTGAACTCTTTCTCATGCAGCACACCTCGTTTCGCTCCTTGTACTTTAAGTAACTTGTGAACAAATCAACGTCTCATAACACTTGCATCATATTATACTATCATCTGTCACGTCTTTTTTATGCACCTATGTCGTTGGTTTTCCATGTATTCCAGGTGCACCCTCTTCGTTTTGGCCACCTTATATATTATACTATTGTACACAGATTCTAGAACTGGTGCATATCAGAAATATGAGAATTATTGAAAAATACAGATTACAGATTTATATACTATAATAATCAATTTTTAGACCCAAGATAATTCGGTCATAAAGCATCATCATCACTTATTGCTTATTATACAATGTCAAGAAATGATTATTCACGTGCTATTTCCAGATACCAGTTCCAACTTGACGACTATAGCATATCGGTAAGAACTAAAAGCTACAGGAGACTACAGAAATCGCCGTACTCATTTCGGAAACAGGAAATAATAAGACTGCATACCACATTAAATCCTTTGGGCCTGATTTGCGACAGCACTGCTACAACGCAATCTGAGCTTAAACCTCCTACGATTGGACAAACAACTTCAGAAGCATTTTGGCCGGTATTAGCTGCAACATGGCTGTTTGCTCTCATGGAAGCGACACTAGTGACACCTATTATTTTTCTGCTATCGTATACCCCAGCTTTCTTGTATTCCTAAACATAACAAAGCTCACGATCTGGCATTGGAATTTCAAATCAATTGAGGAATCCAGATGTTCATCCAATAGAAAAAAATAGACAAAGGCAAGAAATACTGCTCCACCAAACTCGATCACTAATTTCATCAAACACCAAAGATTACTTACTTCTGTTACTAAAGGTACCATCGCTTCAACTGGTGGTTTTGCAATACAAAATATGCCTTTTGGATTGAACTCTATCATATGAAGTGCAGCTAGTCTAATGTCATCAACATTTTTCTCGAACATCTGCTTTGGAGTTTCTCGTGTTGATTCTTTGCAACCACCAATTGTGACAACTATATTGGCATCCTAGTGAATAAATAATATATTGCGTAACAAGTGTGGAAAGTGAAGTATTTCGCACGAGCAGACGTTCAGCACGAGCGCGGAAACGTGACGAATGCAAGAAATGCATTTTCCATCGAATTATGTACACTATTTTTCCTACGAGCATGAATATTGGAATCATTTGCATTATTATTCCAAGTTTTACCCACTTGTCCATTGTCGCCATCCATCATGCACCTCAAAGGATCACCCTCTTGTATAGTCATAATATTTGAAAAAGGAATTTCATATAACTGTGAACAACTGTGTTACGTCGTTGTCATAAATATATCCGCAATATTTTTTTGAAGTGAGTGTATTAATTTTCTTAAAGATAAGGATCTTGAAATATTGCAATTCATGTGCGTTTCATTTTCCACTTTCCTGTTGCCATAGTCAAATGGGCTACTTCCTGAATAATAAAACAGTGTGCTGTTTTCAGTGATGGTCGTATGAGAAATATTAATCAGGTATGTAAGTAGGTATGTAATTAAGGTAGGTACTTAGGTTTCCATGTTGATGCCACATAACTGAATCACATACATAATTGGCTCAATGCTGATGACTCATGATGGTGACCAGTCTGATGCCTAATAATATTATTCAGTGAGTAGATAAGAAATACTCATTATAATTCATTTTATCATACCCTTGAATACCTACTTGTGATAGGCCTCCATCTGAATCAGCTAGAATATCTTTTTGCTAATTTTACACTTACTATATGCGATGGGTTTTTTTAGGACCTACGTATTTCTACCCCAGGAACACCAATTTCCTAATGAAAACGTGTGCATACCTATATTTTTTGACATAATCCAAAAGTGTGAAAAATAACCTTCTTTTTTCGGCCCGTTTTGAGTAGACATCATAGCCATTCATTCTTAACACGGGATACTTTTCAAACCTTCATTATACATTCAAGGAGTCAAAAATATGGAAAAGCGTCCTCGAAGGAATAAAATTCATCTTCTTCAGCATCCTACTATATGAAATTGGATTCGCCTGCTTTCATATGGAAGGCGATGTCAAATGAGATTCTGTGAGATTTCGACTCAGAACTAGTTGTAGATTCAACTTCTTGGAGGATGATTCTCCTTCTTTTTGAGTCCTTTAATATCGATGTAAGGAACCATGGTGCATCTAGTTTATGTATTTGTCTATCCAATTTTCTCAACAAAAACTCTAACGTACAGCCAAATTGATAACAGCATTTTATTCAATATGGCGGAAAATCACTCATATGTTAGTTGTGAGATGGAGACACAAAAATGATAACAAAATCAGTATCATTGATATTTGCACGATCAGTGTTATTAAAACGATTCAGAAGTGATAATTTAGGTTACTCCTCAATTAATGATCAAACTACATGAATACAATCTCAAAACATCAACTATGTGTACAGAATTCTGCAAAAATGTCGTCATCCTCTGGAGAGTTTCATAACTATTATGCAGTTATAGCGGAAAATGCCGTTAGCGTTCTTAGCGAAACAAAACACTATCAGTGACTGCACCAGTCTTCTGTACATCGTTCCTCGAATGTATAAGTATCCTGTGTGAGGATTGGTCTTGGTCAAAATACGTAAGTAACAATAAAATAGTATATAAATACCAACTCACAGTCACAGCATGTTTGAGTACTGGCCTTCCTCCGAAAGATTTAACCTTCGTTCTTGTATCGATATGACTCAAATCTTCGGCAATCGCACAAATATTTCGGTTTTTGTCATACAAACGTAACTCGCCGATTAGGGGGCTCTGTTTCAGGAGCAACGCAAGATTTTTTCCTAGTTTGCATGATGCATCTAATATCGTTACGATGGGGTTAGAGTTAGACGAACAATATCTCGCATTGGCTGAGCCAAGTGAGAAAAATGGTTTATTCATGAAATGTGGTATTCTGATAGGAAACATGATACTGATAATTTGATAGTATTGCCAGAACTGACAAGTTGATGCTCATGTCATTTTTCATGCATTGTCTAAAAGAAAAACACATGGTGATCTAAACGGTATAATAATAATATTCATTCATTCCATCGTTTTCAAATTCAAATACTTGAATCTATAGCAATTTCAAAATGTGTATCCTATAATGACACATTTTATTTTTTATTCGGAACATCTTGAAAATAAAAAGCGTGTTTACCCTGTTGCAATCTTGACATATTTTTTGTTGAACATTATATCAATCTACATTTCAGGGAATTGAAGGATAACAGTCCCCATTAGAAATTTTTGAATTTATCATTTCGGAAATGCATCATTTAGGATAAAAAGTATGTCTCTATCATGAAGACATACTTATATTGTTCTATTCTTTTATTGTAACGACAGATTGTTGCTAAGTACAGTGTATCCTCTCTATCCAGACAATGATGTACAGAAGACTGGTGCAGTCATTTGATGTTTTGTTTCGCCATAAACACTAACGGCATTTTCCGCTATAATAGCATTTAAGTTATGAAACTCCTCAGAACATGTACATATAGTTAATGTTTTGAGATTGTAATTATGTAGTTTGATCATCGAACCTGAATTATTACTTCTGAATCAACCTTTTAATAACAATGATTGTGCAATAATCAATAATACTGATTTTGTTGTCATTATTGAGTGATTTTCCGCTATATCGAAGAAAATGCTGCAATCAACTAAGCTGTACGTAAGAATTTGTTTCAAGAAATTAGATAGGCAAATAGAAAGAGAAGCCGCATCAGTGTTCCCTAAATCGTTATCCGGGCGCATATCTTCAACCCTGACACTCGCCGCTGCGTACATTTTTCGTGTTTTAATTCAAAGAATCAATTACGATCAGGCATAAGGCAAATTGTTCGTCTTCGGCAGTCGCACTTTTACATTATTTGATCATCAGATTGGTTGATTCAGGGAGAAGTGTCGGATCAGTCGCTGGTAAATTTAGTATCAGACAATCTACAGTTTCAGATATATGTGAGAATGAATCCAACTCAATTTAGATTCACTTTCAATTACAGTAGAATGCACAAACTGTTTTTCCATTTTCAGTTTTTGAGATATCTCTTTCATACCAATTTTATTTTCTTCATTTTTTTATTTTATTTTATATTCTCAAGTACGCGCATTACATCCCGCGCAACTGGAAGTCATGTGGTGGGGATGCAGACACACAATAGCAACACACATTCGAGTAGTGATGACGATAAGACACGTATTCAGTGAGATTGTTCTGATAATACGTGCCAGGCGATAAATTTTTAAATTTTTTTTGAAGGCTCATGAACCACACGGGGCAGATGTTTATACATGAAATAAAACTTTTGTGTCATCATATAATTTTCTTACTGCTCTTACCACTGCGATCTAGTGAAGTGGTAGAGAAACAGAGTTACTCAAATTATAGAAAATATTTTTGAAATTTCATAAAAATATGACGAAAAATTGAAAACTAAGTTTTTCTTCCCATCTTGAATCCAACTGATGAAAAGGTGATGAAGCGAGTTTTGGTACACAACCACAATAATACACAAGGAATATCATGAAATTAATTCATTTCATACAGGTTCAACTATTTTCCAGTTTTAGTATCCAGCTTCAGTGTTTCTTATGGCGATTATATTGGATTTTAGAGTTATTTGATAGAGCGGAACAAATATTTGAAAATTATATGAAACTCACCATATTCATTTGATGATACCTTGATGAAATAACGATATGATAAATAGGGAAAATATTACAGTAGGATTCGGAAAATGTTGGGTATGAAGTGAACTGGCTGATTCAAGTGATATTTTTGTAATTTCATTATTTCTCAATCATCTGGAAATTCATGAGTACCTTGCATTTCCGTCTGATTATTCGTGATATTTTCATTTGAAATTCATTCAGGCTTATGTTTGACTATACTGGCTCCTATGTGTCTAGAACAAACACATCAGTTTACAGACTCTCAATGTAGAATAATTAGAAGATGATTAAAAAGATAATTATCATCATCAATTGTTATCACCCCAATCATACTATTTGATTGCAATTTTGTAATAAAGAACAAGGTTGTTGAAATCAAAGTTATTATATTAAATGTTTCAATCTTATGATTAACAGGCTCTTCTAAAATGCAGATAACATGTTTTACAAACACTAGTAGCCAAAATTTAAAACTCTTTCACAACTCACACCTCTATATAGGATAACATATTTACAATTTAATAGACTCCGCCAAAGAGCAGGAAAGGCCAGTACCGTCGGGCTCCACCTGCATGGAGGTGATTTTACCATTATCGATAACCATGGAGTACCTCTTGCTCCTAACGCCGCCTAGCGGAGGAATGTCTACAGAAAGATCCAGGGCTTTTGCCAGGGCGGCAGAAGGATCTGCCAAAAGTCGGACTTTGCCGCTGGTGTTCTGGTCGCGACCCCAAGCGGCCATCACGAAAGGATCATTGACAGAGACACACAATATTTCGTCCACTCCTTGGGTTTTCAGTTCGTCAGCTTTCTTGACGTAACCAGGTAAATGAGTCTGGAAATATATGGCATGGATCAGTGGAATAACAAATGCCTCTTATAGAAGAGATTAATATTGTCAACTGAACTTCTGAACTTGGGGTTTACTGATAGAGACTAAAATTCAACTTTTATTCTTTATTTCCTCGTTTCTAAAAAATAGAGTAGAAGTTATTAAAAATTATTTCAATATATTTGTAGTAAGGACAGATTTGGGATCTCCCCAAAATGTCAATGCGCTTGAAATTAAACCTTTAGATACCTAAAAGAGAAATTCTCTATTGGTCAGTGACACCTTGTTTTTGAAAAAATTTGAAAATACAAATATATTTAATAAGAATAAAACCTCTACTCATCTTGATGAACGTTTCGGGAACGAATCTGCTCCCGTTCTCAACACAATTAAAATATTAAAATAAAAAAAATAATAAATTAAAAAAAAATATTTTAATTGTATTGAGAACGGGAGCAGATTCGTTCCCGAAACGTCCACCAAGATAAGTAGAGGTTTTATTCTTATTAAATATACTTGTATTTTCAATTTTTTTCAAAAACAAGGTGTCACTGGCCAATAGAGAATTTCTCTTTTAGGTATCTGGTTTAATTTCAAGCGCAGTGACATTTTGGGGCAGATCCCAAATCTGCCCTTACTAGAAATATATTGAAATAATTTTTAATAACTTCTCTATTTTTTAGAAACGAGGAGAGAAAATCCCATGAAAAGCTGAAAAATGAATGTACCACCTCCTCGAAGAACTTACAGACAGTATTTATTCTTTATACTTTTATTCATCGGTAAATTTCATACAATTTCAATATTCTATTCGGTATTGTATTTAGTTTTGTATTCAGTATATTATGATTTTTTTTTGTTTCCGAGTGATCTAATCACACTAAAAAAACGCAATCATAGAGTTGGCTCCTTCGCCAATACGAAGAAAAACCGGTGAAGTTCTGCGTGAAAACCTTTTTCACACAGAATTAAAACAAAGTTGCCGTTTTCAATGATGTGTTTGGATATTTGGCTATCATACAGGGTGCAACAGGTCATAGCAGAAGTTCGTAAATCATTAGAACAAATTAAGGAAAAAGATAAAGGGCAGCAGGTTCACCTCAAAAATTATGGGTTGTGTTCAAGGTTTTTTATTTTGGTAAAGTATGACTGAACAATAATAATAAAACGAAGTGATATAGGCTCATTAACAAAATGGCCGAATATTTGGAAATTGTTAGGATATATTTTTGAAAACATGTATTAAGATTTTGAAAATTTTGTACTATCCAAAATTATTTCATTATTATACCTTTAAAAAATGTCAGAAATTGAGATTGACATCTCCTGAGACGCTAGGCAATCTGTTTTTGTTTGTATTCTTCTATAATACATAATTCTAAAAAAAACACAGTTCTTTGTTTTAGAATGCTACGCCATTCAAATATTCATATATCAAATGAGTTTTTTTTGTCAAACAAACACAACAGCATTCACCTAATTACACAAAATAACACAATAACGAAATGAAATAAAATAAAAACTACTAGGAGCCAAAAATATATAGGATCAACTTAGGTGATCAGAGCAAGAAATTCATTATTTTAAAACTTATTTTTCATCCCCGTGTCCGAGAAATCTTGACTGATATCTCCCGTGAACTGGAACAATTAAAGTGGCATAACTTCCGGGATATACCGACCCCAGAGTCCCGGGACAGAAACCTTAACCACAAAAATCTCACTATTAAAAGTCACTATTATATTTAGATTATGTGAGGATTATTTAACCATAAATCAAAAAATGTTCCAATACTTTTTAATAGTTTACCCTATGAGATCAAAAATGTCATGTCATTAAGCCCAAACAACAACAATCAACAAATTTTGATATTTTTCATCTTTCAAACTCTACAGGGTCGCTGATATGTATGGAAACGGTCGATTATTTCCTAAAGTAAGATAGCTAGCGAATAATGTTAGGATACAAAAGTTTTAGGGTTTTTCAAAATCCATTAAAAGCTAATGAAAAATTAAGTATACAGGATGAGTCAAAAAGTCAGGACGAAACAAAGTTGCTTTTTCTCTAATGGGACACCCTGTATATTATTCCACATTTCAATTCTGCTCGAAATTCTGAACAAAATTGATGAAGCGCATCATTTCCTAAATTCAACCGATTTCGAGATATCGAATTTTGAAAATAACTTATAATAAGTTATCCAAAAATGTTAGTCCATTAAGTTCATAGTCCATCAAGTTACCTTTGAAAGTTTCCAGCTCCATAACAACGCCGCGTCGTTCTTTTGTCTAACAGTGATGATCTTGACAACACATGTCAAAAATACATTCAGTGTAAATAAGTTTCGCGCAAAAATGGCACGTTAACTAATACTGAGCGTATTGAAATTTTAATGATCATAGGATTCGGTGATAGAAGACGAAGTTGTGACCAAGTAGTGAATATTTTTAATGAATTGCATCCAAATCGGGAACCAATTTCTTAATCAACCGTTTCAAAAACATTGCAGCGTTTTCATGAAACTGGAGATGTCAAAGATCGACCAAAAAGTGGAAGACCAGTAAGCGTTACAAATGAAGAAAATGCTTTGAATGTCATGTTAGATGTGGTGGAAAATCCAATAAATTCGGCACAACAGAGGGCTTTGAATCATAACATGAGTCGATATTCCATTCAAAAAATTTGCAAACTGCAAAAATTCCATCCATATAAAATTCATTTGGTACAAGAATTGAGTGAAGACGATTTTGATCGTAGAATCGAGTTCTAGTTATTATGGATAAATTAAGCGAAAATATCAACTTTGTCAACCACATATTGTTTTCTGACGAATCTACATTTTGTTTAAACGGGCACGTAAATCGACACAACTGTAGGTATTGGTCAGACCAAAATCCACATTGGATGGAGGAAGTTCACACTCAACGGCC